>JASGCC010000236.1:0-422471 GCA_030067915.1 Hydractinia echinata | reverse complement strand
GAATTAATTAAATTTCTTAAATTTTATATCTTTAAAGTAAAAAAGCGCCAAGTTATAGTCCAGACCTCTCTACAATTAGACAACATTAGCCGCTTATATTCAGTTAAACGGTTCAGTTTAAAGTTAAACAAAAGTACAAACCTCGGAAGTATGAAGCGCCATTTTGAACTTATCGAAGTAAAACCACTTCTTCGCATCACTGGCATCTAAATCGTGATAAAAGTCCCGCGCTCCGAAACCAAACGAATGAAAACTACCATCGGGTTTAAGTAACAATGTAGTTGGCGTTTTTTGATTTGTTACGCCCGGATCACCGCCTTCCCAACGCCTCATCATATGTATGCTTGACGAATCTCTTGTGAAGGAAAAAGCATATCCACTAAAAGTTGTACCAAAATCAATCGCTACCACAACTAACGAATTGTGTTGACCAACAAAACTCATTCGAACACCTGAATCAACTGAAGCTAAAGCTGAACTGGTCCTTGAATGATGTGAATTAATACTACCAGAACGCGAAGAGAGTTGATCGGAAGGCATTAACATTTCGGGATCTCTTGGAGATGTACTTCCTGAACCACCATATCCTATATCGTGTTCTTCCAAACCATTACTATTATTGTGCATCGAATTCTCCACATGCCCTTGATTTAAAGATCCTCTTAAATATCTCTCAAAGTTCGATCTTGCGGCTTGATCGCGTAAATGAATATGATGTTCTCTTTGCATGTCAATACTCATTGGATAGTCACTCGGATTGCCTCGTGACGTCATCATTGTATGCCCCTTCATGTCAATGTTATTATTGGTGAAGCGTGACGGGTTATTAAAATACTCGTCAGTTAATTTTTCGTCTATGTTGATATCACTTCTGCGTTTATAAAGTCTCTCTTGCGATGAATATCGTTCAATGTTTTTGTTTCTTAAATAAGCAACATCGCTCTGTGTACGCGAAGACATGTCAAAGTTGTTTCTCAAATATCATCATAGCTTCGATAATGATCAGCCTTTTTGTGTTGAAAGCCTAACTGCTCCGTGCGACTTAAATTCCTTTCCATGTTTTCTGATAAATTACTCCTTAGGATTTTAAAATCTTCAATTGCTTGTGAATACCTTTCTTGTAAAAAATTTAAGTCCTTCTTTCTTTCGGTTTAAATACTTCAGTTGATTCGTATCTGATAATTGTTTTGTAATTTCACGCTTCTTGCTCACTAACACAGTGCTATCGTTATCTTTGTGTTCGTTGCTATGGTGATTAATATCCTCTTCTAATTCATGTATATGACTTAAGGTATTCTCGTTATTACGTTTGTTAGCCAAACCTGAACTGCAATCATTCAAGCGTGTTGGCATGTCATTATTAACCAATAGAATTTCCCGACTTTTATTGATATCACTCGCCAGAGCGTTTTGTTTTCGATTTCCGTTAATGTCCATAGCATTTGAATTGACTTTATACACATCTATATTTCGTGTCGTTTTTACATCATTGTCTTTTGTAGTTGTTGATTCATCGTCTTGGCGACACATCTGCTTCATGAATTCGTCTGCTTCTTTCTCGGCGTAATCCAAGTGCAAACTATCAACACTAATTTTCGTTCACCCAGTAAATCTCTTAGCGTATCGGATTGGCCGCTTATTGATAATCGACTCTTTGACCCATTTAAATATGTGCTCTCAAAATCATTAATTTCCTTTGATGATGTCATTATTATTTTTTTTCTAATTATAAAAGTAAATTTTAACACATCAGCTTTGGGATTCGAGTAAACAAGAAAACAGATAAATTTGTGAGGTATTTTTACAAACACCTTCTGTGAAGCCGTCAACAATTATCGAGCGCGATTACCCCGTGTTATTTTCTAAGTTAAGAAATCATTAAAAACCGATTTCGTTGACGCTTCATGACACAACCACACAATCAATGCTACCATTTTTCTGTTTTCTAAATTCTGCTAAACTTTCTAAAGGTTGTTAATAGTTACATGATATATAATAAAATCCCAACTTTGATTTCAACCTTTTAAGAAACATTATGATTACTTTGTTACGTTTTAGACTGGGAATGAGGTGGATTAATAACTTCGCTGAGTATAAACAGTAGCTAATAAGATTACGTCTCTACAAACAAGGTTGTGACAAGATTAAAACAGTTATGACGGTAGAGCCAAAGCCAAGAGACAAATTGATACAACAATATACATATACTATAAACTCGAGTCCATGTTTATTTTTAAGTACTTAATCACACAAGAAAGGTCCTGGTAACTACTTGTATATATTTCTAGCATAAGATATTGACTCATAAAAGTTTTATTATTTAAACCATTGATAAGGAATATACGACAAAATGAGACGCCAATAAAATTGATGAGAGTACAGAATCCTTGGCTCAGTAGTTTGTCATGTGAATTAGTCAAACCTAATCGCAAAAAGCTGACAAAAACAAAGTATGGGTATGACATAAATTTTTACCCCGAAACCTTGTTGCAAACACTTCAAATTCACTAATCCAGAGTGGCATCGTTCCATGTAAAGTTTTCTTGTCCCTTAGATTGCTTTTAAAATTAAAAATTCAATTAAACATGTTCTAGATTTGATGCCGTAAAAATTGACAAAAGTAAAAAGAAAGATGTCTAAATTAAGCGATGATCCATATATATTTAATTTTCCAGTCTAAAAACAAAAACACGTAAGTTCAAATCAACGCAATTTTTCTGTTTGATAACGCGGCATCTATAAAACCAAACATATAAATGAGTAGTATTTTCGCATGGTTTAACTAACCACAATACAAAATTCGAGTTAGTGGAACTCCATCAAACTCGAATAAAGCATCGCTGCACTATAAGAAAAAAGAATCCCCTCAACGCGCAACCTAGGGACAAGGTGGCTCAACGCGAGCTTTTGTTTTCTTTTTAACTCGACTGCATGAGACTCGAATCAAAAGAAAACACTGCTTGGAGATTCGAGTTGTACGAAAAGTTGACAGTTATTGGCATCAATGAACCCTATAATTTGCCACAGTATGCATCAAACTACAGTAACCTCGCTGCTGTGCAATCAAACAGTTAAACAAAAATCACAACAAACTCCTCAAAATGTGTAGAGAGAATCAGTTTTGAACAGTGTTGTTAGAAAAAGTTTCCTCCTGTGGGTTCACCACCTTGCAAAGAATCCACGTTAACAGCACCAATCAGAAGAAGGGATGGACAGCGGCTTGTTGCACATGACTTTTTGTCTAGTACTGGAAATGTACATGGGAATAATATATTCACTAAACTTCTTCAGGTTTCTTCTTGTAAAAAAATTCCCTTAATATTATTACTTTATATTTCCCTGCGGTTCTAGGAACCCTAGGAAGCAATTTACCCGGGGACTTTTACGGCCTAAGAACGAAATAAAAAATAAAGCGCTAAGATAATACAAAGAGAATTGCATTTACTATTTAAATAACTTT
Source organism: Hydractinia echinata (assembly GCA_030067915.1). Taxonomy (NCBI): domain Eukaryota; kingdom Metazoa; phylum Cnidaria; class Hydrozoa; order Anthoathecata; family Hydractiniidae; genus Hydractinia; species Hydractinia echinata. Next base: position 419,011 of record JASGCC010000236.1, on the reverse strand, counting down.
AAACCATATTAATCGACTTTGTTTTCCTGATTCGCATTAGCCATTGCCAGAATTGACTAGTAAAAGAGTTGACAAGATAATTAAATACTGTAATATTGATTAAAAAAAAAATAAAATAGTTTTTGTCGTTTATTTATTTTTAATTATACTTTATTATTAATGAAAACCAAACTCACAATAAAAAAAGCTGCAAAACTTTTGAAAAAACACACAACACAAAATAAAAATGAAAAGATCATCACAAATAATTCTGCATAATAAAAACTTTTACCTATTAACTACTCACTACCGTCATTCACTTGGTGACTGACTAAATTTTTCTCGTCGCTTTACACCGCGTATTATTTTTCCGTTCAATACTTGACGTTAAACAACCACAACATTGTTACTAATCTTTAAAAACACAGCAGGTCGCAGTAAAGTTCATTTAAACTTAGATAAGCTACAAAAATGCAACGTTTTGTATTTATCTATCAAAATTATCTTTTATCCCCCACCTCAGCAAAACATTTGAACTGTGTGATGTGATCTAAGATTTAAACAAAACAGAAGACTTCCATCGGTTAAAAAGAACGATTAAAAGAACCTTTTAAGCTTTGCATAGTTGCGTGTCTAAGAACTAAAAATAAAAGATTCTGCTAATATGTTCACTCAGTTCATTTTTAAGACAATTTTTAAGAACATTTTAGCTTGTGTCAAAGCTTGTTGTTCTTACGTAAAACGTCGTGCAAAACTTATAAAAAACCACCAATTCTTAAAACGCACCTAAGGAGGACGTTTTTTAAATTCTCTATTATAAGTCAACAAATACTCCTAAGAAGTTCTTGGAGCAAACGAAAAGAACAACCATAAAAGTTCTTTGATTTTTCATATGCTCTCAGATTACAAACACGTGTAAATTTATGACTGTCCAAGTCTATAATCTTTCTGTAATTTTCCAGTAATATATAGCGATCATTCCAGATAAAGAAGAGACGAAACATCACAGTCGTCAGTAAAATGTCGACCGATCTCATCGCCTTGTCCCCCAACTTAAAAATTTGAAAGATTTCTCTTATTTAGGCGACTATATTGAACTATTTGCGTTAAAAAAACCCCCCGAATGTTACTACCACTTCTTGCATGGAATCTTAACAAGAAAAAAGAAAAAAAATAATTAAATACGACCCTACGGTAACTACGGCAACAATTTTCTTCATTTTGAATTTTCTAAGATGTCAAATAAATAAAAATGTTGTATGAACTGCAGTTAAAACACACAAATTATACGATTTGATCTGTAAACACGAAGAATGGTGTAATAACATTCTTCAATTATTGAAGACTCGCTCTGAAAATACATTTCCTATGTAAAACACTCAATACAACCTAAACTCCTTCAAAATCTTCACGCAACAACAACAACAATAACAAAAAAGTTACTTCAAAGAGTTTAAATGTCACACAAGTTTAAATAACATAGCAACGAATTATTTTTTAACGGTACATATCAGAAAGATCACTCATAACTCAAAATAAAATAACACAAAAAACAAATTGAAATCTTTTGTACTATGTTTTACTTTCTTTCAAAGATCTGTAAATATTGTCTATGAAGTATTTTACAGAACAGCTCTACTGCGCATGCAGATGGATTCTAATATCTTTACTAATTTGCAGAACACTTTTTTCTTCGTTGCTGAGATTTTATTTAGGGGGACATGATGTCATACGATAATGAACGCAGCTCGCAGATTTTTTTTATTACCAAATTCGTCTCCAGGTCCCCCTTAGTTTGCTCATAAGGAAATATACGAAGCGCCAGAGATTTAAAACATTGGCAGACATTTTTGTTCTGTATTTTAGCAACGACTGACGATAAAAAAAACTAACGAATATTCTCTTTAACACCTGTCGGTTAAAATATAAGGCCGCGCGTTTATTATTAAAACACGAGAAGCAACTCGTACCCAAACTTTAAATCTTTGACATTTAAAAATATATATATTCTTTTAATTAAACCGTTTTGTCACCATGGGACTGTTAGACTTCTTGAGAAATGACATCATACTTAAAAACTAAATATAACTTAAAAGAACCTTTTACTTTATTTAGCCTTAGCTCATAAGAAAAAGAAAGAACCGTATTTCGTCGATATGCGCCACAAACAATGTGCATTCCAGGAAAATAGTTATATTAAGAATTACCAATAAATAAATTCCCTACACCCGAAAGGTTTTGTACGCTTTTTTCTGAAATCAAATGTTTACGAAAAGTAGAGTATATTTCCATAAAATTCCCTGAAAATTCCAATTCTCTAGAAAAAAAATAACCCCGTAAAATTTTGTAATTCACGCAAAACAGTGACGTCATCGTTGATGCCCAACACACGATTTATATATAAGAATATGCTTTTTAAGAATATCAAGCTGGAATCTCAGGTTAATAATAAAGAAATAAGAATAATGACAAGCCTGGTTAGAATTTTGATATTCTTACAAAAACAACCGGGCGGTATTAATACGAAGCGATCGATCATTAGACAACATCATCACGATATGTAGCAATTTTACATTGTATAATTCGATAAATATCACATATATTTATATTTAGCAACAATATCGTCACTTAAACTAAAATATCATATTACTGGTACTATCGCGGGATTTTTTTCATAGTATATAAGATATAGGGGAAGGACAAATTTATTACATGAAAATGTCTCTTGAACTATTACGTCTGTGGTGGAATGTATTTTGTACATTTTCATGCATTTTAAATCTACTATTAAATCTGCAAATGATACGTGTTGAAAATAAAAAGGAAGACACAACGATTTCCCCATCTTTTCCTGGATTGTTATGTAAAGTACTAACCACGTTACAGAAAAACACTGCGAATCAAGTAGAATTATGATATTAGCTGTTTGACGTCAAATTTTAATGTCGTGAAGGTTACTTGGCACGGGGGAAGTTCTTTGTTCAATAACGTAAACTTAAAATCTATTGGTAGAAGAAATATAACAAGTTTTTGAAAGGCGAATAAAATATAGCCACAATCTTGGACAAAAATGAAATAGAAAACTCTAATTTTTTTGTCTATTCTTCAAAATGAACATATCAATTTAATTAATTAAAATTGTGCATCCAGTAGGCAGCAGGGGAGAAAAGACTTTTGCATACGTGTAGACGACGTAAAAGTCTTTAAAGTACACTGGACGCGCACTTCAACAGGTGTGCATTGTGACACGTGTAGGCTATGAAATACGAAAAATGGATCCATGCTTACGTCTGCGTACGACTCCAAGCCCAATAACCTAAAATCCTAACTGTGAACATTTTTTTAAAGTCCAAAATGCGAATATCGGAACCTGTGGGATAACCTTCAAGATTTATCTCCAATTTTTTTGTCCAAGATTGTGGTTTGAGATTTCCTGAAATTGACCTTAGTGAGAATGCTCAGAACTTATCAATCAACGCACAATAGGAACGGGAGTTATAAACGACTATAAAATAATATCTAAAATAACAAAACCTAATTACAAAAAAATAATATAGTTACTAAAGAATAAAAATAATAACAATAATAGTAAGTGTATATGGTTATCAATGGGATTAAATGTAATAAAATATCAAATATATACATATTTATACATATATATTATGGATTTATTTATTAATATTGCTATTCTAATTTCAAAGGAAGTAACTTTTGCGAGAGAAATTTGTCACAAGTCCTAAATTTTCGATGTAATCATTATTTTAAAGCTTTTATATGTTTTATTAGGATATAGTGGCGACATTCCGGTTATAAAACAATAGGCCCATTGTTTAGAATAATAAAGAAATAGTGCCCACCCTAGTTAGGACTTTGATATTTTTTCTTTCACGAAAATGTTTCTATATTAAAATCCATGTTGCGGCATGTTTTGGCCAACTCGCAAAAGTTTTCTTCCTTTTTTAGTAACGAATTTTAATAAATCATAGGCGATCTCATATTGTCACCCTTCTTCCATGATGTTCTAGAGTTTGATACAACTTCTCGTCTCGTTGTCCTATTTGCTTGCGTTCGGCAAAGTACTAAATATGTATATCATATTTAAAACAATAAAGATCGGACTTGATGAGCACAGCCAGAAAGATTGCTCAAGTTCAGTTTTTTGATGAAAACCCGCCTAATATTTCTTCTTTCTGTAACGTCGTTTTCTTCAGTTTCGTATGATATAGATACTGTAGCTGGTCAGTGCGACGAAGTCGAAGAATACTACAAACGAAAAGAAGACTAGTAAGCACTCTACACAGAACACCTGTATAAGTGTATAAATACAATAAACACCAACAGTATATTACGACAATACAATCATTCAATACCGTAATGCTTTGAATCAACACACAGGGCGTTAACCTTTAGGGGGCGCCTATTCCAGGGGGCACCTAAAAGAGGGGGGTTTGATGTATTTCTTCATTTTTTTCCTTTTCTTTTGTCTCTTGAAAATAAAGCTTTTTCACATAATTGCATGATTATTTAATCGCTAATCGTCATAATAGAGCATCGCAACAGTCACAGAATCGACCATACCTTCCTTTGATATTCACAATGGGTTATATGAAGATCCTTATTATGAAACAATTGCAGACGGGGGAATCAAAAGTATGGATATTTCGAGGAAAAGCACTACTGGTTGCTTTATCCGTTAAATGACATGGCAATGCAATGCAATATTGTTCTTGATTCTTTTTTTCAGACATCTTGCATTCAGATATTTAAATCGATGATAAATAAAATCATACAAAAAAATGAGTTGAATACTTCCGCCCATCTCAATAATTTAATAATGGTGGTCAAGGGAAAAAGCGATCAAGAAAAACCGCCCAAAATTAACAAAAGAAAAGTAAAGTTTAAAAAATGATAAACTTAGCATTTTACATTAAAGTTTTTTTATATTTCGAATGTCAATTAAGCGCTCTAGTGCTTATTTAAACATTTCATAGAGAATGAGCGGTTATTGAAATATAATTCATTACCACGGCCTGCTTATATGAGAGAGAGGGAAGGGGTGGCGCTTGATCGATGTGTTACGGCTACGACAGTCCTTTTAAAAGAAAACTGGGTAACACAGTAATAAAAAGTTACAGTTCCTTGAAACTTACATGCACTTGTGTTGAGTATCAAAAGGACGTTGATCACCAAACTCTCCACAAGCGATTTCACAGTTTCTATGTATATACCAACATACGTGACGATGAGGAGACAACCAAGACTTCCCCACATACAACTCACTGTAATATATGCAGGTGTGCTTGAGTCTATAGCTTTAAGTTCAGTAAATACTAAAAAAAAAGATTGGAATTTGGGAATTAAAATTTTGTTTTTATACAATTCTCTGAGATTTTTTGATGTACCGTTTTTTAACGAGTCTTAATCAAACTTCTTCATTGAATTATTGAACGTTTGTCAAAAAATCATTTTTCATTACACTTATCAATAACATTTTCAACATTTTCAAAAGTCAAATTATTCTTTGTTCAGACTGGTTGTTTCTTTACTAAACTCTGTTTGATTGACTACTAAGATGTTGCTTATCCCAAAAAGTAAACATGCTTTCCCACTAAGTGAAAACGGGTTCTAGGTTTCCGAATCAGCAAGTTGGTCTCATAATAATTTTTTTCTTTTTAACGATTTTGCCGTATCCATCAAACCGGTCGCAGAAAAGAAAAAACATTAGTGGACGCAGGGCTGCACACACACGGGGCTAACATTTCTTTTGCAACATTAGTGAGGCGACAACGCTGACATACACCAGTTCCAACATTTAGTTTAGATGGGGAAGTTGCGTGTAATATCCAATGCAATAAATTTGTGAATATAAAAACAAAGTAATGTTGAACTTACATACAAGTTTTTTAGCAGGCCCTCAGACAAAATAAAATCATTTCTGTGGACAATGATATAATATAGTTGGCTCTGAGAGTTAAAACGACTTAGATCATCTAAAAACGATGCAATTTATGTGCTGAGGTTGCTAGGAGCATGTTCAGTTTATAAAAGTATAGAAAGAAAATTATACATTGTGAACTTGCTACAAATCAAATTATGCATTTTTAGTCAACCTAATATTCCCTGCAATAGAAAAAACACTACAGACTACACACTAACTTTAAATAGACAGAAAAATGGAAAAAACAACTTATGAACCTCAATTTAATTTCAATGCAAGGCATTTATTTTAGTTTAAAGAAAAGCAAAACAATGATCCCTGGAAAAATATTATCAAGTTTTTACAGCCAGTTTATGTTTTTACAGCTCTTCAAACTCTTCCAGTCTTTCCAGCCAGAGTGACAACCCTTTTTATTACAACCTGTTTTTTTAATCAAGAAACCGGATTATAATAAACGGATTATGCAGTTTAAGTAAATAAGAGCATAAAAGTAACAAATAAGGGTAACATATAGACACCTACCATTAAAACAACGAATTCTATAGTTAACAAACTGTCCATAACGTTTGTATTGACAACCTCTGAACAAACCAAACGTTTTATTCCCTGCAAAAAATTCTTCGTTGTTCGACCTTCTCTTTAACACACTGTACAGCCAGTTTTTGCTAGTCATGGACACGCACAACAGAGTAATGCTAATCATAGCAAGACATGAAACACCATAATACTTCCCATTTCTGTAAGCTCTCATCTCTTTAAATTTGTTTAATACTCTTAACTATAAAATGTAATAAAAAAATAAAAATTGTAATTTAGCTAGTGTGCAAAGTTGATCTGCATAGAACGAAGTTGCATAACTGTTAGCTATTGCGCAAGTACTACAACTCTATCAACTCGTCCATGGGAAAGACACAAAGCACTGGTACCGAGATTGAAAACACGTTTATAAATCAATTCTCCCGACATAATATTTAGCGACATAACATAACATAATATTGCCAGATACCAAACTTCAAGAGGCCAAACAAACAAGAGACTGAAATGTAAGAAAACCACAAAAGTATATTTAATATTCATTTTTACACATATCAAGTGATAAATACTGGATAACACTTTATTCATACCATAATGTAAGAAATGTCTCTAAAATGTGACAAACACACTTCTACCCTTCACACCCACTGTCATTTCTAATCTTGATATCTCTATGGTACCTTAAGAAGGTCTTTCATTAATATTTAAACATTTCCCTCAAGCTATCAACTTTAAGACGGCTTTAACCATTTCCCCTACACCATCATGGATTTCGTGGATTTTTGTTTCACACATAAATGCAGGAGTGGTGACAAGTTTGTTTTGCTCATCCACCTGTACTTCCTAAGAAAGTTACTTATGTTAAGGAGAATTCAGGAAGCAAGTGGGCATGATAAAATTGCTACGTTTTTGTAGAGCAAGACGATTTGCTATATTTGAAATCAAACATTCTCCTTCACACTAAACAAGACGTAGATTTGCGAAACACTATTGCTTATATTCTCTATAATAAAAACAAAAAAATTCAACCCTTAATATGACTAGTGTTTCGTGTCTTCCATATTTAATTCCGCTGTTCTCTGACTCCTTTTCATTCCTAAACAACCACTTGATATCTTGAATTATGGATATCTTAAATGCCTTTCTAATCCCTTTAGAGGTCGAAAATGTAGGAGAATGAATTCCCAAAGTAACAACAAAAGAAATATGCATGACAAGGATACATTTACTTCCTTGTTAATATGTTTTGATCCCATCGCAGTAACAGCCCCCGTGGCACCTGCATATGGGTATTTCCCATCCTGTTCAGTATCCATACCTAAAGTTACTTCACAACCTGGCAAAACCTAAGAAACAATTCATACTATTAGAACAATAAGAACTGCACTCCTACAAATTCTGCTGCACACAGTGAAAAAAAATAACTCTGGAGCAAATGATATAATGATGTTGTTTTAAATTTATGAAAACTTACTTTAGCAGCAATCACTGGTGCAATACAACACATACTACAAAAGAGATAAAAAAAATAAAAAGTATGGACTTGATCATGTTGTCCAAAGAAAAGATATTTTTTTACATTGATATTGCAAAAAAAAATTCTTGCAAAATATGTTTTTCCACAACACCAACTAATATACTTTTTTCCGGCAGGAAGATTCAATGCAAAATCTTTCATAATCTCAAAACGGTATTGTGATACACTGATAATTATGGAAATAAAGAATTTTTTGCAAACCAAAATTTATAGTAAGTAATTACAACCTACCCTATAGGCTTTTTAGCAGAATGAAAATCAGCAATTACTTTCGACACTTCATCGTTGACTGTGCAATTTGCCTGCTTCACTGCAAAATCACATCTGTTGATAAAAAAATGCAAGAAAAAAACAGAAAATTAAAAAAGCTAAATTCAAAATACTCACTTGTTTAAGATCATTAACACATTTTTAGTCAATTTTATTATGCAGACAAGGTGCTTAATACAGGCACTATACTCCCACAAACCTGGTAATCAACAACTGCAATTAGGTTAAGCCTGGTTACTGTTAATCCAATGTATGTTATTTTTTCAAAAATTAACACTAAAGTACAAAGATTCAAAATGTTATTGCTTATTGTTATGCTGAGTGATACATTTATTCAACTTGAAAAATTGAGATTGCATGCGAGAAAGTAAAATTATTCATACATACAAATTTTTTGCAGCACCAAATCCACCAGGAAAGATGACAGCGTCAAAATCTGATACTGACAGTTCTGTAAGTGGTTTAATAGCTCCTCTTGCAATCCTTGCTGATTCCACCAAAACGTTCCTAGAAATTTTGTACAAAAATAACTCAAATAACTGGAGCATTCCAATAAATGATTTGCAACCATGCTATTACAACCATGTGTTAACAAAAAAAAGTAGTAAATATAAAAATTGGGGGATGAAAATGTATTTCATATAAATTATTGTAAAGCTCCTTTTGTGCAAAGCTGGGTTTCCAATAAGAAATGCCACATATTTTGTTATTTTAGGTTCTATGTTTGGTCCATAAGATAGTTATTCTTTTCCTCACATAAGATTTGATACACCAAGGTTAAATTAATTCTACTATTCCACTTTCGACCAAAAGATCAAGTTAACCAATCAGATAAACTGATTTTAGACAAATAAATCAACATTTTTATTGGAAATCTGGATTAACAAAACTTCCTCATATTCCACTCTTTAAAGTATTAAAAGTACATGAGAATGTAATAGTTGTGTTCAAAAGTATAAATATTGATGTGACTATAGAAGGATCACTTATAAGGTCATTATTACCACAGATAAAATCAGGAATTTCTCTAAAAATTCAAATAGAAAACTTGTACCCATATTGAAGCTATTTGAGTTTATTATGTAGGATAGACCTATGTTCAGAGAAAAACAACGATAAATAATAATTCTACACTTTTGTGGTCAGAACTTTTTAACTTTTTAAGAAAAAAACGCTGACCATGTTGGCTAGTTGGTTTCCCTTGTGATTTTTATGTTCTTCTAACTTCTTACACAAAGACAAAACACAATAAACAAGGCAAAGATTTACAAATTCTAGATTACAAACTAAAATGAAAAAAGCTTCATTTTTTAAAGTTTTGAAGTCATTTAGCAATCTATACACATCTTTCTAGTTATATATTGGTTACTTTAGTGTTCATTACTGGATTTTTGTACACAACTTACAAGCTCACACATCGCCTACATCTTGTTTACAAAATGCGTTATACGTTCAGCAAAGGTCATTTACGGTTTTATTTATGTTTTATTTTAATTTAGGTTGTAATCTATTCAATGTAACAGACGATCAGGAATGACTATTAAGATTAGTTTGTCAGTCTGTTGGATATTATGTGTTTAGTTGATACTTAAGAAATAGATTTTCAGTTTAGGAAGAGATATATCACGATGGAGTCATAAATTTGTCACTCCCTTGCGTTAATCTTTTGCTACCTTTTCTTCTTGTTCACACAAATTTAGACCTATCAATCAAAATGTTAAACAAATTCATCAAAAAGTTCACCTAGTTTCGCTCATCTCTTCACCATTAGTGTGATTTATAACATGCATTTGTGGTATGTCTGGAGCATATATCTTGTACTCAGCAGCATTTCGACTCAAGTTGACCATAACACTAAAAATTGAAATAATATTTCCCAAATAAAAGCAATTTATTCCAGTTCAAAAAGCATACCAGTTGTTAGACAATATTTTCTGTAGACTTACGCAGAAGCTTCGTGTACCTCACTTCCATCATAAACACCAGACCCAGCTAGAACCTATGTGAAGTAAATTCAGATTAGATATGCAACTGAACTAAAACTGATTCTTATTTCTTATTATTTTCTTCCATAAAAGCTGGTGTAATCTTTTGTACAAGTGCTTTATATTTTGCAATAAAAATTGCTCTGTTGTTTCTGAATGGCTTTTAATTGCAATTGACAGGAATTTTTGTATGCTGCCATGAAATTTTGAAACATTGATTCGGTGAAAGCAGTGATTGGCATTATTTTTAAAATTACGAGAAAGACTTGGCAGGAGGTTATAAGGACAGACTTGATATAGAGGAAGTTGAGTTTAGATCTAACACAGTCTAGATCAGATTGGAAGAGGGTCATTAATATACCCCGTCCAACCCATGCTAGTATGGAAAACGGACGTTAAGCCGAGAATGATGATGATGAATGATGGAAATATGCTTAGCTTTTTCCCTTGGACCCAACAAAGAAAAAAAATTACAGGGAGATTCAAAAGAACAAACAAACAAAACATATTATATACTTACTACGGCTACAACAGCATTATTTTTCATGGCAATAAATCTTTTCAAGTTGTGTGTTAGTGTTGATCTTGTGACAGTTTGCAATCTTGAGAACATTATCCAAAAAAAACGTGTATGTAATAAATTTTATTATGACAGTATCTATTCACAACGAAAGTTATATGTAAAAGTTCAAGTTATTATATATACACCCCCCTCCCCCCCCTTGTTTTTCTCTTGCAGTATAGTTTATGATACAGCTGGTTTATTTTAGACTTTTAGAATAATAAACATTACAGAATAAAAAATAAGGTGGCATCAACATACAAAGAAAAAAAAACGACCCTTGAAACAGTGAAAATTAATTTCTCCAAAAGATTTTTTTCCAGGAAATACGAGTCTTATGTTTAATTTGTTTATATATATATATTTAAAAAAATAGCCCTTGCACTATTTCTGACAAACATTATGTTGCAGAAAGCTATGAAGCATTGATAAGTAAAAAATGAATGAATGTATTTATGATTCAGACTTTAATAAGGTCCTAAGCATCAAGGACTTGAAAAACATGCTGGATATTTCTTTAATAGCTTTCTAAATTCATTGCACTTTAATAAAGCAAAAAAGTAAACCCATACAACACCACATATTAACTCATCACAAACACTTGAACAATCATGAATATCTGGAAATAAATCAGATAATTAATATTGTGAGGCATAAATTGCTGAAATAAACAAAATTTTGACACACCAACCGCAATATATTCTTAAAAAAGTTGTCTTTGTTATATTGTCCATACAAAATATGCACAAGTCATTTCTCTTATTATTAACAATCTGTTAAAGATTATCATCAGAAATAAAATTGGAATCCTGCGTTCCAGTTTCCAGTTAATTTTCTTGTCTTTTTTTTCGTAATCAGCCAGAACAACCTCTACACCCACAATGAATACACTCCACCACACGACCCTCTTCTAATTTACTTTTCGGCACTCTGCAAATACAATTAGTTCCAAAGTTTGTATCCCGTGGTTGTATACAGCGCAAACAACACAAATTTTCGTAACCTTGTTTCTTCCACTTTGCAATTAAATTTCCATCAGCAATGTTTTCTTTTAAACAATAATCATACAGCTCTCTACTGATAACTTTTCTTTTATAAAATAAATCATAAATATATCGTGATTTTTTGGTGATGAAGACGAAAAATTGGCCATAATGCTTCCACCTTTCTTTTACCTTCATGCGGATCCTGTTCAGCTTCTCTCAACTTTTGATCTAACTCATCTAAAGTTGGTTCAATTAACTCCCATCCATCTGGAGGAGGCTTTTTTACTTCTTTTTACTTTTGGCATTCTACTTCTAACCTAAGTAGAAAAACAGATAGAATAATACACCTAGGTTCAGATTATGCATATATATATAACCAGTAAAATTTAAAACAAATTTTAAAACAATTAAACTTGATAAATTCATAGTATGAAACTATATTTTTAAACATTGTTACTTCAACAGCTGTCAAAAGCTATACAAAGTTACTGCCTTTTCTCCTAATTGGAGTATAGGAAGACTATGTTTTAAAACAAAGCTAACTTTCATGATCCCCAGAAAGACTGCCAATTTTGCAGACTTAATACTTTAACCCTTTAGCTTTTATATGATTCCTAAATGGAGTGGCAAGGCTACACTTTTACACTTTTAAAAATGGACTACTGAACACTTCAGACATTTCCACTCCACAAATTTGGTCTTTCTTCATTGCTCAAGCATATTTTTTTTATTGTTAAAAAACAACAACTTCTGAACAATATTTATAATGTAATTTTAAATCTCTGTTAAGTCTTATTATATATGTTTGCTGAAAACAAAATGATTTTGTTTCTGAAAAAACTTATGATATGTTTCATTCTTCCAACCAAATTCTTGACTAAAAATATTGTTCAGGCCATTCCTTGAGACGAGTGCGATCGCACGCGCACTCGCCCGCACACTCGTAAAAAAATTTACGAGTGCTTTTTATTGCACTCGTGAATTTTTTCTTTTTCTAAAATATTATAGCGTAATGAAAAAGGCTATTACGCTGATTATGTAACATTCATTTCTTCGTGATTGATTTTGTTTAAAAGGTATAGAGAACGTTAAAGTCGGCCCCTTTCCTTCATGCTGACACTCTTATGCTTGGCTGGTGCATTACACTGAGACTCGATTGAAAGACGGAAGACCATTTGGAACCATGCCACAAGTCAGTCCGACCTTCATCGTCACAGAGAATACTGCGAGAAGAGTGCGCACCCATGCAAGTTAAATTAACCAGAACATGGGAGAGGTTAGGTGTCCTGTACCTTAATACAGCTTTTGGACGAATGTTCTCGTGATGTAATACCAAAGAAAAAATATGTTGAATAAAGTTTAAAAAATCTTTTTAAAAGGGAAAGAGAAATAAAAAATGTCTTGAAATATATTTAATGCCAAAACATATAACAAATCTGCCAACACATCATTACGTTCAACGTTGTTTCAACCTTGCACTTGTGGTTAAAGGTTACCTACGATGCTTTTAAAAGTTTATTTCAATTAAGTCTTTACTATATGTTATTAAAGAATTCACATCAGAATTTCCACAAAACATTCACAAAAGTCAAAAAACTACTAATGAAAACTTTCATCTCACCATCTGTACTAGCGTGCTTGGCGGCCATTAGAAAACGGAAAATCTGCCGGTATGCCGAAGATCGAGCGAGTTACGTAACAAAATGGTTAGAAATATTTGCCGCACGCTCTTTCTGTACGAATGCTTTAACAATTTTTATATCACCACATATTTACCCCCGTTTAAAAAAATTATACTTTTCTTCTAAAAAATAATGAAATATTAATGATAATTATCGCACGCTTGTAAATATCATACGATTTAACTGCAATATAGCGAAGATATCAACATGTCTTGGTGTGCTGCTGTTAATTGTACAAATAGTAAAATTAAACAAAAGAATTTAACTTTTTTCACTCTTCCTAAGGACAAGGCTTTGGCTAACGCTTGGAAAGTAAAAATAAAAAGAGAAAATTTACCGAAGCAGATATTTTTATGCGAAAAACATTTTGAAGAAAGCTGTTTTGACGAGTCTGTTGATTTAGCTACGCAACAAGTTACTGAAAGGTATTACTGGTATAGTTCCATATATTTTCTGATATGGAGGACTAAGTACAAAGTTGTTGTTTTTATTTAGATGTAAAACCAATCCGACGAAAATTAAAATTAGGTTCCATACCATCCATATTCGACCACACTAAAACAAACAAGAGCAGGAGGGCGAATATATAAAAGATAAAATCTCCAAAAAACAGGTTAATGTTCTTATATAGTTGTACTTAATTTTAATTAATTGTCAAAGTTATTGTAGTCACACCGAGTTTTATTGGTTTTAGATGATATCCCAAATTTGTGAGTCGTTTCAAAACAACGAGGAGACAGTGGTAGATGAGGATGAACATGGCATATGCGATATTGACTTGGTCGTAGAAGAAACAAAAACGAAAGAGGTAGCTGTTCAAACGGACGTTGTTAAAATGTTGCATGCATCAACGCAGAAATATCGGGTAACTAAAAAACTCACTATGGCTTTGAACGAGATGTTATTGTATTTCGAAAATAAAGTTGAGTTTTTTCTATTCTAGCCTAACTACCGAAGTAAAGCATGTCAGACAAATTTTGATAGTGAATGTACGCAGCATATGGAAGAAACATGTATGCGATTATAAGTTAATTTGTAAATTTTAAATATCAAATCAGTTATAATTAATGTTGATCATAATCTCAAAATAAATCGGGGACAGGTAAAGTTTATTGGCACGTCATCTATATTTTAATACCTAACTTTCCGTTGTTATTTCATCTTTTTTTTATAGGCTGTTAAAAAACGAAAATCCCGCGAAGGCACTTACAAGCCTAAATTTAAAATTTCATGGCATCGATATTCAAAACGCTTTGTTGCTAAAAAGGTCATGAAAAAAAAGTTATGATTTTATCAGATAAATTGCTATGAGTTCGTATCTTCCACTTCTTCGTCTGTTTCGTAATCCACCCATTCACTCGCAGACCGTGATTTGAGAGTTTTCCTAGGTTCAAACTGGAAACCAAGAACTTGATCTCGACAATCAACATCAGAAACGTCTGAAGACGACATGATTTCTTATTTTCGAGTTTTAAAAGCTGGTAACTTATGATTCACGCCACATTAATAACTTTACTGCTTTAATATTCCAAGCGATCACAGGGGGGGTCAGATTTCTTCGGCATGCACAACCATTCTGTGACGTATCGTGCAACCATCTTGAATTTTGGCGTTTTTAATGCACACTCGGAGAAGACATCGAAGAAGAAGCACAAGTGTAAAAACGATGAATTAACAAAGCTTGTTTCTTCAAGTAGATGAACTTTTCAAAATTAAGGAGAACGTTTTCTTAATTTTGAATTTAATTTCTATTATATGACGCCCAATTGTAAAAGTATCGTAGGTAACCTTTAATACGTTTCACAAAATTCATTTCTATACAGCTTAAATAACATATAACGTTGTGGTAAACAAAAAATAGTTAAGTGTGAATCACACTTGCAGATATTTACATCGCACTTGTAAATTTTGCTTACGAGTGCGATTTTTTGCACACCATAGCACTCGTAATTTTTTTAGCGGGTGCTTTGTGTAGCTCTGGCATAGTTTTATTCAAGAAATGGCCTGATTGTTATCTCACACAACAAACGATGTTTCAAGAAAGAGTATTACAACACATCACATATAGTTCTGTTACATTTGGGTACACTGACATCAAACCTACAATGAATAAAAAAATATCTGTATGAACACATATAGCTGCATAGGCAAAAATAATTTTTAACTTCAGGCAGTTGTCAACTTCACTTTAACATACTTTATATGTACTTAAAAGAGCCTGCTCACATGGAATATTAGAGATCGTAGGCACTATACAAACTTGATTAAAATATTAGCCAGTTGTACTGCAATCCAACAGGTGGAATTATGAAAGACATGGGAATATTTTTCAATCTGGGCCAAAAATCAGGGCATAATTTATACCTAAAATGGTTGACACTTTGCTTTGGGTATGCAAATTTTTATTATTGATTTTGAATTGTGTATATAACAGTGGGGGGTGCGTACAGATTTTTGAGTATTGAAAAGGAAACTGCAAATAAAACTTGCCTGTGGATAACACTTTCCAAATCAAAGAATCTGCATACCTTTATATTGGGGTATATATTATACCTTGATAATGTATATACCCTCATGGAGGTCCTTTCAAGCAGCTATTCTCACAGGAGTGTTATAATAATAATAATAATAATATAATAATAATAATAATAATAATAATAATAATAATAATAATAATAATAATAATAATAATAATAATAATAATAATAATAATAATAATAATAATAATAATAATAATAATATAATAATAATAATAATAATAATAATAATATAATAATAATAATAATAATAATATAATAATAATATAATAATAATAATAATAATAATAATAAAATAATAAATATAATAATAATAATAATAATAATAATAATAATAATAATAATAATAATAATAATAATAATAATAATAATATAATTAATAATAATAATAATAATAATAATAATAAATATTTAGATGGAGCCCAGAAAATCACAAAAACCTATAGTTAGTGGATTGTTTCCACTGGGGGCCACTATTTCCACTGGGGCCACATGACAATGTTCCGTGGTCTATATTATGAATAGTTTAAGATTAACTTATATGACAGGGGAAGGTATAAGCTAATTACAGTGCAGTCTAGGAATGTGTACCAAACTGTGGTACAAGACAGGTGGGAAATTAGCACAAACTCCAATGATCTATCAATATTTTTTTCATCTTGGAGACAGTGGAGGGTGTTTTGCACTTGTAAACTCCAAATCCAAGAACCGAGCATCAGAGCTAGCGAAGCTCAAGTCTTAACTTTCTTCTTTCCAACAGCCAAAAGAATATTCATAACAGAATATCATCAAACCAAGGTTAAAATGTTTTTATTGTCTCAATCCTTACCCCTACAAGAGTTACCCATAGATTCTGTTAAAAGTTCTTTTCTACAAAGAAAAATGAGTTCTTAATTACAAGTGTTTCGTCGTTAAAACAAACTTTCTACTTTCATGTGCAAAAGAACAATCTTTTGATTATTGCAATTTACACATTTTTCTTATGAAAGTACAAGCCAGAGAAGTATTTTGATCACTACCAGCAACTGGTGTTGTTTAATATTTTCTGGAAACACCAGCTGTTCGTCATACTGATTGACAGTAAAATTATACCTGCTTTAAAAAAAAAGTCCAATATATAATTCAACAGAGTGTAACAATTAAAAAACCCTAAACTTTGAGGTATAGTCTTGGCATGAATTTAAACTTATTACAAATATATAATTTTGTGTTTAAACAATTCAACTGTGTTCATAGTACCTGACACCTCTACTTTCAATTGTTCCTTGACCTTGGAGTTCATTTTTTCTTGAAAACATTATCTTAATTGTTTTTTACTACAAAACTAGCAACTAGCAACTCTAGTTTCATGCAAAATCAATAGAATTATTGTGCCTTTTTTTAGTTCTACAGATGGGGTTAAAACAAGAACTTTTCACAGTAACATCTTAAAAATCTTAATTATATAACCAAAACATGAAGCCAGTTTGCCACCAGGATTATTCCATGTGGAGAGGAGCAGGTATTGTTCTTTCTATAGAAATTCCACCAGAAGTGGTACGCTTCACATAGTATGTAAATCTGCCATCCAATTAGAGCATGGAAAAAATATGTGTCCATGTGATGTAAACCTGAAGCTAGAAAATATTTCAGCATTTTTGATTTAAAATATTGAATAAAAACTAAAAGCAGCTATTGTTACAATAACAATGCCTGCTCCGTGGCATGCATTTTTTGATCCATCTAGTAGAAAATAGGCCCAAAAGCAAATAATGTAGTCAATTGAAAAAGATTAACCAGTTTCTAAAACATAAAAATAAGAACTCCTAGCTAACATTGGCAGCTTAATCTGTACTGGCCTGTGATTAGTTTGAACCTTATCTTAAGGGAATGTGTCTGTGAGAATTAGTTACATCTGGGGGTATGTCAGCAAATATTTAAACTATTTTAACCATAAAATAGGCATTTGGAAGGGATTTTACTGGGTCTTATATTAAAATAGACAATAATGAATTAAGAGGTTAGGTGTCCTGTACCTTAATACAGCTTTTGGACGAATGTTCTCGTGATGTAATACCAAAGAAAAAATATGTTGAATAAAGTTTAAAAAATCTTTTTAAAAGGGGAAAGAGAAATAAAAAATGTCTAGAAATATATTTAATGCCAAAAACATATAACAAATCTGCCAACACATCATTACGTTCAACGTTGTTTCAACCTTGCACTTGTGGTTAATACGTTTCACAAAATTCATTTCTATACAGCTTAAATAACATATAACGTTGTGGTAAACAAAAAATAGTTAAGTGTGAATCACACTTGCAGATATTTACATCGCACTTGTAAATTTTGCTTACGAGTGCGATTTTTCGCACACCATAGCACTCGTAATTTTTTTAGCGGGTGCTTTGTGTAGCTCTGGCATAGTTTTATTCAAGAAATGACCTGATTGTTATCTCACACAACAAACGATGTTTCAAGAAAGAGTATTACAACACATCACATATAGTTCTGTTACATTTGGGTTTGATGTCAGTACATCAAACCTACAATGAATAAAAAAATATCTGTATGAACACATATAGCTGCATAGGCAAAAATAATTTTTAACTTCAGGCAGTTGTCAACTTCACTTTAACATACTTTATATGTACTTAAAAGAGCCTGCTCACATGGAATATTAGAGATCGTAGGCACTATACAAACTTGATTAAAATATTAGCCAGTTGTACTGCAATCCAACAGGTGGAATTATGAAAGACATGGGAATATTTTTCAATCTATGCCAAAAATCAGGGCATAATTTATACCTAAAATGGTTAACACTTTGCTTTGGGTATGCAAATTTTTATTATTGATTTTGAATTGTGTATATAACAGTGGGGGGTGCGTACAGATTTTTGAGTATTGAAAAGGAAACTGCAAATAAAACTTGCCTGTGGATAACACTTTCCAAATCAAAGAATCTGCATACCTATATATTGGGGTATATATTATACCTTGATAATGTATATACCCTCATGGAGGTCCTTTCAAGCAGCTATTCTCACAGAAGTGTTAATAATAATAATAATAATAATAATAAATATTTAAAGTGGCTAGCCCAGAAAATCACAAAAACCTATAGTTAGTGGATTGTTTCCACTGGGGGCCACTATTTCCACTGGGGGCCACATGACAATGTTCCGTGGTCTATATTATGAATAGTTTAAGATTAACTTATATGACAGGGGAAGGTATAAGCTAATACAGTGCAGTCTAGAATGTGTACCAAACTGTGGTACAAGACAGGTGGGAAATTAGCACAAACTCCAATGATCTATCAATATTTTTTTCATCTTGGAGACAGTGGAGGGTGTTTGCACTTGTAAACTCCAAATCCAAGAACCGAGCATCAGAGCTAGCGAAGCTCAAGTCTTAACTTTCTTCTTTCCAACAGCCAAAAGAATATTCATAACAGAATATCATCAAACCAAGGTTAAAATGTTTTTATTGTCTCAATCCTTACCCCTACAAGAGTTACCCATAGATTCTGTTAAAAGTTCTTTTCTACAAAGAAAAATGAGTTCTTAATTACAAGTGTTTCATCGTTAAAACAAACTTTCTACTTTCATGTGCAAAAGAACAATCTTTTGATTATTGCAATTTACACATTTTTCTTATGAAAGTACAAGCCAGAGAAGTATTTTGATCACTACCAGCAACTGGTGTTGTTTAATATTTTCTGGAAACACCAGCTGTTCGTCATACTGATTGACAGTAAAATTATACCTGCTTTAAAAAAAAAGTCCAATATATAATTCAACAGAGTGTAACAATTAAAAAACCTTAAACTTTGAGGTATAGTCTTGGCATGAATTTAAACTTATTACAAATATATAATTTTGTGTTTAAAAAATTCAACTGTGTTCATAGTACCTGACACCTCTACTTTCAATTGTTCCTTGACCTTGGAGTTCATTTTTTCTTGAAAACATTATCTTAATTGTTTTTTACTACAAAACTAGCAACTAGCAACTCTAGTTTCATGCAAAATCAATAGAATTATTGTGCCTTTTTTTAGTTCTACAGATGGGGTTAAAACAAGAACTTTTCACAGTAAAATCTTAAAAATCTTAATTATATAACCAAAACATGAAGCCAGTTTGCCACCAGGATTATTCCATGTGGAGAGGAGCAGGTATTGTTCTTTCTATAGAAATTCCACCAGAAGTGGTACGCTTCACATATTATGTAAATCTGCCATCCAATTAGAGCATGGAAAAAATATGTGTCCATGTGATGTAAACCTGAAGCTAGAAAATATTTCAGCATTTTTGATTTAAAATATTGAATAAAAACTAAAAGCAGCTATTGTTACAATAACAATGCCTGCTCCGTGGCATGCATTTTTTGATCCATCTAGTAGAAAATAGGCCTAAAAGCAAATAATGTAGTCAATTGAAAAAGATTAACCAGTTTCTAAAACATAAAAATAAGAACTCCTAGCTAACATTGGCAGCTTAATCTGTACTGGCCTGTGATTAGTTTGAACCTTATCTCAAGGGAATGTGTCTGTGAGAATTAGTTACATCTGGGGGTATGTCAGCAAATATTTAAACTATTTTAACCATAAAATAGGCATTTGGAAGGGATTTTACTGGGTCTTATGTTAAAATAGACAATAATGAATTAAAGATAGATAGATAGGTGTGCATATTTTACATGGCTAGCCTCACAAATATTGAGGGATATACCCAGGAGGGGCGCCAAGTCTTAGATGGCGATTCCTAGAGTATATTTAATGCTCATTTTGAGCTACACAGACCCAATTAGGGTCCGCGCGCTCTACCAGACAACTCCCTGCAACATCCAACGGCCTACACAGTGTTCCATCTCTCCAATTTCCCTCACATGGCTTGGGTTAACACGGGCTATGGTAACATTCACTCGCCCATATTGAATAGCCCGCCGATGGGAATGGAATACCGGTCTCCTGCACAAAGTGCGAGAGTTAAAACCACTAAACCACAAAGGCAGTTCTGGAGTGTTTAAAGGTCTCATTGGAATTACAGAAACAACAGCCTTTTATGTGGGGATCAACAACGTTTCTTTGGACATGAGTGCTCTACCCATTGAGCTTATCGATCTCCTTGCCCTGTTGACTATTTTTTCAGGATTTTGCTAAGTTTCAAAATTACAAAGTTATGTGGCGACTGGAGTTTCCCTATAAACATAATTAATGTAAAAGTAAGAACATCCAGAGTAAAAGTCCAAAGATAAGATCTAATCTGTAATCAAGGGATAGAAAAAAAGCAAGGTGAAGGGCAATGAACAGAACAGAGCATTGGGGCGCGCAGCTTCATTTTGTTTGTTTCGGAACGTAATCCATTGTTTATATATGTTGCATCTGTTTCGCGGCCAGCGTTATGCTCCATGAGCATATATAAACATACACGACATGGCGTACTAGCAACATTTTTATGCAAATGGAAGAAAAGATAAACGAGGCAAACAATTTCGGCCATGTGACTCCGTTCATGGTCAGACACGCTAAGCTTTACTATATGTGCATCTTATATAGCTCTCTCGGGGACGTTTGAAGAATGACCCCAAAAACTTGCTGACTAATCAATTTAGGTTACATCACTCACCTTCATGTCCAGAAATTTCTTTTAAAATTTGTTGTTATAGCTGGTTAGCTAAGTTGCAGCTTGCAAAATCAAATCGCAAACCATATTTAACATGCTTGGACTGTCAAAAATTTCTAGAAATGTTTTATCTAGCGTTTCTCATGGGAGCGTTCTACGAAATATTGCAAAATACGTAAGTCTTTTTCCTTCTTAATTTTTCACATAGATTTGCACTGAACTGATAGCTGGCCTTTGTTGTTCTAAAAATAGCTACAGTCCTCATGCATGACAGTCAGGGTAAACATCAAATTAAAGTCAGGGTAAACACTTAATTAGGCGACGGTAGGCTAATTAGGCACGGCTGTTTCGAAGCGGACAAAAATGTTACGAAAAAATAATTAGAATTACCCTCTCAGTTAAAACAGGATATATAAAGAACGAAATAAAAATTTTATATTCTGTAAAAAGAATAATAATCTCAGATAAATTGTCCATATTATTAAAATAAAAATTTTTTTGGACACCTGTCCGTAATTGGTATATTTAGGCCAAAATGTCTAAAAATGACTTAAGAATTATCATTTAGATGAATGTCTTCCACAATATCTCTGGAATAAAGTTAAGGAAACATGTTTTTTATGGTCCACAGGTTAGGTTAAATATCTGGAATGAAAATTACTTACTTTTATTACTGTCCGAAATTGTCCAAAGGGTTATTTTTGGGCCAAATGTGAGACCTATGTGAAAAACGGCCTTTACAGCCTCAATGTATGCTTAAAGTTCGTTTATTAACTGAATAAAAAACATTACTTTGGATTCTAAGGCCATTAAAGATGATGTAGATGACATATTAGTCTGTCCGAAATTGTCCAAAGGGTTATTTTTGGGCCAAATGTGAGAAATTATATGAAAAACGGCCTTTAGAGCCTGAATGTATGCTTAAAATTTGTTTATTAACTGAATAAAAAACATTACTTTGGATTCTGAGGCCATTAAAGATGATGTAGATGTAATATTTAACTGTCCGAAATTGTCCAAAGGGTCACTTTTGGTCCTAAGGGTTTTCGGGCCAAATATGTGACATCATACATTAAATAAAACGTCATTCAGAGTCGACAGTTTCAACATTCTAGTTTATCATGCTAGTAGAAAATATCTCAAGTTGTGCATAAATGGTTTTTTATTATATACATTATATATATACAAAGCAATCATTTTGTGTTTCTTTATAAATTGTATAAAATAGCACCCAATCTTGTGATAAAGCCAAGATTAGCTAGCTAGCTAGCCATAAACATCTTTGATTTCAACAATTTCATCTTGAGAAAGGCCACCAAAGTCTTAACTAAATATAAAAAAGAAGTATTAAGTGACTTAGCTACAAAACACGATGCAAAATGCAAAACTGTAGGACCAAAAAAATAGCTACTCTTTACAGAAAAATACAAAACAGAAGAAAAAAGATTAAAAAAGATAACAATTAGACACGTTTGAAGTTTTACAAGCTATAAAACAATTTCTTAAAATCAAGGGTGATCTTATAGCAAAAAAATAATATTAAAATCGCTGCAAAATAAAGTATTTACTGTTTTGTCCCTTACCTCGTGCTCTGCCAAACTTTAGCTAGCTTCAAAATTGCTAAGACACTGTTGTCTCGCTTATTCCAACATTTTCGAAAAATCCTGGTTTCGGACTAGGATTCCCGGGTCGAGCAATCAAGTCAAAAGTAAACACTGGGTTGCCGTAATTTTGCTGGGAAAAACCATACCTACCAAAACATTAAACGCCATCGCTGTGACTTGCTTAGAAGTTTAGATAATTATTTAATTAGACAGAAAAGGGATCACACTATATCAAATTGCCGTGCACCACTTTGGCAACTTTTTCTCCTCTTTTTTAGCGCCTAAAGAAGACTTTAACTTAAAGTTTAAGTAGTTTATAGTTTGCGAGACGAACGGTGCACGGTACCGGCCGATAGAACCATGTTTCCAGGCCCCCCATACCAATTTTCAAGTCCGTAGCTAGTAGCGCGGAGTTGGCACAAGGTTGGAAAGATGGTATACTTTCGCCAAAAATTATGTTTTTTTTAGTTTTGTGTGTTTTGCTCGACGAAATAACTCGAAATTTATAACACACATGTATAACATATTTTTATATTTAAAAAGGAGAAAAGTAGATCGTTTTAATACTTTTTAATTCAGTAAAATTAAAACAATACAAAAAAAGTTTCAATAACTTAAAAAATGATAAAAATACAAAATTTCAAAAAAAATTGTGGAAGCCATCTTAATTTTGTCCGCGGTTTGACCGTAGCGAAACAGCCGTGTAGGGCATATACCACCTATAATTAGGCGACACATTGTAGATACTAGTTAGGCCATATGTAACCTAGTTAAGACATTACAATATTTAATGGCTTTTCACACATTCCTAAGAAAAAATCGCAAAAAATCTTTGTTCAGAATGGATAGTCTACGCGACCATGATTCCAAAATTGTCACTCGTGCCTCGATCTCGATATGTTCGCGCAAGTAAGAATTATGTTAAAATGAAATATATAACCTAATTAGGTTAAGTGTCGCCTATTTAGGTGACGATAGTAAAATACGCAATAATTTAATGAAGATACTCTTTCACAAAACGCAAAAAAAATTGTTTTTTTTAAGATGGATGTGGTAACAATTATTTCGTTTCTTTTGTAACGTTTCTTTTTTATTCGCATTCTGTTTTAACATCGTTAAAATCTTCTTCAAACACTACCACGTTTCCGTCCACCATATTTATTTTTCCCCCTGTGGCATGGATGGCTGAAATCCATTATTTAAAACAACAAATAGTGCCACACAAGGTTTGGGCCATAAGTTGCCAATGCGTGATGCAAATAAGACGATAATTGGTCAAAATTGTCTGCAAAGTGGGCAGATTTGATTCACACAAAAATTGTAGTGCGAAACAATGATTTCAACGTATTTACAACAGTAAGTTTTCATTTGCCTAGTTAGACTATGGGTCGCCTAATTAAACTACATCACGTCGCCTAACTAAACGACTCGCCTAATTAGGTCATGATGCCTAATTAGGTGTTTACCCTGACTGAATTAGGCTCTGGTGGCTTAATTAGGCCATGCCATTAGTTCACTGACAACATAATACTTCTAGAATAGAACGTGGCTAGTGCACCGGTACCGGTTCTTTAAGCTCAAAATCGCTTAAAGAACCGGTAAATTTGAAAATGGCATGTGCGCAACGATATTTAAGAAATTGACATGATAATTTGTTAACTGAATGAAGTATTACACCTTCTGGATCTCAACAATGCAGTTTTTTTGCTAAATAATCAACGTGAATGGCATATAAGAGCTACCGGTGCTTTAAGCTGAAAGTGTTCTGAAGCTTAAAGTGCAGGGGTTTTTCGTAAAAGACAGCAGACTTAGAGTGCCAGTTTTTTTGCAGTGATACTTAGAGAACCGTTTTGTTTCAAAACAGTTAGAGTGCTGGTTTTTTTGCAGTGATACTTAGCTACAGAACCGGGTTTTTTCAGGAAGTTAGAGTGCCGGTTTTTTTGTAAGATACTCATTAGACTTAGAGTGCCGTTTTTTTTGTAAGATACTCATTAGACTTAGAGTGCCGTTTTTTTTGTAGGAGACAAGGTTACCTTAGAGTGCCGTTTTTTTTGTAGAAATATTAGAGTGCCGTTTTTTTTCATAAGACTCATTAGACTTAGAGTGTCGGGCTTTTTGTAGAAGTATATTAGACTGTCGGTTTTTTTCGTAGAGACAGATTGTCTCTTACGAAAAAACCTGGCACTTTGGAGTTTGTTGTCCTGTGTTTTTTGTTACGTATGGTTTCGGTCTTGGAGAGGATGGTGGTCGTTTAAGTTGTTGTGAGGAATTTATAGTTACATAATTTTCTTTTAGTTTTTCAGTTATATGTGGGCTAGATAGGCTGTTTGTCAATGTGTCTATTTTCTGTCTAAATTTGTTGGTTTGTGTTTTGTGATACTCCAGCATAGTATCTCTCAGTTGCGTGGATGCGTTATGTAATATGTCATTCCATGTGGTCATTAGGTTTGGAGAAAGTTCGTATGCCGGTGCAAGTTTCACTGTGAGTCCTTCAGGTATTAGGTCAATATGTTTGGTTAAGGTTAGGGTTTTAAGTTGGTTAATGTGATAGTCCATGGTTGAGTGTAAGGTATTGTAAAGGGATTGTGCATTTCTGTAAGTGTGTGGGAGTGGTGTAGACTCATTATTAGAGGTGGCAGGCTGTTTGTTTTGAGCAGGAGTGGTACCTACTTCAGAAGCAGCAGTGATAGCACTGATAGCTATACTACTGAACTCTTTCTCAGTGGAAGGATCACTTGTCAAGGCAAAGTTGCTTTCCCCTGGTGTAACTGTAGGACTCCCCCCCCCCTCAAGAGATCATCTTCCTCTGATGGACTTAGAGGTGGGAGCTCGTCAGTGGTGGTAAAATTGGGGGACATATCAGAGGGTCCTAACTTGGGAAGGGCAGCAGATGCTTCATTGCCTTTGGCAACGCATGGGCTGAAGAGGTTATCCTCCTCATCCTCCAGGTCGTCCCCCCAACTAACGTTGTCGCCCAGAAGGTATTTGTATTCATTGATTTCTTTGGCGAGGGTAGTGGCTAAAATAGTAAACGTATATGTAGCTAATGCACAGATATAAGAGCAGACATACAAAATACTCAAACACCTATAGCTAGCTAGTTCACTATATGTGGAATATGTGGAGAATTAAATACTGCTGTTGTAAGTATAATAAAATACAACCTTCCTCAGACAATTATATTCTGATAGTAAGAATATGTTAAGGGCAGTCCCCAATAATGCCTACCCAAGACAAGAGTAAAAAGCCCAGGTGTGAGTGGTAGTGTAGTAGAGCGTTGTGATAAAGCCAGGATTGGTACAAATTCATGGCTGCATAATACAGTACAGTCTGAATGTAATCTACCGCGTACACGCTAATATCACACCTTTGCGTGGAGGACGGCAGTCGTTTGTCTTTTGTTATACTTAAATCCCTTAAGGGTTTTGCGAGTTTATATTTGCGTGTTAAAAAACAATGCGCTCGCGAAGAAATATCGGAGCAATTATATTTCTTGTAATAGCGAGATGTATTGTGTAAATGTATTGATAAGCTATTCCCTTAAGTATTAGCGTGAAGTAATTAAATAATAAAAATCTTTCGTGAAGTTTTATAATACATTGCTCGAGAATGTATTGTTGATTTAATTACTTAAAAAGATTCCAGCGCGTTTAATTTAAGAAACATACGAGAAGCATTGTTCACAACTATTAAATGCCGCTTTTCGTTTATAAACTTTTAAAATGCGATCTAAAAAAACATTTCTATCGCTGCTATACGTTTTTAAACTTTTAAAATGCGATTTAAAAAAACATTTCTATCGCCGCTTTTCGTTTATAAACTTTTAAAATGCGATCTAAAAGAGCATTTCTATCGCCGCTTTTCGTTTATAAACTTTTAAAATGCGATCTAAAAAACATTTCTATCGCCGCTTTTCGTTTTAAACTTTTAAAATGCGATCTAAAAAACATTTCTATCGCCGCTTTTCGTTTTTAAACTTTTAAAATGCGATCTAAAAAAACATTTCTATCGCCGCTTTTCGTTTTTAAACTTTTAAAATGCGATCTAAAAAAACATTTCTATCGCCGCTTTTCGTTTTTAAACTTTTAAAATGCGATCTAAAAAAACATTTCTATCGCCGCTTTTCGTTTTTAAACTTTTAAAATGCGATCTAAAAAAACATTTCTATCGCCGCTTTTCGTTTTTAAACTTTTAAAATGCGATCTAAAAAAACATTTCTATCGCCGCTTTTCGTTTTTAAACTTTTAAAATGCGATCTGAAAAACATTTCTATCGCCGCAGACAAATTTAACTTTTCTAGACAAATGAGATTTCGTAAAAATACAATCGCGTGCATGAAGAAAAAGTATACACCAAGCAAAAACTATGAATATGCTTTTTTAACTTGATAAAACCTGAAACAAACAAATTAACTTTAATGAAAGACTTTTTTGAAAAGAAAAAAAATTAAATTATACTGGCTATAAAAATCGTGGAGCTCCGAAAATAATAGTGGGACACACGATCCTTCGTGGAGATATATTTAATTACTGCAATTAAAAATTTCAACAGAGTTCGCGCAAAATAGATTGCTAAAATAGTTCTTGCAACCTATTGTGATTAAACAATCGATCGCGTGGGGTCATTGTTTATCAGCGAGGCAATTATTTTCTTAAAAAAACAAAAGCTATCGCAATGTTATTGTTCTGTGTAACTATTCATGCGAGTTTCGCGTCCGCGGTAGATTACATTCAGACTGTACTGTACATAACTGTCTGAGGAAGTATTTAAGGAAATAAATTCACAAGAGGATATACAGAAAATGCCAGGGGTTGACAAATATATAAGTGCTTTTAAACAACAAACGCTACAGTTGGGCTACCATCATAAGTTAAAAGCAATGTAAACATAGTGGTTATATCGTAGAAGGTACAGTAGCTAACATTTCGGAAAGGTAAACAGCAGGGTCGTGGCTGGGGCTATTAAGATCTAGCATTGATAAAAAAACATGGGGGATGAAAAACGTAAATTTTTAAAGTAAACACAACCTCCTTTCTCAGATACAGTAAATACAGAAGAGGGGTGATCCAATGATCACGGATTTACACTGCGTGCGGAGCTTGGGACTGATTTATAACATGTTTTTTGATTGGGTGTCCCTACTCTCCAGTGGAGGATTCGAAGTATCATATGTAGAGAAAGGATATTGTGTGGGTAAAGGGATGACCTGAGAAACAAGGACTTCATCAGACGCACAGGCCTTGTTTCTTATAGCGCTTTCTGCTCGGGTAGTGAAATTGATCCGTGATAGAATCAAAACAACCCGACCTGGCGTAAGCGGTCGGTCATTTTGAAGGGTCTGTTTATAACGGAAGGGTTACCTCTATATATTTCTTTCTCGATTTGTTTGTTGGCCATGATTAACAGATTTTGTAAGTAATTGATAACAAACCACGTGCGATAATTAGCGAGGTGAAAAAGGAAAGGGAAAAATGTGCTTTCTCGTTGCTAAAGAAGACTGAGTCACGTGATTTCATGGGTAAATATAATTGGTAGGTGAAAGGCACCTGTAATGGTGAGATTTTAATTGGTTGAGAGCACCACTGCGCCTCGGGTAAGTGACGTAATGTACAGTTTGTGAGTAGCGAATATACAACAAGGTAGAGGGGCAGTGCTAGAGACGTGGAACACGCGCGCCTGGGGGTAATCTGGATGAATAGAAAACTAGGCTAACGGGCGAGCTAGCGTGTATGTACAGTTCTAAAAGCCGTTAAATGTGCACAACGTTAGTCTTCACTGTAAAGGGATAAAGGAAGTGGTGAAGGTACTCATACACCCTTCCCTCCCGTGTATACGGACTCTCGAAACGCGGGTCCCCCGCAGAGCTGGCTGTATTTGCTGGAGTAAAAAAAAAATTTTTTTGATTGGTGAACTACGCGGCGAGTAGGGTCTGTTCAGGGCCAAGTGCGCAACAAAGGGCCAGGCAAACTGAAATAAAATAGCCAAAGAGCAATTAAAATTGAAAATAAGACTAAAAACATAAGGGGTTTGATATAAAAAATTGATGACAAGACAGTCGTGTTATATAATACAAGTATTATGCATAACATGCTTATTCGTTACAAATAGAATAATATCCATTTTATTTGATCCGTGGTAGTGGTAATTGTTTGTAATACATTCTATTTCATAAGGATACAGCCGGTATCGCAGTAGGTTACTTCAGTAAAACATCAACAGTGATGGCGGTTAGCTAGGTTACATTCTCATGTCGTTTTAGTATAAAAATCGCAATATTGCTGTTTCCCACGTGTTTCCTAATAGGGTTTTCGTATGTTGTCTGGTGTCGTAATAACTTATTTGATACTGGTATAGCAAAACAAACATCATTATCGAACAGTAGGTGATTGGATTTACAATATTCCACCATTATTGTTACGTCATTATTTAGTTTTACTAACATGATAGTAGCTTTTTTGCATCACATTTTTTAATTCGATTGGTAACGAAGATGTATGTGTCAATGTCGAGGGATCCATATCGGCGATTCCGAGGCAAACAACGTGTTAGGACGGGGCCTAAAAAGAGAGAGAGGGATGTTCCTTACAGAAGATATGGTAATCCATCTGTTCTAGCATGATAACTAGTTTGTAAATACAAAGGGATTGGTAGGTGGTTCGTGTTATAGGAAATAATAATGTTGTTATAGGAAATAATGATCTTGAAAATTTTCAGGTTTATATTAAGTCTTAAATCATTTTGGTTTTGTGAGGACTAGTGAGACCCAGTTAACCTTACGGTCGGGAGCTTATACAACCCTTGCCTAGACAAGTAAATCCTTGATATTTTTATGCCGCATAGTTGCAGAGAGTCAGATTTTATTGAGCTCTTGGTCATTCTCTATAAGGTGCCAATGTTTATTAATAATTTTTTTGATTGTAGTATTGTCCTTGGAATAGTGTGTGAGGAAAACTAGATACCTTTGAGTATTATCTGTTTTAGGTGTATCGTGATAGAGTACATCCTTTTTGTGATAAGTTTTTTATTTTTATCATGTTTTCTTGTATTAGTTTTTGGGGGTATCCTCAGTTTTTGAGGACCCATTCCAAGTTTTTTAATGCTTTGTTTAGCATATCATCCTTGGTAATAAGCATTCTGTATCTTAGGGATTGGGAGTATATAATGGAGGATTTCGTAAATGTTGGATGGAAGGAGTTGTAGTGGAGGAGGCTAAATGTATCAGTGGGTTTGGTGTATAAACTAGAATAAAGCTTTCGATCTTTTCCTACATGTATGTAGGTGTCCGAAAAATTAATTTTATCCCTAGAATAGGTAAAAGTTTGATATGGGGGTGAAGTGATTAATTTTTTCAAAAAGTTTTCGTAGACATTCTTCTGTGTCATTATATATGAAGAAAACGTCATCGATAAAACGTTTCCAAAGCATAATAGCTGTGGTAAGGGGAAGTATTTTAGTACTTTCATGGTGGCCCATGTAAATGCACGAGTAATGGGGTGCACATTTAGAGTCCATGGCTGTGCCATAATTTTGTTGGTAATAATCATCCATAAATTTAAAACAGTTTTGTTTTAGGACAAAGTCCATCATTATTTTAATAGTGTGTTCTGATAATGTTATGATAATGTTATGATAATGTTATGTGTGTTATAAAAACCCGGCACTCTAAGTCTACTGTCACAGTAGACTTAGAGTGCCGGGTTTTTTGTAGGAGACAAGGTTACCTTAAAGCGCCGGGTTTTTTCGTAGGAGACAGTGGACTTAAAGTGCCAGGTTTTTTCGGGAGACTCATTAGACTTAAAGCACCGTTTTTTTTCCAGAAATACTTAGAGTGCCAGGTTTTTTCGTGCGATTCAATAGACTTAAAGCACTGTTTTTTTTCAGAGATACTTAGGGGCTATTTCTTTCATACCTGAGATTCAAATCTGTATGCTCCAACTGCTCCAAGTGCTCCGGTGACCAAAGAAACAACACAGAACCGAATCCAAGTGCTCCGACATTTTAATATAGTTTAAAAATATAGCTTATATTTTTTGCATAATTTTTGCATAATTAAGAAACCTCGGCTCTTTTTGTAAACAAATATGGCTGTTTCCAAAGCGAAAGTGCTAGCGTTTACATTTGAAGCTGTCCTGTTTGTTTATTTTTCCGCATAATTAAGTTTCGTCTCCCGTGGTTTTTTAATTTATGTAAAGTATTCAAAATGGTTTTTCACTGCAAGAGTTTTACTGGCGAAAAAATGTGCGCCAAAGAAATGGGTATTCGGAGCAAGAAGGCTTTGACCGTAGTAAGTCAAATTATTAGTTCTGAGTGCTCTAAATGCTCCAAGTGAACTGCTCCTCGAGGAGTTCATCCAGATTCGATTCTGAATGCCTCAAATTACCAAAGAAATGGTAATTGGGGCACTTGGAGCATTCAGAACCGATTCTTGTGTGCGAAAGAAATAGCCCCTTAGAGTGCTGGTTAAAAGTTTTTTTAAAGAAGACAAGTAATCAGTAACTTGAAATAAAAGTGGATATTTGAGTAATATTTGATCAAAAAATGCAATGGGAAGAGAACATTCTAAAATTAGAATTTAAAAACTTAAATATATATTTATTCACTTGTCATGCCATATTTCCAAATACTGCTTTTGCACACTGTATCTGCAAAAAACAAAGTAGCATGACCAAAGAGAGGCATTACCTTTGGCCCTATTAACTCCGGCCAGGATTTGAACCTGGATCTCTTATGAAATTCTCTACAAGAATCTTACCTTTAGACCACAGCAGTTTCGCACAATTCCTAACGAACTGTGAGAATTGCATTACTGTAAAAACTTATTCAAAAACATTTAGCGCAATAACATCCCTAATTATTAAATTCTGTGGTGCGTTATTTGTCACGGTCATAAACCCCACTTTGGAAAGAGCGCGCATGAGGGAATGCACGCCGTATAGCATGGTGGTCCAGATGAATCACATGACCTAAAAATTTACCGTTTTTTTAGTTAAAGAGCCAGTACCGGTTCTTTAGTTAAAGAGCCGATACCGGTTCTTTAGCCACGCTGTCTAGAATAAGCAATGTGTAACCTAATAGATGGATTTCAGTGTTTACATTTTCAGTGGTAAGCTCTTTCGGTTCAGGCATGTGCAGAGTAGACTTGTAAGCATTTTTTCAGCATAATAAGAATATATAGCAATCTTGTTTTTTTAACTTTATTAGCGCCATGGATTTCGTTTGGAACAACTACAGAAGGATTTTCTTCAAAGAACCTATGCGTAAGTATTTTAAATTATCACTGAAGAAATCTGATCTAATTAGATGTGGTTTTGTATTTTTGTTTTCTTATGCTTTTAAAATTTCCAAACTCACTTTTATTTTGAAAATAGGAAACATTTACCAGGCCTAGTAATTTTCAGGATATTTTTTTTGTTTACTTTACTTAAATTTTCTCAAAACGAAGCAATTTTCTGAAAAGGTGGCAAAACAATGTCAACAATGCAACTGTCATTTTTAGCATGCTTTTTTTTGTTCACTGTAGCAAATTTTGTTTAAAACAAAGCATTTTATATTTTTGACAATAAAGATTTTGACGTAAGAATTATTTTCATCATGCTTTTTTTGTTTCATATGCTTATTTTTATCGCAAATGAAGCTTCTGTAATTCCAGAAAGTGGCAAAAAACAAAACATTTTCTCAAGCTGAATATTTAGACCTTATGTCAAGCTTTGATAAAAAGTCTTTGCAAGAAGCTATGAATAAGATTAAATGTTTGCTACATGACCTAAAATTTCTATTGAGTATAATTAGCCCTCTCCCCCAAAGTCTTTCCAAGAACAACAATACTATTCATAGTGATCTTAATAACATCTACGTTTGCATTTCAAAACATTTCAAAATATTGCAAGCTAAATAAACAATGTTACAAAAGATTTTGAGGACCATACATGACTTATGGTGGCCATGTCGCCCAATGGTTAAATTAGCTATATGAAAAACCAGCCTGAAAATTTCATTGTCCAAATATATCCCTAAGTTGTGTTATTCACAATTTCTTTTATGGTCTTAGAACGTTTTTCCCTAGCAACGGCACTGTTATTCCGTTGCTAGGGTCTTCTTTTTGCACCTGGGGTCATTCTGGAAGCAGATTTTTAGCCTCTTCACAACAAATAAGCAAATAACAAGGATATCTAATTTGATTTCCTGGAAAGGACTCAGGAGGTCAGTTTCTAAGGCTAAATAACACCCTTTCTTTTTTAATACTTTTGACAATAAAAGGATGACAAGAAGCACTAAGTTTAAATGAAAGTTTAGTAGCCACCAATGTCTATATTGCGAACATGCCACTAGTAAACTGGAACTGTTTG
Source organism: Hydractinia echinata (assembly GCA_030067915.1). NCBI lineage: Eukaryota > Metazoa > Cnidaria > Hydrozoa > Anthoathecata > Hydractiniidae > Hydractinia > Hydractinia echinata. The sequence goes on along the minus strand of JASGCC010000236.1, from coordinate 385,442 downwards.
AAGCACCCTTATCAGATGGTGCATGTGAGATGTTTTTAAGGTTGGTTGAATCTCGTTCCTTAAAGAAACACTACTTTAGTTGATGATGGAGATAATGGCACGTTTGAAAATTTATGTGATAGGTGTCTTGCTGTATTTGGTCCAAGTTATACAGTTGTAAACGAGGAATGTATTGGACATATTCAAAAGAGAATAGGTAGTGCATTACTTAAATATAAGCAAAAGAAAACCAGGATGAAATTAGCAAATGGTAAATTCGAGCCATAAAAAAATCCAATCAAGAAAAACTAACAAAGAAGCGAAAGTCTAGCTACCAGACAGGTAGCTATGGACTGTCTGATCAACCCGAAGATATAACTCTTTTAATTAAATCAAAAAGAAGATCAGAATCAAAATCAGCCAGACAGAATGTAAACAATCCAACCGATGAAGAAACAAGAAAAAGAACAACGCGTGTCGTTATCAAGAGCAAAATCGAAAAAGTGAAAATCACATTTGCCAATAAAAATGATGAACAATTTTAATGAGAAAAGTCATTGACAGAATTGTCTAAATGAGTTAAATAACTAAAATATTTCAATGACATTTATTGTTGTTGTGATGTATATGTCTTTATGTCTTATTATATATTTTTTATTTAAACAACTTTATTTAACCGAAATTTGCCGGGCACATAGTCTATCGAAATTGGCAACCCCTATAGTATGAATTTTCTTGCAGTTTTAAATTCCCACTTTATCACATTATCACTTTATTTTAAAAAAATAGAACGTCATGTTGATCAGTCTATCAAGAGTTACAAATTGTGATGGACGGATAGATTCAATTTTTTTTAGTGTCTTTTACTCCTTGAGCTTGGTTTTGGAGATGGGTGCTAAAGTGTGCGTTGAGAAAGTAGCCTTCATAGGCTGTGCTTGAGATTTGTGAGTTGAACATGCATAGGGCCCATTTTACCTTTGCTTTACCCACACATTTGCTGCGGTTGAGTTTTTGCAGCATATGTAGTAATGGCTAGTTGTTTTTTATTTTGGGAACCACAATAAAAAACAGCTGTTTTCTCAACGGTTTTTCGTAAGGATTGTAGAACATAAAAAATATAATTTTGAACAAGGCTGAAAAGTATAGTTTTCTGTACTATCTGCAACATATATTTTTAGCTCTGGTGCAGTGAAAGGTCAAGTAATTGGCATTGATTTAGGTACAACAAACTCATGTGTATCTGTTATGGAAGGATCCACCCCAAAAGTGATTGAAAACTCAGAAGGAGTTCGCACTACTCCATCAGTTATTGCTTTCCTACCCGATGGTGAAAGATTAGTTGGTGCACCAGCTAAAAGACAGGTACTAATTTTTAGATTGCAGTAAGAAAATAGTCCTGAAAGATTCTTTTTCACAAATTTTTCATTTCTACGTAACTCTTTGGGTTTTAACAAATACACTTTCTATTTAGTACGCAATTTGGATAAGGATGCATCCTTCAAATGCTATATTTCCTATTTCCTTAAACTCCACAATTTACTCTGAGCACCTAAGAATTTTCTATATGATGAATACTGCTAAAACACTTTCACTATTTGATTTATCAATGTTTGTGACGTCTGCTATGATTTCAAAATAATAAAAAAACATCAGCTGTTTTTTTAAACTATAATAATGTTAGAGCAGTTGACCAGTTCTGTGCTGTTTGATTTTGTGGTCAACAAATCACTTCTGCAGAATTAGTCTCAGGTACCAATAATAATAATAAGGAATTGCTTATAATATTTCCCATTTATTTTTATTACAGGCTGTTACTAATTCTGAAAACACACTATATGCTACGAAAAGATATATTGGACGCAGATTTGATGACAAAGAAGTTCAAAAAGATATGTAAGTATATTCTCAAATTCATTTTATTTTTTATTTTTGCATCAATGTTTCATAAATCTTACCCCTTTATTTGTCAGTAAAAATGTACCATACAAGCTTGTCAAAGCATCAAATGGTGATGTGTGGTTTGAAGCCCAGGGAAAGCGATACTCTCCCAGTCAACTTGGTGCGTTCACCCTGATGAAAATGAAAGAAACTGCTGGTACGTACATAAAACTGGTCACTTAGCTTTCTTAGCCGCTACATTGCAAACACGGGTAGTGATAAAAAATGCCATAAATAAAGTAAAAAATATCCTTCTGTAACTGAAGATAGTTAATAGGTAAACATGTTCAGATACACAGGATTTTAATAAAAGGGAAATGTTAAGAATTATGGTTGTTGGTCTAAAGGACTTGTAGGAATTGTATGATTTACTTAAGTTGTCTTTTGTTATTTTTTCTGTGCTTTCGGTGTTAGTAAAACATCTTTTGTTGAACCACATTGCTCCAATTTAACCAAAACTAAATGTGGAAGAAAAATGAAACAGACATAGAAATATTGAATAATATTAAATATTTAAAATATTGAAGTATCAGACATTAATATGCAATTTCCTTTTCCTACATTAAATATTTTTTGTTCCACAAGTAGTTACAAAGTTTGATTGAAATCGTCAGTGAGGTCACTGACGATTTCTTGTACATAGGTTTAATTCCCAAAGTTAAACTTTCATGCAACTCCAGAACTGACCGATATATATCTTGCTCCTATGCACCACACGTGCAGAATTATTGAGGCATTTGATTCATGGATATCTAAGATCTTACGAAATGGCCTGATGTGCTATAACTTGTGAAAAAACACACATATTGCTATGATTTATAGCCTTGATGTCATCACATCATAACTCACCAAAATTTTATTTAGAAAGTTACTTGGGGACGTCAGTTAACAATGCTGTTGTGACGGTACCTGCATATTTTAATGACTCACAAAGACAGGTACCATGTTTTTTTAAATTAACTCAACAAGTTTTCTTAAAAGAAATCTGAAGTGATAAATGATGTTGAACTTATGTTGTAGAACACAAACAGTTGTCTAACAAGTTTAATTTTTTGTATGATATGGTTTATATAGTTCAAGGTTTTTTGTTTGTAATCTTGATTGCTTTTTCTGCTTTCTACCAGGCCACCAAAGATGCGGGTCAAATTTCAGGATTGAATGTTTTGCGTGTTATTAACGAGCCAACAGCTGCAGCACTTGCATTTGGAATGGAAAGAAGTGATGATAAATTGTAAGTAGACCGTGCATATACAACATGAGAATTAGCTTATACACAATGTGACTTTGAACAGTACTCCCTTGTTAAAGAAAAGCCTGAAAGTGTGCATATAATCTAAAGGTTTATTTATATTTTAAAGATCAACAATAATGTATTATATATTTTTATTAGCTTGCAAAGTACTTCACAGTTTAAATATCCTTACAAAGAAAGATACTTTACATATCCTAGTAATGTTGGCAACGGAAGAAAATAATGCAGAATTAATGTTTGCCAATTTGCCTTGTATCTGCAAACTTAAATTCACCATTTTTTAAAAAAGGACAGACTTTGCATTTTTTTTTTTTTGTATTTACCTTTCCTTATTCCAGGAAGTAAACAAATTTCTATACACACACGCATACTTTATTCTCCTTTTTGATTGGCGAAAAAAATTTAATATCGTCCTGATGCGATCCCCCACTTAATGCTATTAAAACGGGCTGGAGGGTAGTTGATATTGCAAACGTTTTAATTGTGTTAATTTTCTTTCATAAGTTGTTATAGGCACTCGCCTTAACTTCATTATCATTAAATTTGTGCCTCATTAATTTCTTAGAATAAGGTATTTTCTGCTTGTTCGCCATTCTCCTGTAATATGCACTTTAGACATTAAGTGTCATGCACTTTAGACATTAAGTGTCAGTGAAACAATAGCTATTTGAGATTACTAATTCTTTAAATGTCAATAAAAAACGTGTGCATTCGCAATTTTTTATTCTGCAATTTGCACAATTTTTGAGGTCCTATTTGCAAACTTTAATTTTGCAATCTTTTCTTCTACAAACTCTTTCCTTAAGGTATTCCTAGAGTTAGCAAAATACTCAATGTTTACTTTAGAATAGCTGTTTACGATTTGGGAGGTGGAACGTTCGATATTTCAGTTTTGGAAATTCAAAAAGGTGTGTTTGAGGTGAAGTCAACAAACGGAGACACATATCTTGGTGGAGAGGATTTTGATATGGCTTTATTAGAATATTTGGTGAAAGAATTTAAAAAGGATGTAAGTAGAAAAAGTGTTTGTTTTTTTTTGTATCTGTAAGCAGGGTTTTAAAGCCTCCAAATATTTTTTAAAAAAAGTCCCAAAATTTTCTGATTTTTGTGAAATTTTTAAGGAACATCCATTTGTCAAATCAAATTATATTGAATCTTCTTTTGTGGAATACATATGTATCAGCTAATGCAGAAATGAACTTTTATCAATCCCATTGTCATTTCTTTTGATATTTTCTGCTTTTTGCAATTCTAAGTTACGCTTACACTAATTCAAAGCCTCCTAAAATCTCCTTAACTTTGGTATCCTAAAAAACAGTCGAAATCCTCCTCAAAATTCTCCCAAATATTCTCAAAAAATTAGTTGCAAAATTGGTGAGAGCCCTGTAAGTGCAAGAAAAATGTGTTAAAGACAAAGAAAATATTTTGTATGAAGTAAATAAATTTAGATTTGTTGCAATAGTCTTATTGTCTTTTTGATCTGTATAAATCAGGGTTTTGAAGCCTCCTAAAAATCATTGATGATGGCAAATGTTGAAATTAATGAACAATCACATATTAAAAAGTTTAATAAGATTGATTTCTTTCTGCTGAATAAGTTCTCTTGATTTTATTATACCTTACAATGTTAAAAGCGATCAGCTTAATAAAATCTAACCGACAGTGCAATAAACAAAACTTGAGTTCATCCCAGACAACATATATCTAATCTGGGTTTGGTTAAACATAATAAACCACACCATTTTGTTTGTTTCTTTAGAGTGGCATCGACATCAAGAAAGATAACATGGCATTGCAACGTTTGCGTGAAGCTGCAGAGAAGGCAAAATGTGAGCTTTCATCAGCACAACAAACAGACATCAATTTACCCTACTTAACAATGGACGCTTCTGGACCAAAACATATGAACCTTAAGCTAACACGATCTAAGTTTGAACAGCTAGTTAACCCGCTCATCCAAAGAACTGTTGAGCCGTGCAAAAAAGCCATCAAAGATGCAGGTGTTAGTGCAGGTGAAATTGGAGAAGTGTTGTTAGTTGGTGGAATGTCACGTATGCCCAAGGTATTGAGCTTTTGCTGCATATGAAGCAATAGACAAAACCTGTTTTTTCTTTATATTTGATTTGTGAAACATACCATAAACGTTTAAATTTGTGAATTGCAATGTTATTCCCACACCATCATTGAGACCACGAAACCTTGGTTGAAGTAACAATAAAAATCTATGTTTTGGATAATATATTTTAATCCATAGTTTGATCATCTTCAGGTTTGAAATACAAAATATAATAAGATTCAAAATCGAGGATGAAATCTGTTCATGTATCTTATGTTTCTCTAGAACTTTCTCTCGCAGTAATGTTTCAAACTATTTTCCTTGCACAGGTTCAATCTACTGTTCAAGAAATATTTGGAAGAGCACCCAGTAAAGCTGTCAATCCTGATGAAGCTGTCGCAATCGGAGCTGCAATTCAAGGAGGCGTTTTGGCTGGTGAAGTGAAAGATATTCTCTTGTTGGATGTCACACCCTTGTCGCTTGGGATTGAAACTTTGGGTGGAGTTATGACTAAACTGATAAATCGAAACACAACTATTCCTACGAAGAAAAGTCAAGTATTCTCCACCGCTGCTGATGGACAGACTCAGGTTGAAATTAAAGTACATCAAGGTGAACGAGAGATGGCTAACGACAACAAAATGTTAGGACAGTTTTCATTGGTTGGTATTCCTCCCGCACCACGTGGTGTACCGCAAGTGGAGGTGACATTCGATATCGATGCAAATGGTATAGTGAACGTGTCAGCGCGAGACAAGGGAACTGGAAAAGAACAACAAAGTAAGTTTCTTCATTGCTATTTCAAAATTTAACCTGAAATGTTTTGACGAAACTAGAAAACTTGATCAGAGAATTTCTTTATCTAAAATTTTCTCTTTTTTCTTAGTTGTTATACAGTCCAGTGGTGGTCTCAGTAAAGACGATATCGAAAATATGGTGAGACAAGCTGAACAATTTGCTGAATCAGATAAGAAGAAAAAAGAAATAGTCGAAACTGTAAACCAGGCTGAAAGTGCCATACATGATATTGAGAGTAAAATGGACGAATTTAAAGATCAGCTGCCTGCAGAGGAGGTTGGTTTTTTCAGTTTTTGTACCTAAGGCAACCTGTAGAAATTTTTTCATCAGTTTTCTAGAAAAGCCGTTACAGAAAATGCTTTCGTGCAAAGCCTGAACATCGGCAATTTCGTCAAAACTACTTTTTACTTTTATCTCGTTATCATTTTTCTATTATGCATAATAAGTTAATTTTGAAAGTTGGACCCGTAAACAATTTAATTGTTCTTACGCAGGCCACCCGTGCGCGAGCAGGATTCAAAATGTTTTTGAGCATAACGCTTTCGAACAATCACTAATTCGAATACACCTCAACAATTTAAATCTGGGAATGGCAACGATGCTTTTTTATGATGTTTTAGGTGGAAGAGTTGAAAAAAGAAGTTGAAAAAGTTCGAGAAATTTTGGCGAAAAGAGATGATTTAGAATCCGCGGACGAATTAAGAGAATCTTTCCAGCATCTTCAGCAAAAGTCTCTTAAATTATTCGAGATGGCATATAAGAAGGTAGGTGTTGCTTTGAGAATCCGCACTATGTACAAACTGCAGATCTGAGAGGAAACTTGTCAATACACAACATTCGCCAGACAAATATTTTTAGGGATATTTTATAAGTTCAAAGTTGTTTCCTGGTGCTATACATGTTTTTGAAGCAACAAATTGAAATAAATTATCGCATTTGGATTTACTGTTGTGGTATTAATTCGTACTAAAATTCTTAATCAGAATTTTTTTTTTGTCCCGGTTTTTAATAACTTTATAACGTTTTTGGTTGCGATAGGTTCCAAATAATAATAATAGAATAATAATAGAAATGTTCGCCTGTCAAGAATTATCTGTAATTTCGCGTGGTCTGTTCGTTTGGAATGTTTCAAAACATGAGATTTCTCGAGAAAAATTGAAATCGCAAAATTATTTGTTCGCGGAACAATTAATTTTAGCCCTGGGATAACAATTATTGGCTGCAACTAAAGCTTGGTGTCCATCTGTTTTTAATTCGCGCTAACCAGGTGCGCAAATTGGAGTTAATTTTATATTTTTGATTTCGCCTTCTTCCTTTAATTTGCCTTATAAATAACCACAATAAAATGTCCTCCTAACGAAATAAATTTAATCATTGTTAATTTCGCTTTGGAAACGTACACGCGCTCAATACCCAATATGATTAACTATTGAGGTTGGACATTAACGCGAAAAACTTTGCGATTTAAAACTTTGCCAGATGTAAACCAAGTTTAACTGTACGCGATATTTTTCTCCGTGAGAAAGTCAGAAGATTTTTTCTCTCATGAGTGGATTAAGAGAAGTAAGGAATTGTAAATTAAACGACATTTTTGTTTTTAGATGGCTGCTGACAGAGAAAGTTCTGGTTCAAGTTCAGATTCCAGCACTTCAGACTCTAGCACTTCAGATTCTTCAGAATCTTCCGAAAAACAATCGCAAAACTAACGAACGGAGAAACGTTAAATAATAATTCCTAAAGAGAAGGAGAGAATCACAAATAGGCGGACATGTTATGATTGTTAGGGCGGTATAACAGAATTACGCCCGCCATCCTCAAGAAAGAAAAAGGCAGTTCTCCTGAATACACTTTTAGTTCACTTTTGTATCATATCAATTGTTCAATTGAAATAGTTTTGCGTTGCGTGTACAATAAATTTTGTCTACAAAAATGTTCTTTTAATAAAATTGGTTGTATTTGTATTTAAAGAGAGTAACTGTGCGTAATATCAGTCCCCTTTTTGTTACTGGTCATGTTTTTTGACAACTCGCGACTAAAATCTTCTTGGTCGGAGAAAAGAATTAATAGTGAAAATTGCAAGAATATTTCCCATAACTTACACGGAATCAGTACCCCACCCAATCCCTCTAAATTTTGTCGTACTAACTTAAACATAAAGCTCTTTGTTAAAATGTTATGTTTATACCAACTTGTTGGCCTAAGTGCTCTGCCCATGTTTCAAGGTCCAAAAATTTTGCATAAATAAAAATTTCATAACGAGTTGAAACTGAAGATTGTTACCTTTCTCTTTCTCTTAATTTTGTTACCTTTTTTGTGTTTTTGTATTGTTCAGGTTGACGTGTTCTTTCTTAAAATTGACACATTTCTCATAGCAACGGAAGTTCTCTAGCCATTTTCTTTCTTTCCGCCACAAAAAAACGGAACGAAAGAATTATTCAAGTGCCATAAATTATTTTTCACGAGTGATGATAAAAGATCGTAAAATCGAAAACATAACGGCTTAGCCTGGGTTCGAGGTTGGGAGAACGCACAAATTTTAAATGTCGACAGCCCTGCGGTCTGTATTTTATATACTGCTGACCACCATATGCCGTTTGTCTCCATCGCTGATGGAAGTAAACATTTAAAAAAACTCGCGGATAAAGTTAGGCAAGGTGTGTCTAGGAAAAACATACAATCATACATTGAAATTGGGTTAAAACATCCACATTTGGTATAATGAATGCCAATGATGTCATTGCAGATGTGAAAGCTAAAATGACAGAGCGTAAAATTAGACGATATTCTGAGCCCGGAGGAAGAGGAGTAAGAAGACCAGAAGAAATTTTACGAGATGTTCGCGGCTTAAAACTGAGACAAAGAGTATCGTTGGTTTTAGCTGATGAAATTTTACGAGAAGAACTTGAAGGAACCATAAAAAACAGTACAGTAAATGGTGTTACTAGAGCTGATACAATACGTACATTTCAAGACTTTCTACTTCCGTCATTGCAACCTAGTTTAGTGTCAGTAGGAAAGGGATATGGAGGACCATCAACAACAGTTTTGCCAGTTAACGATATTCGTGGAGAAAGTACCCTAGATTTCAGTAAATCTGAAAGAATTTTAAGATGTAAACTGGCAGCAGTTTATCGACTTGTCGACATTATGGGCTGGTCAGAGGCAATTTTTAATCATATATCAGTAGGTTTATTCTATATTATTATATTTTTTACGGGAGCTATTGTAGATATCCATAGCTACCCGTACTCATCCTATGTGTATGTAACTTTCATCCCAGAAGTTTTGTTAAGTGTGTAGCTATGGCTTGCTTTTAGTTTATTCCTAAACTTTATGTTACGAAATTCTTTCTGTAAGTTTCTGTTAAACTTTTTTAGAAAAAATATTTTATTTTTATAACCAACTAGCAAAGCATTTTTATCGAACATTTGAAAAAGTCGGAGATTCTGTAAAAATCAAATGCTGTTATATATTTATATATATATAGTTTTGAAAACTAGATTTCATTTTGTGATGTTGGTTATCAGATTTACTACATTTAAGATCCTTTTCACAACGTTTTATCTTTTTAACCATTCAGTTATACTTGCATTATTTAATTAATTGCTCCCAATATAGAATTAAAAACAATAAAGCAACCATTAGTTACCATGCTTTAATTGTTGCCAATTATTTACCTTTGATCACTTACAATTATGGTTTCTCCAAAATATTAACAACTTGGTGAAGAAAAAATATTGTACAGTGAAAATTAAATTGGGACACGTGGCTACATGTAACTTGACATATTGCCATGTGGAATATTTTTTTCAGTGATTATGGTTATAAAAGGAGATAAATCAATTTTTAATCTGTGTTATGTTAAAGAAGCATTAGTTTTGTTAATTAATGTTTGTTTTTTAATAGATTTTTAATCAAAAAATTAATTTGTATAATGAAAATATTGTATATGTCTCTGTTTTTAATTAACTGACCTAAGTCAAAAATAAAACTTTTGAATACATAATACCAACAGCATAAATTTTTAATGCCATGCTTAGGGGAGTTGCGTAATTCTAAAATGATCACCGACATAAAATGAAAGTAATATATATATCCTAGGTCGGTTCTTCACCTGACCAACAAGAATTTTTACTGAATCCATTTGGTTTGTTGTTCAGTGAAGTTACAGCATCATCTCTTGTGAAATGTGATATCCAAGGTAACATCATTGATGGAGGAAGTACCTCCTTAGGTAAGAATATAAACATTTAGATCTCATTTATTTATTTTTTTCATAATATTAATCTCCCAACAATTGAAATACCGTTGTGTTTACAGGGTAAATTGATCACCTTTGATATTTACATTTTTTTATTAAGTAATATCTAAACTTTTAAAACAGCACAGTGAATGCTTATTCTTCACACATTTATACATCAATAAACTTCATGGCAAGCTCTGTTTCTAAATGTGAGAAAAATTACTTTTAGGCATCAACAAAGCTGGTTTCATTCTGCACTCGACAATACATGAAGCCAGGCCAGACATCAACTGTGTCATTCATATTCACACACCCACTGTGGTTGCAGTAAGTGTTGACATTAGTTGTCCCAAGCTGTGTTTATGAATTATTGTAAAGTTATTTTTCTTTGAAAAGCAGTTTTTACATTAATACACAAAATAAATAACAAATTTTGATAGGAAATACATTTTCTCTCTTATTAGTTATGTTTATAACTTTAATAAGAGTCATCAGAAAAAGTCTTTTATTAAACAAAAAATTATGTTTGATATAAAACATGTTAATAGGGTAAAATTCTTGTAATTATTTTCAAATGGCATAAACATTTTTGTTGAGCTGCTGAAATCATAAAAAAAGGAAGGGTCCTTTTTGCACGTAAAACTGGATTGTTTTGTTTTGTAGACAATTAATCAGGCTTTGTTAATTTTCTTTTTCTGATTAAATATTTTTATGCAGATGTTTTATCTTTTTTATAATTAAGATGCGAAATGTGTTCTTCCTAAAAATAAATATAAAATATTTATATTCTCTTTATTTAAAAAAAAATTGTTTGCAATCCTTGACAAATTATGCCTGAAAAACGATTGCTATTTAGTAAAGAAAATATTCTGATATTTTGTATATATAAAACGGTATTTTTAACTGAAACACTGTATCCTGTATAAATAAACATTTTAAAAAATAAACAAATAAACAAATACATTGTATAAACATGTTTTTTTTCTTTCTGTACAGGTTGCATCCATGAAATGTGGTTTTCTGAGAATAAGTCAGGAATCTTTAGTTGTAAGTCATAGTTTTTTTTAATGGTTTGGTTCACAACTGAGAGGTTTTGAGAAACTCTCAAAGGGTTTTTGTACAAAGTCTAAATATCAGCATATTTCGTAAAACTGTCAGTTTAAGCATTCATATGAAGAATGGCCTTACTTTGTTATCCATTAGCAAGAGGAATTCAAACTTTGATGTGTATTATTAACTGTCACGTTAATAAAAACAAGTCTCATGACTAGTGGAAAATCCATTTTCGAAAAAGGGGCAACAGTATATATATATATTTCAATGATGTCTTTAAAAGTCTATATATATTAAGGAAGAAAAATTACCACTATAGCAGAGAACTTGAAATGCAGATCAAAAAGATGTACAAAATTGTGCCATTTTGATAAATGTTTATGAATAAAAATTTTAAAGGGTTCATTTTAATTCACTGCTTCAGTGAAATTAACTAACTTTCATCTCAGAGACCCAAGTAAACCATACAGGATAGAATGTTAATTTTGTCTCATCTACTCTCAAGTTATTTTGACTTGAATCTATAAATGCAGCATTAACTTCAAATTATATCAATATATATAAAATCTAATGCATTGTGGTTAGAAAATGCCTATATTTTGTTGGGAAACAGATAAGTCATAACACTATGCCTTTTGCATCGGCACAAACAATCAGTCATGTGCTGTTCTTATTAATTTCAGGCATAATGTCTATGAACAATAGATGCCTTGGCTTTACATATATTTTTTCCTCACAGGTTGGAGAAGTATCATACCATGATTACTGGGGTATACTTATTGATGAAGCAGAAAAAGAAAGTATCAAAAATGATCTTGGTCCAACTAGTATGGTATGTGTACACAGCAGTTGACATTTCACAGTATATTTTTAAGTTGTAGTGTACTACCCGAAAGACTTCGCTAACCACTGTTTTTGTATTGTCTTGTGATACGCATGATTTTGCAGAAATGGAGTGGAAGTTAAACCTTAATTTAACTTCTAGGAATTAAAATTTCAATTCGCAGTTTTCATTGTGTTTTTTATTATATTATAAAGTATGTTTAATTGTCTTAAGAACAGAAATTAGATGAACAACTATGGAAAATTATATATCCCTGCAAAATATATTGTCTTGTCTTTTCCAATTATAATATAATACATGTGTTGCTATAAAACCTTTATCAATTGTTGTTTGTTAATGATGATTTCCAAATTAAATGTGATCTTGGTGTGCTTTAGGTGATGTTTCTGCGGAACCATGGAGTTGTTGTATGTGGTAAAACAATAGAAGATACGTTTATGCTTCTCAATAAAGTCATGACAGCTTGTGAATCACAGGTTTGTTTTCTTCAAGCAAATTTGCATTGTGACATCGCATATACACCACTCTTTGTTTGTTTTTTTTATCTCGTAAAGAAAATTTCTTCGTCTTGCAGGTAAAAGCAGTATCGATTGGTTTGGACAACTTAAACATCATCAGCGACGAAGCATACAACCAAGTGCAAAATATAATGCAAACAGGTTGCAAAGAAATCAATAAAACAGAGGATGGCAAGCAAAGAATGACATTATCAGAGTATTATTTTGAAGCATACATGCGATGGTTAGATTCTCAAGTAAGCACCTACTTATAAATTGCTGATGTGATAAGGAATTAAATGGATTCCTCTCTAGGTATTATGAATGTTGTCAAGAAAACTTAACTACCAGCAGACTGTCGGAGAAGATGTTTTTTGTTTACAAATTCCCTTTGTTGTGAAAACTGAGCGATAAGATTTTCTTTTACTAAGTTTACCATGTTGTTTCCAGGGCTACCGTACAGGTTATGCGTACCACATGCCTGATGTATTTGTGTCTGGCAAACCATCCAAAAAGATTCCGGAATCTCGCATACCTCCTCAGACAACTTCAGATAGGGACCTACCATACCAAGTTTACTATGATCACCAGAAGAATATTGAACGGCACAGGTCTATGGGTCGTGGAAATACTCATCTTAATCGAGTGAAGTGGTTGAACAAACCTGTCCAAGGAACACAATACATTAAAGAAGAGAAAGAAAAGGTAAATAATTTTTCTTGTTTGTAACCCGGAATTTTTGTTTGTAACCCGGAATCTTTTGTGCTGATGTTGTGATTAAATGTGTTGTTTTTACAGAACATTCCTGAAGATGATGTCACTAATAATCTTCTGAATGGACACGTTAATGAAAGTGAAGAAATTACCGAGGTGGTGCAAGACGACACGAAAATAATAACAAAAACGATGACGTCAGTGACGGAAACTAAAGTCGTTTTAGACGTCTCCACAACCGACGAATCGGTCATTGTTAATGGTGACGACAAGGTGCTTGATGAAGCTCCAGTAAATGGAGTGGAGGAAAGCCCAGCCAAGTCTCCAGCTAGTCTGCACCCTCCAACAGAGGGAGAATCAACCCCAGATTCAACTCTTGAAGAGGGAGAAATTAAATCTCCACAGAAAGTAAAGAAATCTCGTAGTTTCAAGAAAGCGCTCATGAAGAAATTTAAAAAGGACGAGAAAAAAGAGGAGAATGAAAAAGCAAAGTAGATATTATCCAAAAGAGAAGATATTATCCAAACTATGGTAGTAATTATATTTTTGATGGCGGTTCGCTAAAATAAAAAGACGAACGCCTACTGCATCAAGCGTGAAGCGTGAAGAAAACATTTTAAATGAAAGCGTCTTGTTTTAGTATATTGTAACTATATAAATGGTTTTATGAGTTGTGTATAGAGATTTTATTTTCACATATAGGTATAATATACTGAGCAGACATATATAAACTTCGATAACGTAAAGATAGAATTTCTTATTTGTTTGTGTTTGTGTGTATATAAATACTTTCACGCTATCATCAATGTGATAAAACACAGACTGTGGCGTTAAAATGCAGGTTTATAAATAACCGTGTAATAGTTATAGGGCATTGGAAGATTAGAGAAGCGTTAACTCTATAATGTTTTCTTTCAGCATGAATAATACAGAAAGTTATGCGTTTTTGTATATTTTTTGCTTCGTTATGTTGAAGGAGTTTAAGGCTACGTAAGATAAAGAAGAAAGAACAAACGTAATGTTCTATATATATATATTTTGATAAAAAGTTATATGAGAAGCTAAATTATTAACATGCTTTATTTTGTGTGCGTGTGAACATGTGCAACTTTTATCGCATGTGTGAACGCGATTTAATTATGTGATTCACACTAGGTTGTACATTTCATTATTATTACATTTTATTTTTTATCACTTTTGCTCTCAGATTTTTTCAGTTTCTTTTTCCTTCTTTAAATCATTTTTTTCACTAAACTTTGCTGGGGGTATTGATTTGTGTCAAATTTAACATAACTTGAAAATTCTTTAAAAAAGTTCATTTTGGAAGTATTTATAATGTTATTTATCACTTTTTAATTTTTGTTTTCTTCTTTGATGATCCTTTATAATTCTTTTATATAGTGATATTTATTTTATCAGCTAGAATATTTTCATTTGACAAACCAACCTCGTCCCCAGGGGTTCTTGCCTTTTTAACGTCAAGGTCAAGTAAGCGCTAGCGGCTTTGACATAGGCAACAAACCCTAGGGACGAGGATGTTGACAAACAGCTCAACCTAAATATAAAAGTCGAATCGCAGGGTGAACAAATTCGCGCTTTTTTCCTTGTCGATGTCGAGTTTTGAAAAAATGAATGTTTGTAAAGCGTGATATTTTTTGAGAGAGGTTTCGTTTAGAAAACAACCTTTAATCGTTAATCATAATAATATTGGAGGATCTGTTTTTAGCATATGGAAATTGGATATAGCGATAGCATTTAAGATAAACATATGAACTAAAACATTCTTTTTAACTATTGATTTAATATAAATACAATTTAACAGCTTGTTGGGTTTTTTTTTGTTGGTTTTTGTTATTCTCAAACAGAACCCCGAAACTAAATTTGATATCTATCACACTGATATGGTCATGTGGAATTATTGCCTTCTGCTGTTGTCATTATAGCAATCGAAATGTTTCATTTCTTCGTTATCTCTGAGATTGAATACCAATCATTGTTGTTGTAATCATTTAGATTTTTCCTTTTTTTTTTTGAGGAGTAAAAAATACTTTAAGGGAAAGAAAATGGGCAAAGTCAAATGCGCCGAAATTTATAAAAATTGAGTATATGCTCAAATATTAACCCAAACCTTATCGACCAAAATTGGTCTCAATTTTTTGGCAGCCGTAAGGCAGGGGGTTTGTTGAACCTTGAAAATAACACCGGTATTGCCTTAAAGCTTACCTCCCATTTCAAAAAAAGTTCATCTTATTCTGTTTATACTATGTTGAGAATTTGTAATTTAACATTTATTAAATAAAATTCGAAATAATAAAGCTAATATAAGCCGTTTTTCGGATTAAACCCAGTTTGACGTCATCTCTCCCGGATGGCAAAAAAAGGCCCCCTGAACATGTTGCCGTAAAGCGATAACTCGGAGAAAAAGAAGAAGAGTAAATTATTGCAACTAAGATTAATATAAAATGTGTGTTTGTGCTATGCCTTTTGGCAATAAGAATAATAGAAGTAGCGCTGGAAAGCATTCTTTTGCCAGTCTTCCAACAGGAGAAACAACCTGCTGCGTGTACTCATTAACAGAGTCGATACGCTTTCAAAGTCGAGTTTTAATCACTAAAATGTTTTGATCAACGCTGGCAAAAAAGGCTTTGGCAATTCTAAATTTCTGTCCACTTGTCTTTGCATTAGGCCATGTGCAAATTCTGGTATAGGTGCTCGCTCTTCTTCTACGTTGCGTCTAAGACTTTTCTATTATATTGTGGTACACTAGGCAGGGATTTACGGGATTTCATTTTGTTCCGCGCGTTGCTGTTTCTTCTTTCTTTCTTTTTTTCTCTCTTATAATAATCTATTTTAACTTATTTTTCGTGTCGCGTTTCATTCTCATATCAAAGAACGCTATAGGCCCTGGGATCGAGGTTGCTTGAATTGTTATTATAATAAGCCCAGGGTTGTGTTTTAGCTTGCACCCGTCCTTTCTATTTTTACTTCCGCATAGTCGTGATTATTAACCCTATCGTAGTGCGGTTCGTTTGCCAAAAAGCCCAATTTTGACACAACTTTTATTCCTACTTCAATTGACTATAACTCAAGAACAAAAAGGAACTAGATGCTCACTTCAGGCTTATTTGATAGAAAAAGACCTAAACTTTTTTTTGGCGTCCAGAAATTTGCGTCTTGGCGTCCGTCGCCTCCCGCCAGGGGGGCGTTGCCCCCCCCCCATCCCCTGGACCCCCGGGCCTGTTGACTTTAGTTGACTTTAGTTTAACGTAAGAACGGCTTGCGAGCATTAGATGTGTAGCAAATGCATTGGGCGCACGCTAAGCAGGTGTGCCGTGACATAAAACTGTGTTTGGGTGAATTTGCGCTGCTTTGGTGTGGCCCGTAACATGACCAACAATCTCGGACTTGGCAAAATTTGCGGAGAGATTTTTTGAATGAATTATTGATTTTGTAGGGCCGAAATTTCACAACAAAGTGTTTTGGTCTTTTACTACCAGATCTGAGCAAAACCAGTTTGTTGAAATTGCTTGTGACACAGCTGGGCCGGGCCTGTAAAACGCCCGTGGCTATCCCGTATATATGCGGGATCCGCACCACAAGGGTTAACGCTGCCAATAGTCTAGCTATAGAATGAAGTTTTCTACTAATCTTCTAAATTAAAAACGCTTTCCGAGTCTAACTCTTCTAACCAACAAAAACTCTTAGGGATCGCGGCGCAGCATTTAATTTTTTTGGGGGGAGGGGGTAAGATAGGCTACAAAAGAGTAAAATAAAATGTCGCCCGCCATGGTTTGCTCTGATAACCTTAAATAGCTTCTTTTTTACTTTAAAATATACTTCCCTGCGCCGCGACCCGTCTCTGTGGGCATTTCTGTAAGTCTCTACACAAGTCGGAAAGAGCCAATCTCGTTCTCAGGGCATCGGTATAGCGAAAAAGGCCACGTTTCACTACTAAGCTATTGCTGCCACTTCCATTCTCATCCTCATAACAGCTTTCCAATCTAGAATCTGATTCACTGCCAGGTGTTGTAGACTTTTTACTGGCCGAAACTTCAAAACTAAGAAAGCCCACAACTACTTTTACACGGGAACTCAGTTTTAAAAAAGCCTTACTTATCTTCAGTATATACCTGTGACAAACTCATCTTCAGTACCCGTTACAAATGTTGAAAAACAAAACAACAACCGCTTTGTATATATAAAACCGCTTTGTATATATAAAAACATGGGCCACGGCAGAGTCAGCGAAATTATCATCGGGGAGTTGACGTCACAAGCCCTCCCGCGAAGGCATTTATTTACAATCGGGACACAAGATGGCGAATGGCACGAAGCTTCTTCTCCAGCTAATATTTTAGTTTTACAACTTTAACGACGAATATCTTGCGAACAAATCAAAATAAGTACAAAAGAATTTTTTTTTCGTAATTAGTACAATATTTTGAGTTGATTTTCGATTACTTTTTTTAAAGTGGAGGTAACCTTACACAACCTCGATTCCAAGCCCTGGGAATGAAGTTGAAATAAACATTGTCTAGAGAAAAAGGTTTGAAGTGTGAATATTTCCACAATCTGTTTTATCTAGTTATAAAACGTAAGACGTCATGTTTCCACTCTTTTAAATAAAATACTTTTATAGGTTTAAATTTTCAGCACTGCAAGATTGCGGTATTTTTACATTACTTCCCTACGAATATTGGAGTTATCCCGACGTATGAGTCAACCCGGAGTTTTTTAACAAAGTATTAAGGAAAGTTCAAGGGATTTAAAAAATGATTCGAGATAATGAAAGTTCGATTTATTCGGTGTTCGAATTACCGGGAGTTAACTCTAGTTATTTTTTTCTTAAATTGAAATTGAAAATGAAGTAACTCAATTTTCATGCCTTAGTTAATACCTCAACCATTAACAGGTCTTGATGATAAGACCATTTGCGTCTTTTTCAGTTTCTGCGGTCATCCGGCACGGCGTATCGTCGTGTCCCGAATGTCAGAGAAGATACCCTGACACAACCTCGTCCCAAGGACCTCTTTTCGCTTTTTTGCTGAGAACGAGATTGATTTTACTTGTATTTTTAATTTAACGGCGAAATATATCTTATCTATCTATCTCGTGTTTTGTGCTTGGTAACCCTGGAAATAACCGAGAAATTGCAAAAAAATGGTAGACAACCTTCCTAGAGGACAAATTATTTTTTAAACTTCTTTTGTTTCTTGAGATGTGAAAAAAATGCAAAAAAAAACTAGATTGGTAGGAACTTATTCATCATTGATCAAAAAAAGTCCAAGAAATTTGACATTGAACGCACAAGATTTGTGAAGTTAATATTTTTTTGCGTTCTGATAAAATCCACGCCAAAATGTTCCGTTGGTCTATTTTTGTTGGCCTTTTTTTGTTTGACCTCCCCTCTAGGCCAACAAAGTTTGTGCCCACAATGTATTTTTGTGATATAAACCCTTTCTATCGGGGTCTTACAGAGGAGGGGGAGGACTGCGGAGGCTGGCAAATTCCCCTGTAAAATAGCCCTGTTTTTTGCTAGGTCTGTAACTTTACCCCACGTGGATTGTAATAAATAAATGAAATAAACTCCACCTTGGTTGCTTATTAAAATCAAAACAAAGCCTGGGATATATTTTCAAAAATAGATCAATGATCAAAATTTTTGGTACAGGCATCCTTTAATTTTCCATTTATGTTACGCGGTCAATTAGAATACTCAGCATGATAAAGCGAAGAAAGAAATCCCGCTTAACAGCATGGTAATAAGGTGTGTTTGTGTTTTTTTCTGCGTTGTACGAAATGGCTAGCTACAAGTTTTTTGCCCGAACATATCCCTAAAGCTGTCCAAAAAAGGTCTGTTATTGTGTCTGGATTTTTGTGATTCAAATAGCTGTATAACACAGCTATTTGAATCACGAAATCTGTTGTTTTTAGTTTGAGTTGACAGAAAGATCTTTACTCCAAAACTATTTTGGCAAGGATTAAAGCAGAAGAAACGAACTTTAAAGGGTCATACTGAATTTGATTTTGCTCTAGCCAGATTAAAAATGCAGTCATATTTGCAAACGGGACATCACTATTTTAAACTGATTTAAAACACTGAAGTAAACTCTGTCTGGTTTTAAAACAGGGATTCCAATTGGAAACTTATGTATATGTACTGGAGCAAAGTTGGTGGCATTTTTCTTATTTCTAAGTCAAAAACTCATTATGTCAATTTTAATTCTTTTTAAACTAACTTAAAGTGAGCAGGTATTCAATGTAGCATTGGAAATAGAGTAAAAAAAAATACAGCGTCAAGGCTCTTTAAAGCTGTTTACATTAAATATTTAGGTTTACTTAAGCTTTTTTTTTTAAGAAAAGTATATAGCTAATTGGATAGTATATATAGCTAGTTTGAAGGTAAAAGATCAGTGGGGTAATTTTTCAGAAGTTTGGTCTGCATAATCCTTATTTTATTAATTCAGGTACAAGACATCGTTTTATATTTTATATAAATTGAAACGATCATGATCATTAAAACAAATCTAGAAACAGAACTGACGAAACGAATTTAACAAAGTGCTGAAACGAATTAATTTTAATTTTTTGAAACAATTGGGAAACAAATGCGAAACAATTCGAAAACGATAACGAAACGATTTTTGATTCAACGAAACGATTTGAATGTATTTTGAAATGAATTGAAACAAATTTGAATCGATTGTTTTTCAAAATCGTATAGATATCATTTCAAATAAAATATTATGCATATCAAAAGGATAATTTTTAAAACGCTCTTGGAGACGATATATACCTTATAAACATAATAAAGAGCTAAAATATTAAAGAGTCAAAAGGTACAATTCTGTTAACTCTAATTTTCAGGGCGGGGTATTTTTGGGTCTGTTTTTAGGGGAGGGGAAGTAATTTTACCACCCCCATTATATCCAAGGAAGGACAAATACTGTGACTATGGAACTTAACACAGTATATAATGAAGCAAAATAGAAAAGTGTTTTGGCATAAAAATTAATGCTGACATCTTCCTTTTTTTACTTTATATATATTTGCCTAATTTGACATTAATATGTTATAAACAAACTGATAATTAGCTATTCAGTTAAATAAATACAATGGCACTGATGTGATATTGTTGTTCAGCAAGAGACTATCTCGTAGTATAATAAACTCTTCTTTATTTCAAGTGAGAAACGATTACTCCCATGAGTGTGATGCTACATGATCACATATCCTGTAGATGTTCCTAAATTGCTGATTGGCTAGATGACGTAGATATCTTACCTGTTAGGGGAGTCACATCCTCGTGTTCATTTTCCTGAACTTTAAGGTGTCATAAACTTTCTCCGATATAAGTGGTATTGCGATCTTTAAATCAGAAAAAGTTTGACAACCTATTGTGTGTCCTAAAAATAACAGATAGTTTGCTAAAATTACGATTTTCTTTCATTAAAAATTTTAAAATTGTTTTCTTCGCCATAGTAAGATTATTATATTAAAGAACATACAAAATTTACAATAAAATAACGAAGCTTTTCGTAAATAAAACTTTTACATTGTCAGGTAAGTAATACTGCTATACAATAAAACCACTATATATATAATAAAATTTTTGCTGAAACTCTCAAAGGACTGTGAATAATGAGATGAGTAGAATAGAAAATAAAAATACATTAACGTCGTAATAAGAATATATATTTTTACGTCACGCCGTTATGGAAAAGTAATAATCTTTTAGATTCAACTTGTTCGTTAAGAACAGGCCTTAACGACTTTATATAGAATGCCTCCAAAATTTTCCTCCTTAAAGTTTCCTCCTAAAAGTTTTATTTACGAAAAGCTTCGTTATTTTATTGTAAATTTTGTATGTTCTTTAATATAATATTCTTTCACTAACTTTTGCAATTTGTTTTTTTTTGCAAAGATAGTTTACCAAGTAAGGGCACATCTAGTAAAAGTTGTTTGTTTTGAACGGTGTGAATCAATTTCTTTTCACTGTGAGGTGAGCGGGAAAACCGTTTTACTAGTTTTTCAAAGAAATATTTAAGGATGCCCATTGCGAAGGAATATATCTTTGAGCTTCACAACCTCCTGTTGGAAAATCGGCATGTTAGAAGAAATGTTAAAATAACAATGCAATAAAGTATAGATAAGACCAAACTTATATCCTTCAAGAATGGAGCTATCAAATTATGTGTACACTCCACTAAACGTGGTTTCTATACACAAAATTAGCAAAGTTGTTGTTTTCATCACGTGTACCACAGATGTCCAGGAAGGAAAGCTTATTGTCACACTCAGTTTCAAATGTACATGAAATCTTAGGATGACAACTGTTCAAATACGCTAGAAACAGAGGAAGTAAGACAGTGAAGAAAATAGTACCAAAATATTGTCTACTTTGTTCCAGGGTGTGGCACTACAGATGCAATATTTGTACTCAGACAGCTTCAGGAAATGTATTTAGGAAAAAGATTTTGCCTTTCAGTATTTGGAGAAATATTTTGATAGAGTGCCACGCAAGATTATTTAGTGGGCTATGAAAATGAGTGGATGAGTTAGTAAAGACGGTTCAGTCTATGCACAGAAATGTTGGAAGTGGTGTCAGGATAAAAGATTCACTTAGTGAATTTATTATAAACGTTGTTGTACATCAAAGTTTTGTCCTTAGTCTTAGAAGCGCTGTTGATGGAGTTCAGAACAGGTCTTCTATGGGAATTATTGTATGTGGAGATTTAAGACATTGGGGGCATTAGGAGTATATAGGTTGACTCCCATGAAAAAATTAAGCAAGGTTTCTATGTTGAACATATCATTATAACAGTGTAAGTAAGAATACAATATAATATCTTAATAAGAGCCATTTTAGACACGTTCTGAAGAAAAAATGACTTAAAAAATTGGACCTAAATCTTTTTAGTACTCGCTCTATTGGACCCTTTTATCATTCAAATTATATACTATTCTTAAAAGGGCTAAAAAACAGGGTGTTAATTTTTGACTATAGTGACTTACACAAAAATCATGTTAAATATCACATTGAACATGCAATTATAACTGAAAAGGGTTTTTGATATTCATAATTTAATCGGTATGAGCACTTACCATTCTATTAAATCAAGCTTTCTAATGAAATAAACTTTTAACTTTTCTGAACTAAGCTAGCTAGCTATATCCTTCTAAATTTTGCATAGAATAGTTAGTAAATAGTTCCTTGTTTTGTTGTTTCCTCATCAAAACAAACTTTTGATTTACTGATATTTAATATATATAAACAAACCATTGTTTATTTTACTGCCAAAAAGAATAGTAGAGAAAACGTTTTTTTTGTCAATAAAAAAGTATCAAATACATCATAAAAAGTGATTATTCATAAACAGATTGTCTATATATAGTTGTGAAGTGCGTAAATTTCTTTTACTTGGCCTTTTTAGTGGTCTATTCATTCACAATGTGCAAGGATGGGAAATAACGTCCATGAAGGAAATCTTACTTGAACCGTTTTGTAGCCCCTTTTAAACATCTAGAAAATTGATTATATTAATTTTCAGGCATCTCTTTTATTAAATTTGGACCTTAGACTTTTTTAAAGGAAAGAAGAGACGTCCATTTTATCACCCATGTACTCAATTTCCACACAAATAGACTTACAGCTTTCTGATTTTATGCTACAATATTTCTTATCCAATTTTTACATACATATCGTCCATCAGAATTTTTTTTTTAAGAACTGTTATGTTTGTTAGATGGGAGTAGTATTATGTTTTAAAATATATTGTTCAGGCCTAATTAATTCGCACAAAAAAATAAAAATAAATTGAGAACACGTTTCGTATTTAATTTGTAAAGATCAACCACTGTTGTGTCTTTTGTCTCCATCTAAAGGGTTCAGATGTGCACATAAAATCTGTTTATTTTTAAAATATATTTGCCGTGTAAATTTGAGATGTCAGATTGGTAAATATATATATCCTTTTTTTAAAAACATAAGGAGGTAAAAGAGATAATATTTATTAGTTTGTATGAAGTTTATTGTTTTGAATATGAAATTGACATTTCTGTGTGACAAAATTGTTTTGGTTAATTCTTCAGGAATTCATCCCTAAGGATACATAAGCTTCGCTTTAGGACTACATTGATCTGTATTGCCACCACATATATAACAATTTAAATTTCTTTTGTTGATGCAAGAGATTGCTTCTTCATCATTATTGGTGCTTTTAGAGTTATACCCAATGAGCTTACTCTTAACAAAAACAAAAATAAAATATGACTTCATGGATGATAAAATTCTTGATCTTCAGGGGGGGGGGGGTTATCGACAGATATTTATCAATCATCCTAAACTTTCTATACATTAACACTGTGTCTGCCCAATCTTACTCATCAGTAAAGCTCTTGAAGTAAAACTACGCGACCTTGAAAATCATGAATATCATCCTTTTCTAAAGTTTTCATGTAGATCTACCTAAGGATTTCTGTGTCTCTTTATGCTTTTTGAATATGGAAAATTTTAGCCAAAAAAGAACATTCCCTGCGAAGTCACTTCATTATGTATGCCTCTCTTAAGTCCTTGAATTCAAAAAAGTTTAATTTTGCAGACAGCCAGGTTTGAGAACGATCAAGGGATTGTAGCTGCATTTCCGTTTTAAAAAAGATATAATTTTCTGCGTTTGTCAAAGTTATGATGCGTGTCATTTTTGTTTGTTTATTGTAGCTCTTAATAAGATGTCAAATTTGACGTACGTTTTATATTTTAATAGAAAGTTCCAACTTGGTATCATCTGACTGGTGGTTTGTTACTGGTTCCATGATAACTGGTGTTGTAAGTTCCAACTTGGTATCATCTGACTGGTGGTTTGTTGCTGGTTCCATGATAACTGGTGTTGTAAGTTCCAACTTGGTATCATCTGACTGGTGGTTTGTTACTGATTCCATGATAAGTGGTGTTGTATGTATGTAAAAAGTCCTTTCTAAAGTATGTTATTATTGTTACATTATTATACCCTGGTATAAAATTTTTGTGAGAAGTTTCTTTATGTGTGGAAGGCAGAGGATAACAGATATCTGCAGGCGTAAATTACTATATGTCGCAATAGGATGTTGTAATGTTTTGTTAATTTATATTGCTTTAATTATCCAAACCTTTTAAAACTCACCAATCATTTTTTTGTGCAGAAGCCTAAAATTACATTGACCTTTAAAATGGACAACAATTTTTGCAGCCTTTTATTGCATTTTTTAATTTGTGTATTCATTACACAACATTTTTTCTTGTGCACAGTAGTCAGTAGTTCGTGGAAAAACCAACTGGTTTACACACCTTATACATATTCTGCAGGCTTGCCACTTGTCCTGGAAATCCTAAAAAATCATAAAAAAAATAAAATTATCTCAAATAATCCTAAAAATCTCCTTATAGTTTAGGAAGCATTCATTTGGCAAACCTATTTTTTTTGTTAGATATTTATATTCTGCATCAGGAAATCAGGAAATGAAATCTGGTCAATCTTCTGATTCTAAATGACACTTTAACTAATTAACTAAATTTTTGTATGTGTTTTTCCTGGTACTGAAAAAAAAATTTCAGGAAGGCTAAAATTAAAATACACGATCAGTTTAAACAAAAGGTTTAAACATGGCGCATGACTCATAGGCCAAAAATCATCATGTATTTTTAAAAACATGACAAATTACCTGTAAGTTGTTACCTATTAAAAAGATAAATGTGTACTTATTTTCATTTACACGGATGATCTTTTTCTATTTATATTTGGTAAATCTATGGAACAAGATGTAAATACAAGATAATAGAATATAATGAAACCAAAAGAAGTAAGAAAATAAAAAAAATAGAAATTAGAAACGAAAGAAAGAAAGTTTAGTTTTATATTTTGAAACGAAAATAGCAACACTTTGTTAATACTCTCACTTTTACCTTGATATGCAGTTAACACAACACAAGGGAAATAGTTGTCAATATCTTATTAAAAACGATTAGCTTCAATCTTTAGAAGTTGTCTCATATTTTAATCAGAATATGATATTCCGCTACAGAATCGAATGCTTGAAAATTTACCTTAGTTTTAATCAGGCCAACATTTTTCTTATTTTTCCTATAATAAAACCTTCTTCCAGGAACAAACACACGTCCAGCAATGGTTCTTTTCTTTTTCTCCTATGTTTAGATGGGACATGTGTAGACCAGAAATCTTTCATCGTGTTTGTCCTACAGGTAATCCATCAGGTTTTGGAAAAATGTGTAAACTGATCGTGTATATTTTAGTCTTAAAAACAGCTAAAATCTTCCTAAATTCTCCTGAATATCTTCAAAAAATTAGGAATAGAAACCCTGTTCTGGTCATCCCTATTTCGTGCATCTGTAGCACAAAGTCGCCATTTGAACACACGGACGTGGATGCAATTGTGTAGGAGTTATACTCTGAAATATGTTCATCCTCTTCCAAGAGACATAATTGATTCTGCTTATCTGACTTTAAACAATATTCTAAAGTTCATTTACAGGTAGTTAAGTTTACTTAACTTTAGTTAATTGCTAAACGACATGGACTGGCGTTAGTACGGTAGCGCGTAGCTGTGGTTGCCATCTTAGTTTCACAGGCCTGGGCTCCAATCTTCACTTTGTTCGTTCGGCTCTTTTAGTCACGGTCTCGCTCCACGATTCCTCTTTCGCTCGTGCTAGCCAACAGTAGTTGTGGTTTTAATCGTTATTTATCTATTGTTATTCTTTAATTGGTTCAGCAAATAATAACTTACGTGACGAAAGATGTTACTTGTGAGATTTCTGTGCGTGTCGATAACGATAGTTCTTTGCGTCGCCGTTCGACGGCGTTCTGGAGGAACTTTGCCAGTGGCTGACGCAGATACGAAGAGTCTGGCAGAATGGGCCACATTGCCAGTTCAAACTCTACGGTTAGTGTGCAATGCATTAAATTTAATTGACTCGGGATCGCCTCAAATACTTGCTCGTCGCCTGTTTTCGTTCTACAATCCGCCACATTCGGTGGTAGCTACGTCGATGACCACTACATGTATGGCCCCAATTATTCCATCAACCAACGTGGCCACGAGGTCGACCAGACTCCGCCCACGCGGCCAGCCGACCAACACAGCAACCGGCGTTGAGTCAACTACAGTTGTGTCGTCAAATGTCTTCACTGGTCATCAGGCATCATCATCTTCGACCACCGACGTTGTCGAGTCGCCCATCCTTACAACAGCTGTGGTAGCCCGTCAGTTGCGTTAGTTCCCAAGCAATCAAACCGCCCTAAGGTTAGTGACTTTTCATCTTGGATGTTAGCATGGAATAATTTTATCCGGTGCTTCACCTTTTTCTTTCCACATCGGGCATCCGAGCTTTTACACTATCAGTCCATCATGTGTGACTTCGCCTCGCAGTTTACATTTACAGCATGGTCGACATACGATCGCATGTTTAGGTACCAAATGGCTTTTGATTCTGGTTTGTCATGGAACCGTGTAGATGACGATCTTTATAACCGTCATCTCCGAAGTGCCCCACTGCAGGTCATGTGTTTTCGGTGCCGGAATTATGGACATCTTGCATCAAGTTGCCCCCTTCGCACTGAGTCAGCGGCTGAGAACGAATCAGCACCTTCAAATTTAGCATATAGTGGGCAGCCCTTTCGTGCCCCCCAGCCTTTTCGCGCCTCACCGCGCTTTCGTGCCACACAGCCTTTTCGAGCCACGCAGACCCTCAGTAGGGCTGACGCAGGTGCAGTCGGACAGGTCGATAACATCGCCACTTGTCGATACTTCAACGCACAGGGTCACTGTACGAACCGACAATGTCGCTTCGCACACCAATGCAAACACTGCGGCGACTCCCATCCTGCCTCACAATGCTCCGTTGTCCGCAAATATTAATCCAAATCCACTGCCTGTGTCTTGTCAATGTCCTGTCAATGTTGCTCTTTTTGAAAGATTGCTAAGGGAACACCCTTGTCAGTCTTTAGTGTCATTTATTATCTCTGGTTTGTCTTCTGGATTTGACATTGGTTTTCATGGTCCATGCACAGCTACCCGGCCACGCAACCTACTATCTGCACGCTCTAATTCTCAATCAGTGTGGGAGGCAATTGCTAAAGAATTAGCGCGAGGCCACACCTCAGGACCTTTTCTAAGCCCTCCAATTACGCCTCTGCATTGTTCACCTTTAGGTGCAGTACCAAAGAAAGACGGGTCTTACAGAATAATTTTAGATCTCTCCTCACCTAGAGGCAATGCTATTAATGAAGGCATATGCAAAGAAGAGTTTTCAGTGCGATATTCCACTTTCGACGATGCCCTAAAATTGGTGTCTGGGTTGGGTCCCACAGCATTTTTAGCCAAAATTGATATCAAGCATGCTTTTCGCCTTTGCCCTGTTAAACCAGCTCAATGGGGTTTATTAGGCTACTGTTGGGAGGGTTATTATTTTGTGGACACTCGCTTGCCATTTGGCAGCCGCTCCTCACCCTTCTTGTTTAACTGTTTTGCAGATTTATTATGTTGGATCTTCCTCACTGTGCTTGCTATTCCATTTGTGATCCATTACTTAGACGATTTCTTCCTTTGTGGGAGGTCTGCAGCAGAAGTAAATAGTTACTTGGAATCTATTCAGTCTATGTGCACTAAACTGGGTGTCCCCATTGCGGAGGAAAAAACCATAGGACCCTCACAAACTTTAACCTGCCTGGGCATTGAGATCGACTCTCAGCAACAAATCATTCGCTTGCCAGCGGATAAGTACAGGGAGTTGCACGAAGCTTTATTGGTTTGGTCTGGTAGGAAGAAGTGCACCAAACGAGAATTGCTTTCATTGATTGGCTCTTTATCTTTCGCTGCCAAAGTGGTAAAGCCAGGCAGAATGTTCCTCCGTAGGTTAATTGATTTGTCTACCACCGTTGCATCACTCAATCATCATATCACATTAAATGGGGAGGCACGCTTAGACATTCAATGGTGGGTGGATTTTCTACCTAGCTGGAATGGTGTCTGTTTTATTCAAGGCGACCCAATCACAGCCGCTTCACTTAGCCTCTTTACGGATGCATCAGGGGTAGGATTTGGTGCTGTTTTTCGCAATAGTTGGTTCTGTGCTCCATGGCCCCCAACATTTCATCCTTTTCACATTAATATATTGGAGCTTTTCGCAATTGTAGCAGCGGTTAGGACGTGGGGTCGCGAATGGCGTAATCTGCAGATCATCATTTACACAGACAACGCGTCCATAGTTCATGTGTGGCGCTCAGGCACATCGCGGGATAAACACATCATGTCGTTGAACATTAATATTTTGCTTCAACATATTCCTGGACATACTAATATTGCAGCTGATCTTCTATCTCGGTTACAGGTTCGTCGATTCAAACAACGCCTTCAGTCCGCAGACGAGTCACCCACACCAGTCGAGCCAACCATCTGGACCATCTTAGTATAGCCTCACAGTACTTTCAATCTCAAGCTTTGGCACCCACTACTAGGGCCACGTATTCCACTGGTGTTGCCTCATATCAGCGATTTTGTTATAGGTGGTCTCATCCTCCCTGGCCGTTGAACGAGGATATTCTAATTCGCTACATTTCTAGTTTGGCACAACGCGTATCTCACACTACCATTCGCGTTTACATCTCAGGCTTGCAATATCACTCCATCATGGCCGACAACTATGTTCGAATAGCAGACATGAGTCGCTTGTGTTACACCCTGCGAGGAATTAAAAGAGTCCAAGGAGCTCGTCTCACCCGGCCGCGCAGGCACCCAATTACATATCAGAATTTGTGTTTAATTCATTACCGTATTCAATTTCTACAAGCTACAGTTTATGAACGACTACTTTTCAAAGCTGCTACTTTGGCCTTCTTTGGCTTGTTGCGCTGCTCTGAATACACTTATCAATCCAGTCGTCACTTCGATCCATCCACTGATTTATTGGTTGGAGATGTCCAATTTTCCGCAGACAATTCGGTCATGCTGGTTCATATCCGGTCGTCTAAAACAGATCCCTTTCGTGTTGGTTGTCAGATTAGGGTTGGCGCTAACAATAACGCAGTTTGCCCGGTACAGTGTATGCGCCGTTTCTTAGCGGTTCATCCCGGCCCAGGGTGGCCACTCTTCACTTACCAGGACTTCAAATTTTTGACTCGTCAGGACATAGTAAACCTCCTGACTTCGTGTTTGCCTAATATTCCACACATTAATACACATTCCTTTCGCATTGGTGGTGCCTGTGCAGCAGCGTCTGCAGGGGTGCCTGACAGCACTATCCAGATTTTAGGCAGGTGGACCAGTGATGCCTATAGACGCTATCTACATCTCGATGATGCACAGGTCATTGGCCTTTCTCGCAGTCTGTGCACCGCTGGGCCACCTACTCGTGGGTGGAGCCGTCACACACCTTCATTTTTGTTATAGTTTAGTTTGGTGGCGCTCGTAGGCGTCACCACACCTCTTCATTTTGTATAGTTTGTCAAGTGTGGTGGTGTGGGGGAATTTGGGGGTGTGTTGTGTATTTTAAACTCATGCTGGTATTCTTAAGTAATATTTTGCTATTCATGAACTATCAATCTTAAGCTGTCCTTGTTGGCAGTTTGTTAGAACCTGTCTTTGTTGACAGTTTGTTTAGAACCTGTCTTTGTTGACAGTTTGTTTTACTTATATTGATTGACAGTTTGTTTATGTGATCCTTGTTGACCACACTACATTTACGAGAAACTGTCTTAGACAGTTTGTTGTGGTCTTTGTTGACCTCTGTTACAATTAGATACAGTACACACATATCCTCCGAGACCCCTCATATCCGCCAAACTTGCAGTTTTTATGGTTGTTTTTCCCTGCGCGTTGTCAGCAATTAAAGGTAGTTAAGTTTACTTAACTTTAGTTAATTGCTAAACGACATGGACTGGCGTTAGTACGGTAGCGCGTAGCTGTGGTTGCCATCTTAGTTTCACAGGCCTGGGCTCCAATCTTCACTTTGTTCGTTCGGCTCTTTTAGTCACGGTCTCGCTCCACGATTCCTCTTTCGCTCGTGCTAGCCAACAGTAGTTGTGGTTTTACCGCCCACCCATCCCGTCAGGGCATTTTTACTGTTTAGTTCATTAAGTTTTATTCAATGTTAATATTTTTAGGACATTTATACACGGGAGATGTATATATTTTGTATACGTTGTATATATATTTACTTTGCGTTCATGTGGTCTGAAAGACAGGGTCGAGGGGGTGTGTTGTGTATTTTAAACTCATGCTGGTATTCTTAAGTAATATTTTGCTATTCATGAACTATCAATCTTAAGCTGTCCTTGTTGGCAGTTTGTTAGAACCTGTCTTTGTTGACAGTTTGTTTAGAACCTGTCTTTGTTGACAGTTTGTTTTACTTATATTGATTGACAGTTTGTTTATGTGATCCTTGTTGACCACACTACATTTACGAGAAACTGTCTTAGACAGTTTGTTGTGGTCTTTGTTGACCTCTGTTACAATTAGATACAGTACACACATATCCTCCGAGACCCCTCATATCCGCCAAACTTGCAGTTTTTATGGTTGTTTTTCCCTGCGCGTTGTCAGCAATTAAAATTCAATTATAGTCTACATTAAATCCGAATTTAGTTCACCCACAAGCAATTATTTACAGTCTTTTCATGTTAGACCCACATACTTGGAACTTAGTGTTAACCTACTGTTTGTGTTTACACTGTAAGACTAATAACATGTGGGATGGGGTTTTAGTTACTGTTTGGAGTTACTGTTTGGTACATTGGTAGAGATATAACAACGTTGTGTTGCTGTTGTGTTAAATAGTAGTTGTGTTGAACTCAAGTTGAAGTTACAAGGATTATCAGGTTAGGCGTTTATTTCACCTTTTAACACTTAGGTTAGGTGGTTTGGTTAGAACCAAAACCTCAAACTGTAATAATTCCTGCTGACGTCAGGATGGTCTATTCTCTTGATTTCCTGGACTTTCGCGATCATTGTTCTATAATGCATACAACGCGAAATCTCAACGTCCCTTACCCGGCCTACACATTTTCCTAAGGAGAACCTTTGCAGTCTTTAGGCTCTGAAGCATTCATCAGACGATGCTGTTTTGCCATTTCAAAAAATGACCAAAAGACTGCCATTTTCCAAAAAATTATTGAATAAAATACCTATACAATTCCCAAATGGAGAATAGAAAGTATTTTTAGTCCACACGTTTCACTAGAGTGTGTGTGAGTGATTATGATGTCAGGGATTTTCGACACTTAAATATTATCCTTTTTGAATTTAACCTTCCGGTTCTAAATGTCAGTTCGAAATTTAGCGTCCACTTTTCCATTTAGGCGGTTAGGGTTAGGCACGCCTTCAGTAGCTCAAATGAGAGCTTTAAATGCATTAGGATCCCCTTAAAACCCCTCATTGATAACAGTACCATTAGAAATTGAGGATACTGTGAGTATCATTCTTCAATGATATAAACAGCTCTACATTGATTCATTAAATATAGAATTCTGTAAGGTATGGCTCTACATATAGTCGTCTCACAGCAGCATAGTATATTATGATTACATTTCACCTCGCTGGAGGAGTACTCGTGAATTGTCTTAGAATGTTTTCAGCTTTTTTACTTCGCGATACAGCTTTCCTTTCCTTTACAATTACTCTTTTTTCATGTCACAGCGTCAAATAGTTGTCATGACTACGCGTTACGGTACGGAGTGGGGAGAGTTTAAAAGCAGCCAGTTATATTTTATTTATTTACTTTATTTTTTCTGGTATTACGCGGATAAACATCTAAGAATTTTAGTTCATACGCCATATATATAGAGTATATATCTATGACATTTTTTGTTTTCAATTTTTTTACATCTGACTTGAATATTTGGTGGAATGTATAAGGTATTGTATGTATTATTTGGTGCAAATCGGTGTGGAATTACCAACTAAATGTTTTTTATAGGCATACATAATTTTCGAAATCAGGCTTGTGTATGCTTCATCCTAATTTTTAAAAAACTCGGATTATGCTTGCGATATGCTTATGTAAAAACGATGAAGCAATAGAATGTTATCTGTTTGGTTCCTGCTGCATGCCCGATTTAACTTCGTCAGGAAAGAAATGCGGGAAATGGAGATTCGGTGCAACTAGAGAAAATATTCTTACCATGTGCTTATTTTAATAAAAAAACATGTACTCTTTCTGTGTCTAGCTGTAAGCAACGGTACAACACAACAGAGTCTACAAAAAGCGCATACGTCCCACTTATCAAAGTAAACACTGCTCGCACATGCGCAATGGAGCGACACAGCTGTCATCAGATATTTAAGCTCACATTTTACTGTTAAGTTGAATAAATAAAGCAGTATTTAGTTTGCCTGTTTTGGTGTCATAAAAGACGTCAGCGCTTTCGGGAGGAGGGACAAAGAGGGAGTGTGTTCAGCTGTAAGCGGACATCCTTTACAGAGAATTGCATTTCTTGTTGATTTCGTGTGTCATTTTAAAGAAAAAAAGGCATTATAAAAGTCGTTTTGTGATCCATTAACATGAGAAGCATTCCCTAGCTCTGGATGGCCCCATCGGCGGAACATTGAAGTAACCATACACCAACACATCTTATTACAATGTCAACAACGATCCCATTACAATGTCAAAAACGACACTTATCTCAATATAATTTTGACGTCATTATAGTCGTTAGAATGTACGAGTGTCCTGAGATTTAAAAAATTTAGATTTTAACGTCCTTGAAACGCAGTAGTGGAACACACAGTGACTGCTTTCTCTCTCATCACGATGGCTTCACCTGTGGTGTATTTATCAAGGAAATTAACTTTCAGTGCTGGCCATCGCTTACATACAGACAAATTAACAGACGAGGAAAATAAAACGTTGTTTAGAGCGTGCAACCGTTCACATGGGCATAACTACACAGTCAAGGTAAAGTATTCGTTGTTGTTTTTTGTTTATTTATATATTTGTTTGCTTGTCTTTTTTACTTTTTTACTTGTCCTGTATCTTACAACAAGCTTTCATAAGCTTTTCACAGGGGTTAGGTGCGTTCGAAAAAAATATTGGACGCGGCGTTTCGAGTTATAGTTTTTTTTCGTTTTCAGAACGCTGGAGTGGTAATCTAAATATGCATTACTAAGTAGTGAAAATTTAAGATACCGCAACATTTAATTTTAGGTTACTTTGCGCGGACCTGTCGACCAGCGGACTGGTATGCTTATCAACGTGCTCGACTTGAAAGCCTACATGCAGCAGTGTATCATGGAACCTTTGGATCATAAACACCTCGACCAAGATGTCCCCTACTTTAAAGAGAAAGTTAGCACAGTTGAAAACATCCTCCTCTTTATTTGGGACGGGATGAAAGATGTTTTACCCGATCCGAAGTTGCTTTTTGAAGTCAAAATTTCTGAAACAGATAACAGTATGGCATATTACAGAGGCGAATAAATTTTTAGTGTAATGACGTTTTTGAGGGAAAATGTCGCGTGGTGGAATGTGAAAACAGCTGTAAATAAAATTGTAATTAGAATTTTCTTTTTACATTTTTTATTTTAATTTTACTTTTGTGCTACGTCAGCCCATATTTGACATGTTCGTTTAAAATAATCTTTCAAGGGAATAGTAATTAAAAGGTGTTAATTGCAAGAAAATGATCGTTGTCGTGAATTCGTTACCGTATTGTTCTCATACGCAAGACGAGTTGAACCATCTTTTAAACTTTTCGCACTTCTAAGTTTGCTGTTGCTCCGCTGTAAATAAATGAATATGGACTTTGATATGATTAATACTTTAATATAGGTTATACTTCAAAGCAACACTTTTTCTTTTGAAGTTATTTCTCCATAATAATAGCCGTATTTTGTCTGTCTGTCCAGCGAAAAAAATGTCGTGTTACGGAAACACGGAATGCGATATATAAAGGGTGGGCGACCCCGTATTTTTTCCACGGGTAACCGACTAGTTTATATTTAAAACTGTACACAATTAATTGCAATTTTGATATAATAGATGACTTGCCAATGTTTACAAAAGTTAAAAAGTT
This sequence comes from Hydractinia echinata, assembly GCA_030067915.1. Lineage (NCBI taxonomy): Eukaryota > Metazoa > Cnidaria > Hydrozoa > Anthoathecata > Hydractiniidae > Hydractinia > Hydractinia echinata. The sequence goes on along the minus strand of JASGCC010000236.1, from coordinate 351,012 downwards.
TGCGGTTTTTTTGCACATGCGCAAGCATTTCTGCGGGCAGAAAATATAAACAACAGACCACAGTAATCAAAGAAATCCATCCAAGAAAGAAATATTCGCTGGAAATGAATGATTTTTTTTAAGAAGAATTAGAAGAATATAGTTAAAACTAGTCGTTAACCCGTGGAAAAATCCACGCGTTCGCCCGTCCTTTAAATTTACCCGTCGCAACAAAGTGGATAAAAATATATCGCATTTGATATTCGTGCGCATTTTACCTGTAATCTTCCTTAATAACCATTTTACCCTGTGCGAGTGCTGCTTTTTTACCTACACAAAATTGCGCGCATGCCAATTGTTCTCAAAATCAAGTCAAAACAACTACGTCACGCGGAAGGTGGTCTATATACACGTGTCACATCGTCAATGTGCACATCAATCACCATCTTTGTCTCTCAGACGAGAAGGCAGATATTAAAGAAATACATTTAACTTTTTAATTAAATTTACTATCTCAAGCCCTTATGCTAAATCTTGCTTCAATTTGACATGAGCATCTAGGTGCCATAAAACATCTGGTCCGAATGCACTGTATACCCGACGTCGCGACTTTCAACTCCTTCAAATCAGAATCCAACTCGCTCAATAACCTGAAAGCTCTTCCAATCAGAATCCAACTCGCTCAATAACCGCTCTTCCGACATTATTTACAATTGAAATGAAACAAGGATTGAAAAAAATTATATTATACAGTCCTAAAACGCAATGACGTATAGATACACAACGTTATATATCGAATGAAATCGACATCGATTGTGTATGTTATTCAATCACACACGCCTATGCACAAAATTTTCATGAAAAAATAATTTATGGAAAATGATTTTTATTAGTTTCTTAATTTATTTAAGCCCTAAAAGTCCAGCGCTGAAAGTTTCTTATTATTTTGAAGCTTTAGCCTCTAAAGTCCCAAATACCCCCCCCCCCCCTGCTGTTATTTATTTTTGCAATTGAACATGCTTATAACTATTTTCGAAAGTAAGTAATTTTAAAGACCAGATCGGTAAAATATAGAACTGTAGCTTGTTTCGGTAATCTATCACTGTTTACATTTTCTTTAGTTTGCAAATTTTCCCGCACTGTTTTCAAACTTTCGGGTACACTTTAAAAATTCTCGTGCACAGTTTAGGAATTCTCGCACAGTGTGCAGGAAAACCTCCCTGGCCCATCGTAGAAAGAGAAGTACCTCTAAACAATTTAAGCCCTAAATAAGTGGGACTTATGCTAACTGGGATCGCATTTCTCGGTAGTCCCTTTAATTTTCTTAACAAATTGAAACGCGTAATCCTGATAAGACTCCCGATATTTGGGACTTTCGCTCATTAGGCCCGGGAAAAGATGCTCTTTGTTTTTGTGCTGCGCATGTGCGCTATCAACGTAAAATTTTCTCGAGTAAAAACAAGCCTTTATCCCATGTCTTACGCCCTTGAATTTTGTAGAAACGTGTTCCAACGACCCGCACTTTAAAAAACGAGTGAAAACCGCGGTGTCATAGTATATGTCTGATTCAGAGCATAACAGAGTCTGGTAACTAGACTGCCCTGTTTCCGTAATATGAAGCACGAGAAGTAGAAATAATACCAGTGAAGTGTTTTATGTGCTAGCGTTGAATGAGAATAACAGTATGATTGAAAATAACACCGAACTCATTTTTATTTAAAAACCTATGTAAAGAGTTCGTGAAGTAGGATTCACACATCGTCTCGGCTATAGTTGCGATTCCATCTGTTTTGACACAAGAACTCTATACGGCGTAAATATTTAATTAAATATAGCATTTCTGACTGTTTTGTCAAGAGTTATGAAAAATATGAATCTATGAATTCACTATACGTATATTTTAGCTTATGACTACGAGTTCACCAGTGCTGTACTTATCAAGATCGACCACGTTTAGTGCTGCGCACCGATTGCATGCGCATGAGCTGTCAGACGCAGAAAACAAGACTGTTTTTGGACAGTGTAATAATCCGAATGGTCACGGTCATAATTACCATGTAGAGGTGAGACGTGTATTTGGTGTATGGAAAATAGTTCAATTTAAAATTCTGTTGTTTATATGCATAGCTAAACAATATTTTTGTGACGTATTGTTTCAGGTTGTTCTTCGAGGTCCGGTTGATCCAAAAACGGGGATGGTGTTTAACTTATCGGATTTGAAAGTCTACATACAGCAATGTATTATGGATCCGTTGGACCATAAAAACATAGATTTAGATGTTCCCTACTTCAAGAATAAAGTGAGCACTGTCGAGAATATAACCGTTTACATTTGGAAAAATTTAAAGGAAATGCTGTCTAAACCGGAGTTACTTTACGAGGTGAAGGTTTATGAGACTGATAAAAACGTAGCTTTTTATAGAGGTGAATGACGTCAGTTTTGGGTCAAGTTAACCCTAAGTTAACTTTATTTTAACATTCCAAAAAAAAAAAATTTTTTTTATGAAAACGTTTTTAGAAAGAAGTGAGAAATGTAAAAAAAGGGAATTGGCCTTTCGTTCAATGAAGATTTTGTATTTTGAGCATTTGTTGCAACTTGAAGTTTAGAATGCATGCGTTTTAATTTGCCCTTTCGTCCAGTGAAGTGTGTTTCAATTATAGTTACCAAGTGCGAATGTATTCATTTTAGCATCTTGAATATTTTTTGAAATGTTGTTATTGTTTTCAAAGCCATCAATACCTCTCAAGTGACACAATCTGTCTTACTTAAAAAATGACGACCTTAAAATAACATTGACTTGTTTTGATTTCTTTTTATTTCCACGCATGCGCAAGTACGGCTTGTTAATTGTGGTATTACAAAGAAACGAAACAATATGTTAACATCTTGAAAATGAATTACTGTAAAATTAGAATTTTTTGACATTTAGTGCAAAGATATATAAGATGTTATATATAAGAAGGAAATTTTATTTGTTATTAGAATGTCAATTGAGTTTTCATGTCATTGTGAAATTGATGAATTGTCATTTTATTGTATCTCATTTTCTTGTCTGGACAAATGTATGAAATTTTGTCAGCATATAAATTTTAAAAAGTTTGATTTTACGCGATGTGTATTTTTTCGTTTTTTTGTAATGGCACACTGAAAAAGATTTTGATGACGAGTTTGTAGATACAGTAACTTTTCTAACTACTTTTGTTTTCTATGTTTGTTTGTTGTGATATATTTATTTCTTCACTTTTTTGATTTTTGTAGCTATCAATTCAGGTTGTGTTTTTAATACGTTTTTTTTTTATAATCCTTCTAGGTATACGTGTTCGTTTGTTTTGTCTCTGTTAATAATGTCTGTTTTCTTTAGATTAAAATAAATAAAAACACAATTTCAAAATGGATGCTGTAAAAAATAAATTAAACTCAATGAAAGCTCAATCCGAGTTGTCTGAAGAGCGCATCATCAAATTTGAATCGAACTTAACAGTTTCGAAACAACACTTAGAAGCCGCGCTAAAAGAAAAAGAATCGCTTTATCGAAAAATCGAAGCGATCGAAGCGCAGATTTTACTCGCGGAGCGAAAGAAGGAAGACGTCGTTGACAAGTTGAAAGGTTTACGCGACGATACGGACTGTAGCGAAAGCAAGCGTCGAGTTTTGGAGAATCGGGAGCTTGAAGGTGATGTAGCGTTGGGGAAATTGGAGGACAGGCTGAGAACTGTTCGCGAAAAGTACGAGGAGAATGCGACGCAATGCGAAGAAGGCGAGAGGCGATTATATGTCCTCACTGCGGACTTTGAAAAAACGAGAGAAAGACGTTTGAAGTCGGAGACGACAGCTGAAAAGTTGGAGAAAGAAATTGAAGCGAAGATGGCGCAATTGCGTTGTTGTGAAGAAAGTCTGCGAAAAAATTCTTACAGTGATTTCAAACAAGAAGATCATATAAAGTTGCTCGAAAGTTATCATCGGGAGGCGGAAGAAAAGAAAGAATTGGGACGGTTAAATATCTTGAAATTAAGAAGACAAATCGAAAACACTGAAGGTTTGTTTCTTTGTTTTATTGCTATTTTTGTTTTATAAAATATTTACCAGCACGATTTTTTTATAACGTGATTTGAAACATTTTCGATTTGAAATGTAACCCTTTAACAACCCTTCAACAACAACAGAATTTTCTTATGAACGCCTTTATTCATCATTCATCTATTTTGTAATTAAAGCACTCCCCCGTAGACCAGGAAAATAACCCTTACTGATAAGAGCCCAGCGTGTCATAAAATATTAGGAATGTACCACCATTAGTAACTGTGGAGGAGATGCTGTTTTTTTAGTGACTTAACAAATAATTTAAGATTTATAGACCAGTCATTTACACATTCAGCGATAGGATAGTTGAATACTAAATTTCATTGTCCACTTGAGACAAGTTGAATCTCTGTAAACAATATTAACTCTCATTCACGGAGCTTATTACACATCAATGTATCATCGTTTTGAAGTTGTAAATGACTCAGTCAAATTTCTGTCTGTCGTTGTGACGTCATGTGTATCCATGTTGTCGGAGCTCCCATTTTGACAACTATTGTGTTGAGTAAAGAATATTTCAAAATGGATCCACGAGAAAAAGAATTATGATAAAATCTAATTTTAGCCATTAACGAATTCAGATCAACGCCAACAACAATTTTTTTCGACGAAAACAAAAATGCTGAACGTCTTGTATTTTATCGCAATTCCTCAGTGTATGACTCATTGTGAACATTTTTTTAGTAGCTCTATATGTTTCTTATTTAGATGAAATAGAGAATGTTCGAATGAGAACGAAAGAAGCTAACGTTCAACTAAAGAATATCGTTCATGCTGTTGTGAACGTCTGAAAAAAATGAATCCGCGAATATTTTGTTGATAATTAGGAAGTTATAATTTCCAGTTGTAAAATAATACGTCATTTTTATTTATAGATATTATACATTCATTTTTATTTTCTTAAACGCGCTCTTATAACCGCTAAATTGATGATGTCAATAAGAAATGCTTCACAGAGCTGTTAAGAGTTTATTGTTTGGAAGGCACGCTTGATTTGTTCTCAGCATGTTTTCAAATCAAGAATTGTGTTCTCATAAAATCTGTTTTTTTAAAAGAGTGTTTATGCAAATGTTAAAGCCGTATTGTCAGCGATGGTGTCACCTCTCATGTGTCGTGTCAAATTTTTATGAACACTCTACTTGAAAACATGTTCTTGTCATGCGTCATCTCTTAGTTAGATTCTGTGAGTGACAAAAAAAAACACGAAGTAGTCTGAACTGGTTCATTCTAGTTTAAACTAGCTGTCATCGCTTACATGTGTGCTTTTGAAAATGTGTTATTTCAAGTTATTTTATTTTTAATTTTTTTTTTTTAAATTGAACTTTTATCTATATTTTGTTAATAAAAAATGTTTGTTTTAACCAGAACAAGAACGTTCACCCATCTGATACTGTTCCTTCAGTATCAATTCTATATAAGCATTGGGACTTTTACATGGAAAATTGAGCTGCCAATGCGCTCTGCCTACCAAGGCCACACCTGTTCAACTGTACAGATTTTCGTTTAGGGTGTATATTTTGAAAATTATATATATTTAGTGAAATTAAGATAGTGATAATGTGTGCTGGATAATATATATGTAAATGTTTTTTTAGTTCTATATATTTAAGAGATATATTGTCTGAATTTACAAAATGGTTAATTTCTTATCGGTCCAGTGTTGCCAAGTGGATATTTTTATCAGTTAGCAAAGGATGTTACAACCTTATAGAGAACGCAATTTGCTGCTATCAAATTTTGCAACTATTAGCTATTACTCCGACTTCTCAGTGCCGTCTTTTTATTAAAATATTTATGCAGGCCTAAAGTAACTTGAAATTGAGGGAAATGTCAGGCCTAAAGTAGGCAGAACATGGCGAGAAATGCTAGGAGTTTTAATTAAACAAAGTCTGAAATATGTCAGGAGATTAAAGGATTTGAGAAATTTTCGACTTGAATAAAGATACGAAAGGTTGTTTTGTCTACCATTTTGCCTAATCGTGAATGTTGACCGGGAGTGCGTTTTTTTTAAAGGTTGAAGACCTATGCAAAACTAAATTAAAAGCACATGATTAGTTCAAAGAATAAAATAATACGGTCCCGGGCCTGTAATTCCCTTTAAAAATAAATATCCACGTAAAACTAGGTCATTTTATTCTAGTCCTTGATGGTCAGAATAGAAGCGACAAAACTTTTGTATTTCTTAACCATGCATTTTGTGTTTGCATAGATAAGTTGATGACGTGAAATTTATTTGACGTAAACAATTGTAAACAAGCTGCAAAACAGTACGTCAAGTCTCAATTGGATTAACATTGTGTCCCCGGAACTGCTGTTATTCAATACAATAGCAGCACAACTAAATTAAAAACATTTTGATTGATCGCGAAATCTATTTTTAATCTCCTGTTTTAAAAGAAAAACCAGTTGAACAGGTTTTTAAATTCAAATTTATCATATAATTTGTTAAATGTTAAGTTATTAAACATAACAGTATCGAGGTGAATGTTAAAGATGAGAGTGCTAATGCCGGTAAGTATTTTTGTTGTGAAGTTTTTATGTATGGTTAAATATTCCTCGTGTGAAGTAGACTTTTTCTGCTTTTAAGCTTGGTTTCCATCTGGCGTTAAATTCGCGTTAAGCAAGTGCGCTAAATGGAGTTATTTTTTAACGCCTAATAAGGAAATTAGCGTGAAAAAGTTAAGGCCAGATGGAAGCCAAGCTTTAAGGCTGAAAATCATGAAAAATTTAGAAATAATCTGATGAAGTTGAGCCACGTACCAACTTTACAGGGAGAAATTTCCAATATATTATCATCAGACAATTTGTCGTATAATATCAGGAGCCGAGGGGTGAAATATGCTGATGTCAGCAGTAAATTTATCAAAATCATTAAGTGTCCACTTTTTTTTATAAGAACGTTTAAATTTTTGGCTTAGCTTAGTTTGTGGAATTGAAATTGTTCTTCTTACGTTCTTAACTGAACATTCTTTTAAAAATCTGCTTTTTTCATTCAGAAATCCAACAGCACACAATGTTAGAAAGTGGCGTAACGCTTTTGTTTCGGTTCAACATGCCTTTAGAGAGTTCATAATGTTTGGCTTAATGTCAGAAACAAAAACAAACTAACATAAAAACTAAAAACTAAAAACCGTGACACTGTTCCATGTCACCCATGACGCCACTGACCATAGAATCTCTGATTTGCTATTTCCTAAAGGTCATGTGAAGATCGGAGTGCGATGCTTCTATAAAATATACTCTAATCAATTATTATTATTATTATTACTATTATTATTTACTACCAGAAGCAGGAGAGTGCGTTTCTTGAGGATCCATCTCAATTATATCGTCCAGACAAAACAAACAAGAAAGAAGCTAAAGAATTTCGAAATTATACGGTAATCTCTTAATAATTTGAAATTGCCACAATTTTGCAAAAGCTTATTGCAAAAGCTGGAATGAAATTCCTTGGTGAGCGTTTTTACTTTTTTCTCCATATCACACAAACATACACCCAAGCCCCAAATCACACAAACATACACCCAACCTCCATATCACACAATCATACACCCAACCTCCATATCACACAATCATACACCCAACCTCCATATCACACAAACATACACACACCCAACCTCCATATCACACAATCATACACCCAACCTCCATATCACACAATCATACACCCAACCTCCATATCACACAATCACACCCAACCCCCATATCACACAATCATACACCCAACCTCCATATCACACAAACATACACCCAACCTCCATATCACACAAACATACACCCAACCTCCATATCACACAAACATACACCCAACCTCCATATCACACAAACATACACCCAACCTCCATACCACACAATCATACACCCAACCTCCATATCACACAAAAAAATACAATCAGCTTCTTGTTTATTTAAAAGTAAAATAAAAACTTCATGTACCCGTGGATTAATACGGGGCATTTATTAGAGCTCTTTAACAGTGCTTATCTGAAAAATCTTTGTGGAGAAAAGTGACAAAAATTCCTTGAGGTGTATCCACATGCATCCATGCGTTTTTGTTTTCAGGAAAATGTCCAAACCGAAAACGTCAGGCGAACTTATCGAGAAATGCATGTGAATCAATGCATGGAATTTGTACAGAGAAAAGTAAGTCATGGTGGTTTTAGTAGAACCAATGTGTAAATGTTATGATAACCATTAAGATTGTTATATAGAAACAAACATGGTTGAACTTTGACCACGCAGAGATGACCATAATGGAGGCGGTTACGTTGCTGGATAGCCTTGTTGATGAAAGTGATCCTGATGTAAGATTTGATGTCTATATTCCATTTTGTTAGTACGAATACCGAACTGAGAAAGGGTCTCGTTGATATATATGTTTGGATTTGTTGTTGTTGTTTTCTAAATATAAAAATTGTTGTGCAACTGTTGCAAAACATTGAGTGCTGTCACTTAAATGGAAACCCCTGTTGTACAAAAAAATGATGTATAATTATTTCTAACTTTACCACAGTTACGGGCTTTATTGAAAACCAAGCTTTGTGTAAAGGATAGGTGGAACAACGGGACGGTTGCGTCTTCTTTTTAACCAACCTTGTCCCCAGGGCATCTTGTATCTTTTCTGACATCGATATATAAAAGACACAACAGGCTTGGAATGAGGATGACTTTATGAAATATATATCAAGTACATAAGAGCTCCTCATAATGCGATGCCATTAAAAACATGGTTAAACAAGCGAAAAAAATGCTAATATTCAATAAAATAACCACTGTATTATACATTTTCAACTAATGTACGATTGGCGAAAATACAATAATATTTCATGCGACTTAAAAAAGTTTGGTGTCTGATGATTGAGCCTTTTTTAGAAAATTCTTAAACTTCGGAAAATAAGTCTCGATAATAATTATAAAAAGAATTCTCACAAAAAAAAGTGTATTTAGTTTCTGCTTTATCAGAATTGGGTGTCAAAAAGGAAATGTTTTCAAAAATATTGTTTACTCGATGACCTCATATTTTGAATCGATGACTTTAATATTATTGAGAGCCATATGTTATATCTATTACAGGTCGATCTTCCAAATTCCATCCATGCTTTCCAAACTGCTGAAAGAATTCGTGAAAAGCACCCTGATAAAGGTGATGTTATTAGTTATATTTATAGGTTCTTCTTCTTGATAGGTTTTTAGCTAAAGTTTTCCCGCGCTTTTTTTGCAAAAGTTTAAGGCTTGTTTTAAAAGATTTTAACAAGAAAGGGGGAACAAAATGTACTTCGCAGAATAAGCTTTAAATCCGTTATAAAAGTTTATTCTGTTGCTTATTCTTATTCTGCAGAATGTCGAGATGCAGGACGTAAATAGAAGTGTTTCGCTTAATATAGACACTGTAAGGCTAAACTTCTATTTTCAGTAAAACGGTCCTGAGATGTAACTGTTTTTATCTTTTTTTATACGTTATTTTATTCAATTCACTAATTTGACTTAATTATGGTCAAATGCAAAAGCAAAGAGTTGTTGCATGGTTGTTTTTGTTTATTTGTTTATATTTCTTTTAGATTGGTTCCAACTGACTGGTTTAATTCATGATTTGGGAAAAGTCTTAGCATTGTGGGGCGAACCTCAGGTAAGACTGTCTATTGCACAAGAGGTTTTACCTTGTTCCTAAGTAAATACTGTAATCCTTACACATTGATATTTTGCGAACTACTATAAGGAAAGAAAACAGAAGCTCTTTCGATTTTAGCAAGATTGGAGCTTTTTCGCGAATGTTAAATGGTCGAATTATTTGAAATTCGTTACTTGCAAAATTTAATATTTTATGCTTGTAAACCAGTACTTTTTTAATGGTGGAGAAAGGATTTAATTTATATCATGATTTTGTTGAAAAAAATTATTTTGGCAAACTCTGTTTAGAACATTCGAAAAAACTCCGGCTTCAACGAAAAAAATGCATTCGTTTATTCGTGCAAAATTTAAAATTTGTTTCTTCGTGAAATTCCACAAAACTTTTCTCCGTGCAAAGTATATGTTCATTTGAGCATTTGTGACACAGTTTTTTCGTTCTTTTTATTTCTAGTGGTGTGTAGTGGGCGACACTTTTCCAGTGGGCTGTGCGTTTCAAGACGCATGTGTATATAGCGAATACTTCAAAGAAAATCCTGACTATCGGAATCCTTTATACAAGTAGAATATTAAAAGTTTATTGTTTTTAACTTTACAAATTTTTCTATAAATACTTAGGTGAAAATCAAGTTGAGTTGCTTTCTTTGAAGTAACATTATGCGAAGTAACATAGCTAGTTGTAAGAACGAACAGGAGACGATAAAAGCAAATTTATTAGTGGCAAAAAAAACTATGGTGCCATGACTATGCAAAATGGTTTTTTGATTTCCGCAGAATTTCTTTTTAATTTTTTGGTGCGTGTTGTTCAGTTTCACCTGGCTTGATATTTAATCCAGTCGCCTCACCGATGTAAATGAGATAGGATACCCTTCCGTCTGACGTAGTACCCGAAAATAGTCCATTCTGTACGTTTTATTATGCTTCTACCATTCTTCAATATTATTAAACTTTTACTTTTTTATAGTACCCAGAATGGTATATACAGTGCAAATTGTGGATTGGATAACATAGTAATGTCTTGGGGTCATGATGGTACGTACAACCGTGGCTTTAATTTTTATATCCACATTTTTTTTTATTTTTTTTTACACTGTCTCTTATTGTAATTCTTTGTATGTTATCATTTAACTTGTTATTTGATTTCATCAACAACACTTGATTATTTTAATACTAGTCGATAAAGCCCGTGGAGAAATCCACTTAGGCAAAAGGTCAATAAAAGGAAAGTTGTTTTAGATGTTTTGCTGACGTCAGCAGTGCAGTGGAGATAAAAAAATTCGCGAAATTTGTTTATTCTTTGTCTGTAATGTGTAGAGGTTGAAATGCTGGTTAAAATAATGTACAGGATCCATATGTTCTCGACGAACGCCTAAGGAGATATCAGGGATTAAAAATTTTGCTGACGTCAGCAAAGACCCGTCAAAACCTTAAAAAATTTTTTTAGAAATTTGTATACCTGTTGCCTTTTATCACTTAGGCAATCCACTTAGGCAGGAGGACAATGTAAAAATTGGTTATTTTAGACCTTTTGCTAATGTCAGCAGTGCATATGCAAAAACAAATTGACGAAATTCAGTTTATCCGTTGTCTCTATTGTGTAGAGCTCGACACGCTGATGAAGAGAATGTATATGATCATGTGCTTTTGATGAACTGTTAATGAGATATAAGGGTTTAAAAATTATGCTGACGTCAGCAAAGACCCGCGAAATCACACAAAATTATTTTTTAGAAATTTTTATACCTATTGCCTTCAACGTATAGGTCTTTAAACGCTGATCAAGAAAATGTATAGGATCATGTACTTTTGACAAACGGTTACGGAGATATGGTGGTTTAAATGATTTTTGATGACGTCATCAACCCGTCCATTCCGAAACGGATTCGGGGGTTTGGGAAAATTACCCAAATTGGTCCTAGGTGGTCCCTAGTTACCCACGCGGTGAAAAATCATTGACGTCACCACCTCGTTTCCAAGTTATTTGGCCTCAAAGTTTTAAGTGCACTGTAATGGCTTCATTAATTTAATATAGGATATTGACGTTAAAGTAGTGTTATTGACGTCGCGCCGTAACGTCATAAAATTTAACATTTGAGACATACTTTTTCGGCGACTTCAAAGAAAATTTCGGCGACATCAAAGGAAAATGACGATATCCACTATGACCGTCACATACACTCCGTATTATCATATAAGATATTATTTTTTAATATATTTTTATCCATTATATTTCTTCTTTGTATCAATTTTATTTATTAGTTTCGTTTTTTTATTCTTAGAGTACTTATACCAAGTTCTTGTTAAGAATGAGTGTAATATCCCTGCAGAAGGTTTGTACATGGTGCGGTATCACTCTTTCTATCCTTACCATACTAGTGGTGCCTATAAGCATTTGTGTAGTCAGACTGACAACGAAATGTTTCCTTGGTTAAAGGAATTCAAGTAAGTCTTGGCATCGTAAGAACATTCAATTTGTCTACAGCTCTTGTTTTTTTTTTATCATTTGTTTTACATTCGCACTTTCTTTTATTTGTGTATCACCCAGTTTTTTCTTTTTTCTAGCTCTTTCGATCTTTATTCGAAAAGCAACGAGATACCAGATGTCGAAGCCATCAAACCTTATTACCAGTCTCTTATCGACAAATATGTTCCTGGCTTGTTGCTATGGTAACATCCATGATCCTTTCGTAATAAAACGCTGCCCTTATCCTGTTGAATTTCTTTTCTGAACTGGGTGTAACATGAATCTAGTCAATCTAGTTTATGGTTTGAATGTCAGCATGAATTAATCGTTGGTAATCTAATTCTGTCAGACACCATTTTTCAAAAAAAAAAGGAGAAAGAAATTTGTTTACGTTGTTGTGTACAGATAATTAATGTCAACAGTTTGTTGTTGTGAACATGGGGGTCGTCCATGCTGGGAACGAAAGAGGAGAGAAGAACTAATCTTTCCTAATGGGCTGATAAAAGTTTAGCAACAATATTAAAACAGGACAAAGATTTTTTCCTGGAATTGTTCATGCTTGTAGCTTTGCTTGTTGGGTTATTCATGTCTGCATTTTATGGATTTGTTTTGTGAAAAGATAGCACTTTTTGACGTGTTAAAACTTTCTAAAGTTTTTATACTTTTTTCTACCTAATGATGGTGTCAGTTGAAACACACCCTCGCCCCCAGGTTTTTTTTGTCTTTTTGATATGAGAGATGACGACGAAAAATATTTTTGAGTTGAAACGTGTAATGTAATTTTTTTTAAAGTCAAACATGGCGAGTTTAATTGTCGTATTTATTCTAAACGTATAGTTATTTTGTTACCTAAGTAATATAAATCCAATTCTCATTATTATGTCGACATTCACATAGCCTGACTCCATAACATCATTATTATGTCGACATTCACATAGCCTGACTCCATATCATCATTTTTATGTCGGCACATAGCCCAACTCTCTCACATCATTTTTATATCGACATTCACCTTGTATGGAAGTTTACACGTTTTCAAGAAAAATTAAAAAAAATAAAATATTATTAATAATTGTATATTTTTACAAAACTACATATTTAATTCGAATAAATACTTTTTTTATATTTACAATATATATTTTCATCATAAACTACTTTGGGCTTAAAGAAATACGTAATCATGTTTTTGATTGATTGACCTCAGATGCATAAAAAACTATTTTTTCTTACGATACGCTATTCAAACATTTTCTGGCGATGTGATGACTTTTTCGTCCAGTAAACAAAGTATGCTCTGGTCCGATGACTATTAGTTTAGAAAAAGCAAACGCGTCGTCCAATTTATGAAAAAGTAATTGGTAAAAAAAACGTGCTTAGATTTCAACTGGTGAAAACATTGAAAACACGCACCCTAGAGGGATTACTTCGCTTAAGAATTTTCCCACAGAAGATAAAAGATCTGTATGCACACAGGAGATAAAACAGTTGGGGAATGAGTACTTAATTTGATTTTTTTTTATAAAATTACATCATGGCGAAGATTTTCAATAAATACAAAAGATCTAAAATTGCTACTTGCTTTACTGGAATAGAAGAGGTTTGGGCACGAATACATTCCCGCGGATAGGTTATAAAATTGAGTTGAAATAAAAATTATATAATGCCATAAATCGCACCACAACGACGTACAACGTCACAAACAAGTTGTCGGACTTTTGGATCATGAACAGTGTTTATTAAAGACGTCACGGCTGGAAAGACGGCAGGAAGCACCGTCTTAAATTGCAATGTCGGTAAACCTAATAGTAACTCCAACATACTCATTATCAGTTGAGACCAAGCCGCTAACTGTAAAAGTTCATCTTCACGTCTCCTTGCATTCCGATTCACGTCGCCGTCGCTTCCCGTCGTTTCATTTCGTTTCTTATGACGGAATGGAGAAACAAATTTACTTTTTTCAATATGAGTTCCTTTAATGAGTCGAGTAATGTCTAAACTTTCCTCTGAACTTTCAGTACCATTATGTTTTTGTGGCGAGTTAAGAAGAGATGAAAAACTCGCTGAGAAGGCATCTTGATACCCAGAATCCTGTTCGGAAAATATATCCGACTGATGGAGTTTTTGATACGTGTCGCTGATTTGATTGCACGCGTCGTATAAACGACGGATAATCCAATCAATATTAACGTCACCCTTGAGTAAATCACGATACCTCCCGCCTTGTATTGACTTTGGAGTCTCGATTTTCAATGGACTTTCTGGACTAATTTCCAAATGAACTTTCTCGCCTGTTAAAATTCTTTTAATGTTCGAGATAGAAAAGTTTTCCCCGTCGTGTCGAGAAATTTGAAATAAGGTATTCAAATAAAATGCAAAAGACGTTATGGACTGTCGGAGTAAATTGGATGGTGTGGAAAAACGCGCGAGTTTTTGGACGAGTGAACGCAATCCTGGACGAACGTTATACTCGTTCGCGATGCTGTATGATTCCATGAGACAGTCGAACAAGATTCCAAGATTAATCGGTGATAAATAACATAAGAGTCCTGGTAACGAACTATCCTCATTATTTCTTTTGATTAGACCTGACTCGGTTATCGTTGATAGAATAGACCCACGAACTGACTCAGCGCTTTCCAGAAGCATGGAACCAAGCATCTGTACCAAGATCTGATTGGCTAATAAACTGACTGTCAATGCACGGAAGGTGATTCTATAACAAGTGCAATGATTATTGTAACACATATACAAAACAGTGAAACATATACAGGCATTACAAAACCTGAATAGAGCTATGAACTTAAACCAAACATCAAATTTGCACTTGTTGTTTGCCGAACGATTTTACAAAACACACTTGTACGACAGCAAACATATCAAGTAAACCCTTCGAAACCCATTGTGGCAAAAGTTACTTTCGTCCATTTTAAAACTTGAAGTATTAATAATTTTACCTTATTTTTGTACTATCACTTTCATCAGATGTAGAGATGACAAAAATGTAAGATCGATTATCATCCTCATCTAATGCAGTTTCAGACCATGGCGATGATGCACTGATTTGCGATTCCAACAAAAATACCTAAAGCAAATAAAAATTATTGTCAGAGAATGTATCAACCATGCTTCATTTCTTCCTTTCCTGAGAATTGTCTCTTCCTAATCTAGCTGAATCTCGTTATAAAAATTATGCGTATATCCCTTTGGATTCCATGTTGTTCCGTTAATTAGCTTATACCTGTTCTGCAATTTGCATCAATCTGACATTTTCTAGTGGAGTCACATCTCTTCTCGCAACGATCTTTACCACCATTCCATTATCTCCACTTACGCTGGTGGAACCACTTTGAAAACATGAGCACAATTCTCTGGCATATGAAAGTGTCGACTCTATTATCTTCGTGATTCCTTTACATAGAATATGCCAAAGTTCTTCTGAAAATTGAGGGCCGGCAGAAAGAAGCAAATGTCTAAAATGCAAAAACAAAGCTAGTGCTAAACTACCCTTAAACATGGTGTACTTTTTTGTTATTATTATTATCATTCATCATTATACAGGTTGACTACTTCAGAAAATTTACAATTCTGTTATCAATGTAGGACCTGTTAACAGAAAAATATATAAACAACAGAAATGCTGAAATAAACTACTGTTTGGTATGCGAAAAAAAACACAAGAAATTGCAATTGACGTACACAATTGAAAATGCATAGTAGAGATTAATGCAAAGAAAAAAAATATGCTAACTACATGAATTAGAGACACTGCTATAATTTTGATTTAAATTTGATAAAGGACTTTTCATTCCTTAGAGGCAAATCGTGCTTGTTAAATAGTAATGATCCTTGGTACTTCGTAGTTTTTCGACCAGCTTCTGTTCTAACTCGAGGTAGGCAAATAAAATCAATATTATTTGAACACATGCGTATTTTGACTGTAGGATAGAGGTTTCTCTCACAGCCACGAGTCACAATGTGAGACTCACCTCAAACAGGAACAGCCAAGCCTAGCAATAGCTTCGACAGGTTGAGAAATACACTCATGAAACAGATCGAGCAACTGCTTCAACATTACTGGAACACAATCTGTAGCGCCTACAAAATACAAAAAATTGAACTACAATCTATTTCTCAAAACTAATCTGGTCATCTTCACTACATGCTTGGAGGCTGCATGGTAACCTAAGTTGGAAGAATTCATCAGTAAATATAAATGAAACTCATTTAACAGTCATACTCTATTGCCGTTTGGCCTTCAAACCCTAAAAGATTAATTTACCTTCAACACTAAGGAAATGTCCAATTTCTTCTACAACCAGCTGAGTTGCTAGCCCACATGCATGCTTGAAATTATTCAGCGTGCTGTCCCAGTACGACTTCTTACGAGAACCTCTTTGAACCCAGCAATGCAGCATGGGTAATACCAAGTTCGAGATAACAAACATAGAAAAATGAGGACCAGGAACAGTTGTAATTGAGCGTAGTATTTCGAATAATAGCTCAATAATCATTGGTTGAAATTTCTTTGGACTTGTCGTCACATTGGTTGTTAATCCTTCAAGCAGTAGAAACCATACCCTTAGAATACCAGTGTCGTCTATAGCAACGATAGAACTGGCGGTGTGAGAGGGATGGTTCTTATTCTCGTTATCAGGGCTCAACGTGCCAGATAAAGTGCTTGAACTTTGTGACCAAGAGTCGTCCCAGACCTTTCCTTGTGATTCCGCCATATTAACGAGTAAGATGGAATAGGAGCCATAGAAGATAGCGCTAGAGGGTTGAATGTAGATATTCGACAGACGTTTTGAAATTTGCGACAAAACGTTAAGTGTTGGTTCACATAATTCACTTTCTGACGGCACTTCGCTTATGCTACTGTCCGTCTCACTTCGATCATCGCTTTGGGCGTAGTGAGTTAGTTCAAATGAATCGTCTTCATCTGCTGTATTTCCACCTCGCAAGAACTTCAACAAACACAGGATGGCGCTCACAACAGCGGATGAAAAAACATTCGTGCTTTTAACATTGACAAAATTCTCAATTATGTTAAACACCAGTTTGCGTCTTTGCTCACAATCGTTAAACTCTTCGATGGCATGCCTATTGTAAATCTTCGTGTTGCTCAATGCACCGAATAACGACCTCCATCCAGATTTTAACGACTGGCTAAAACCCTCAACTAATTCATAGACGGTGTAAAGAATCTAAAAATATAAAAACACAATGATAAAAACATGTCTTGAAAACTTTTTCGTGCAAACGATTTTAGGCAAAAAAATATTTTTCGTTAATCTAATAAAGATTATAACGTATAAAATGAGGCAAAAAAATAGTAAAAAATAAATAAATAAATAAATAAATAAATAAAAATAGCTTTTTCACGACGGGTAATTCCATGTTAGGAAAAAGCCTTGTCAAGAAGCACTTCATTCCTTAGGATCAGCCCATTTTAAAAAAAACGCTAATCGCGGTTTAAAAAACACCACCGGCTGGTAGCCTTGTGGTAGAGCGTTCCCTTTCAGTGCGGAGGTCTTGGGTTAAAACCCCGGCCGAGTCATGCCAGAGACTATAAAAGTGTGAATCTGTCCTTTCTGATTAGCGCTCAGCATGAGAATAGGATTGATATCTTAGGGGGTTGTCTAGTTGAGCGATTACTGTGCTTGCACAACTTTCGTAGCTCAAAGGGGAGCTTTAAATGCGTTAGGGCACCCTTCGCAGGACCCTCTTGGAAAGCAGTACCAATGGGAACTGAAGAGGCTATCCTGGGTAAATAATTTCATTAATAATAATAATAATAATAATAATAATTACCTGATCTTGTATCTCATTGTCACACACATCTAAACCCATCAACGTATTAAACGGTTTAAACAAAGAATCGTAAAACCAAAAATGAGGAAGCTCCGACCGTCGTTTCAACATCTCACTTAGTATATCATGAATCGAGGTAAGTGCGACCTTGGATACATGTCTAGCCTTATGATAAGCAGCCTGAAAAGAAATAAAAAATTCTGTGATTATATAGAACTTTAAAATGAACAGTAAATATGACCGTTCCACCGGCGCACGAAACCATACCTCGATCAAGTGAGACGAGATAATCGACCACGCTTCCATTACGTGAATTAGCGGACGGTTATTATTTCGTGCACATCGTAGCATGACATCACAAATATGGTAGAGATGCAGTGTATTCATTGTGATCATTTGTTGCTGAATAGTATCATTATCTTGCGGAGAAGACGTATCAAAATTAATAAACCTGTTTTCTTTCCCATACAGTTGTTGATGCGAAGCTTCCGTGAGTGCATGTAAAAACGCACGAAATGCACGAATCGGTAAAGTTGTGGCAGCCATGTCAAATAAATTATCAACAGCACTTGACAGAGCGTACACCGCCCGGCACGCGTCTTCTGCTGTTAAAACGCCATTTATTCCAGGCGTTGGTTTTTCTGTCTTCATGGTGCTATCTACTGACATGTCACTATCGGCGATACTCAATACGTCTGACATAGGCGATGCGGCGATTGCAGCTGCATTCTGTGTGGAGGATGACACGGATGATGTTTCACTCGAGTTAAATGATGCATGTTCAAGATGAGAGATATACATACAGCATCTAAACAGAAATACAAAATGCAGATGGTAAGAAGACATATACTACATGAAATTACGCCTTTTCTCTGGTATTATTTAAAATTAGAGTCCAAAAATTAACACAGCATCACCTACCTGAAGACATGCATCCATGATTGTGGAGCATTACTACCCAACTCCAGCCCAGCTGCCAGCAAAGCATCCATACTTAACACGTGCGCAGCGTGCAATCGAACAGATCCCATCACACCTTGCGAGCGATATTTTTTATCATTAAAAAAATCACCACAAGAAGCAACAGCTAATCGAGACAAAATCATGTCACAACGCGATTGTATATCTAAGCGGAAATAAAAAAAATGTTATAAGCAAGGCGAATTTGCATAAATTAAAAAAAATGTCCTGCAACAGTGTGTGATAACTTCACAGAAACGGAAGTATTTTTAAATTACCCAGAGTGCAACATAATCTTGCCGCTCGTCTAAAACCATCAAGACTCAAGCAAACCATGTCTCGGTCACGTGATAAATGCTTTCTAGCAATTGGCGAGTCGTTGTTGCTCCCTAACATCATGGCCAATCCCACAGAACCATTTCCAGCTAAAAAAAAGAAGCAAAATGACGTCAGTTGTACAGAACAATTCATTGCAATTACCTTCAATGCTCTGAGTCTAGCCAAAATTTAAGGAGATAAGAACATAAAGCAAAAATGCCAGCAGTCCCAAACGATAATTGTTTAATATCAAGCACGCAGGTGTGACCGTGGAGGTATTTACAAAGTTCTCAAAGTACGGATTATTACCTTTCAGGGTGCAAGAAATGCCCTAACATGTTAAGATGTGGAAATCCAGGGGGCCTAGTTTTAGAACAAATTACTATCAACAGAAGTATTTTTCTACTTCATACACATTCTAATTCTTTCTTTAAAAGTCAGTATGAACGAAAAAACTAGTCGCGTTTTTACCGATAATTTTTGTTGTTGTATCAAGCGGTACAGCCAGCACTTCTAAGGCTTGGTCCCAAGTGCATAACAACAGTCTCCGCGCAAATTTCGTCCCTTCTCGTTTCGCCGGCATCGTAAAATCTGTTTCGCCCTTAACTGGCGACACGTTCGAATCTTTCAACCGACTTGGATGGTGCGTATAAATGCTTTCTGATAGCAATCCTACCAGTGCGCGATTCGTTTCGTTGGAATTTGATTTGTAACCAGCTTTCGACAAAATATCGTACGTGATAACGAGACGATACACTTCTCGCAACCATATCTTCGAAAGTCGTACTTTCACGCCGGAAGATATGATCGAATCGATAAATTGATCCTAAGAAAAAGAGTCAAAAATACACCCATTTAAGTGAATCTAAATGGTGATAGAGAAAATATTTATTTGCTCGTTGTTGATTTGAATTGATTCTGTTTTGAATTTAATCTTTCGGTTTTGTTGTTCTGAACAACAAAATGATCCTAGCTTTAAAATCGTTAATTTCAATCCTGTCCTGTTTAGTTTTTAAATTGCAGCAAATAATAGGCTTGCTCTTGAAAACACATTTTGTAAACAAGACTTGACTCTTAGAGTGGTCCGCAAGATTCGACCCTTAGAGTGGTCCTCGACCCTTAGAGTGGTCCTCGACCCTTAGAGTGGTCTGCAAGATCTGACCCTAAGAGTGGTCCGGATTCAAGAAAGAAGCATCAAATGTCAGAATAATCTTTCCTACCTGTGCTAGTGGTATAGCCACACCTCTCTTCTTATAATATCCAGACGTGTTAAGAGTATAACTGAGTTTCAACGTTGCGTACACTGTCTTGTACACACCATCAGCATTCAGAGAAGGGTCCTTTTCAGTTTCAACATCGTTGGAACTTATTTCATGCGTTCGCACAGTTCCAAAGTTTGGAACGTTTTTACGTTTTAAAGTCATACATGAAACAGCTTCACAAACGTCCGAAGCAAATTGTTGTAACGCTTCATCTGCCACTGATGGCTCTGTGGCTGCTAAAACTGAAGGTAATATACCAAGCAAACATCGCGCAAAATTTCTGGCTCCTTCTTTTTCACATTCCTCAACAGATTTTTCTGGTTCTATTTTTGGTTCTTCTGGTTCGGGTTTAACGATTTTGGGTTTAGATTTCGGTTTGTGTGTTTTTGGGCTAGGTTTTTGTCGATGTAACCTACTAAGAGGAATACCATTAATAGTGGTTTCTTTGGAGGGAGAACCTTGTTGATTTCTCAAATCTTTTAAACGTGGAATCTGTCTGCTCTCTTGATGATCATTCGTTGGTTCATCTTTCGAGTTTATTTTGTCATCATCTTTAAAAGAACTGCTTCTTCGTAAGATAGGTTTGGGAGATTTTAAGCCTTCATCAGTCATGGGTGATTCGGCCCCACTTTTTGAATTTCTTCTTCGAAGTCCTCCAAACGCAAACGTATGCTCTTTCTTTTTGTTATGCCCTCCTTTACGTGAGTGCGAGCTTTTCCGAAACTTATCAAAAAACGCAAAGTCTACTTTAATATCTTCAGCTTTCAATATGTCTTTTTTCTTGATTTCCAAACTTGAGTATGAATTTGTTCTCCTCAGTGGGTGTTTTATTACTGGCATTGTACTACGTACATTTCTGGGCTTTAAATCAACAGCAGAGTAGGAGCGTTGTAATTTGCTCGAGCTCAAGTAATCTCTTTGTGAACCACGTTTTGATTTAGATTTAAGACCAGAATCTGTTCTAGACTTTACCCCAGAGTAATGTAATTTTGGCTTTGGAATGCACGATCGCCTTGATGAATCTAAAAAAAGGTTATAAATTGGAAGGTAACAAAGAAAGAGAAAACAATAAAAACAAAATTCAATAGCAACTTGGTTTCATCCAAATCAGCAAAATTCGAATGCATTTTTGATAAAGTTCTTAAAATAATTTGAATCCTTTCAAAAAAATTACCTGGTTTCGACCTTCCCTTGTTATTCGGACTGGTTGAATAACTCTCAATTATTCTTTCTTCGTGTTCAGGTGCCCATGTCACTGTTTTTGGCGTCATCATGTTTCCACCTGACTCATCGTCACTTTCTGAAATGTGAATATATAGGAATATTTAAAACTCCACATACCAGTTAACGACCAGGAGTTGTTATAATTTTTCAACAAATTTTGTATTTGTTTTTAATCTCACAAATTCGTAGCTTACATATAGGAAATATGACTTTCCCAAAGTTACTAAACATTTTATCTCCATCATTTAGTGCCTATATATATAGCACAGCATTGAAAAAGTATAATTTCGCAGAATATTGTAGATAACAAAATTATACCTAGCATTTGATCGTGTTCAACATAATCCATCTGCCATCTTATATGTTTAGGTTTGTCCGGTTTCTCATCAAGTTCACTATCACTTTCTGTATCTGAACCTTCCAAGTTGCCACATTTCAAAGAGGGTCCATGAAGATTTGAGCCATCATCATATGGAACTGCTTTACCATATAATTCCATCCAATTATCAGGTTCTTTTACCTTGCTCAATTTCTCTATTTGATCATCAGTAAGGCCACCGCCATTACTTAAATCTTCAAGTGTTCCAAGAAGAGCAACAACACAAGACACACTTGCACTTGAAACTGTTGCTTCATTATGATGGCATGAATCTTGGATGCCATCCATTATTCTGCGAACATAATGGAGCATTATTTTTTTTATACAAAGAATTGTTATACAGAACAACATATAGAAAGTGTGATGTGAATTTTGTTCATCTTTGACTGTCTGTTTGAGTATTTTATTGTAAATTTTATCTTATTGAATATTGGAATTTTAATTAAAAACTAATTTTACTTACAATCTAAATAAATCCAAATCCGTTTTTCGTTGTTCAGTTGGCGACTCAGGTGTGCCAGGTAATCGGTCATTTTTTGTTGGACCTGCCAAATCGTAAATTCTTTGTGGGCTTCCAAGCAACTATTGATGAAAAATATAGTATCAGTTAATGTGAAATATGTCATAAATATAAATTCTGGGATAAGAACTTTAAAACGATGTAATATATACCTCTTTAATTATTTTTAAAGCTTCTATCCTGTGGTGTGGTGGAGGATATAGAATTATGCGATGGAACAGAGATTCAAGTGTGGGTCTCAAAGATTGCATTGTTCCAACCAAACGAACCAGTTCTCCTGCAATTGCATATATTGTGCGAGCAATAAGAGGAGTTGGGTATTTACCACCTTTGTTGCTCCCTCCACGTGCACCTCTACCTTCGTCTGGAAAGCCACTGTACCCGACAGGTTTACCTCGAGTATTCACATCTGCAGATGGTGAGCCAAGCAGTTGGATTAGGGATGGGCATAAAATTTGCCTGTTGAGATAAGATGAAAGTGTATAACAACTGTAAGGTACTTGACACAACATTGTAGTTTTTGTAATTTCCTACTGATTTAAAAGAAAATAGTGATTTACCAAACTAAATTTACAAATTCTCTATCTTGCTGCATCGACTTGGACAGATTTAACAACATAACTTGAACAGATTCCAAGTACAAAGCCAGAGCATTACTTTGTTGCGTTGTCCTAAGGAGATAAACATAGTAAAAAATGGAAACATATTAATTGAATTACCATTGCAACATTTGGGCAACTGGTCAAATTGTACCAGAATAAATTGGTGCATCTGAGCTTAAAAGATGGAATGTCAAAGATTTTAAAACTCAAATAAACTTGGCTTCATGTATTACTGTGTAATATTAAAGAGACAGACAACTAAAAATCACTTACGATGAAAAAGATTGAAGTTTCATGCTAAAATATTTCAGAAGAGATACTACATCTTGACTTAACAGCTTTGTTTGATCTGCCCCATAATTATCAAAATCTATGATGGCAAGAAATTATTAACTAGCACATGTAAACAAATATATACAACATGTAGCAAACATTATTTAAAATAATAAAATTTTGTAAAACACAGACAGACAAGAGACTCACGTTTTCTCATAATTAATGTCTTCTGGTGCTATAAGAAAGAAAATATGAAAGCATCTTTAATAAGATGAAATGTAAAAAACATACTGGATAAAACTTAAACGTGCACTTACAGAACTGTCTTGCAAACGATGACACACAGAACTTAACATTTGCGTTAGCGTAGCACGACATGCTGTTTTAGTTTGACTTTGATGAGCTCGAACGTATGTTTCAATGCAAACCTGAGGTAAATAAAAAAACAAATATAATATAACAATTACATAAAGAAAAAATACTATTTTTAGGACTAACTATATTTATTTAAATTATTAATTATAAATCTTCTGTTTTTTTCCGCTATGCAGGGACAACATTTAATTTTAACAGTGCTATTTATTGAAGGACAGCGATGTGAGAGCAATGGAGTGAGTATAATTATTTTATATATATGAACAGCTTTTTTACTTTTTTCCAATCATTGTGTTATGTTACAATTAAGGGAAATTGGTATATGAAGAGAGAAAAAAAACAGTTTCTTCAGACAAGAACTTTAGTATTCAAGTATAAGTACACCTGCACATTAGTATTTGAATATCCACAATTTATCATTTTGTTTATCAAGTGATCATTTTGTTAGTAAGAAATTTCCAAGAAAATAAAGAGTAGAAGGAAATTCTTACTGATCATTCTTGCAATGTCATCAGAATAAAGAAAAAGAGGGTGACATGACAAATTATATACATATACTTTATTAGCTGCGTGTTGATCTTTTTTCTCAACTAAGTTTAGCTTACTTGCAGTAAAAAATCCATTAATAATATAATATAGTTCTGATTATTCTGATTATAATAGGATAACTTAACAAATTTTTACCTCTGCAATCTTAATGAGATAATCGTCATGAACCTCACAGGACTCTGAAGACGTTATTAACAGCAACAACTACATTAAATTATATAATAAATAAGAAGAAACAAATTTGTACTTCCATAACTATATGTCTTTAGCTTAACACTAACCAATATCACAATTTTTTAGACTCCCAAATTGGAGGTGGATTTTAATTAAATAGGTGATTGATCTGTTCAATTTATGCAGAGCAGACAAAACCGACAGGTCTAAGACAGAGAGAGAGCAGACAGTGCAGGCAGGTCTAACATTTGGTTCATATTATGGTTTTAATTGTATTCTTAATATCAGAATATTAATAAATAGTTAAAACAATGTAGCAACCTTCATGACTTCCACTTGTACTTCATCTGAGAGAGATGGTGTTGACACAACTGCATTGAAAAATTGAACTGGGAACTGATATTCAACTTTCTCATTGTGACCGTTTGAATGAAATCGTTCATCGGATAATAATTTCTGTATAAAATAATAACTTTACATGTAAATATATACAATCGAATCGCAATTATCAAGTCTTGTCAGACAGATCTATATACTATAAATAATATATGTATAAATAATCTGGTCAAATTAATAATGAAAAATGAAAACCAAAAATAAATAAAATATTACCTGGAGTCCACTGACAGCCAATGTTGCCAGTTTTGCAGATCTGGATTCCAGGGCTATTTTGAATGGAAGAAAACATGTCTCTCTAAAAATATAGAGCAAAAGTATAATGTATATGCTCCAATAAAACCCTAATCTATATTAAATGCTTGTCTCCAATAATCCCCCCGCCCCCCCCCACCCCCCTCCTGTCACAAATTGAAAAAAATTGATAAATGCACGGTCTGTAATAAATGCCTGTCGAAATGCGCACGTATTCCTTCAAAAAGGACGTTTTAGAACTTTCCTCATTCAAGTAATTTATTTGTATTAAACTTATGATGAAAATATAGGTTGCGCTGAATATTCAAATTTCTTAGTTTTTTAAGAAACGCTCAGTCCTATTAACACTAAAAATACATCCAATTAAGCCTAAAAATGTTGAAAATTAAATACATGCCCAGAGGGTTTATTTGAGCATTTGTGGAAATGTTGTTTTTTTATGGCAAGGTGGAATTTACACTTAATAATAACAAACAAAAATTTACCTCAATTGATACGGTTCAATTCGTCGATTATTAGCCCAGTCATCCAAATATTCTAGAAAGTAAAATTTTTTGAACATCACATAGAATTTGTAATTCCACATTTAAAACATTTGTCATTCTTATCAATCAAAATAATAGACGATCATAGTTGGAAATTTTATGTATTACATTCCTGTATGTAGGTACATACATTCCTACAAGATGAAGGTACATACATTACGTTACATTCCTACCTGTTTTTAGCATGACAACAAACTAATATTTATAAGTAAAAGGAAAAGAAGAAGAAGAAGTATTTATTCTATAGTATTAGCTTATACAGTTTTAGCTTATATGTAGAAATAAAAAATTATTTTATAAAATTAAAATCAGGCTATCACTGTAAGGAGACCAACATTATTAGCCTAAAGCTATAACAAGATGCTAGATACCTTTAATACATAAACGAAAACAAAAAACATGCAAAACGCATGTGTGTAAATAGAATAGAAAAAGGAAAATAAATGATGACAAACTCAGCTATACAATAAGAGAAACAACTTGGTCAGAGAAGATGTTAGTCCATGAGAGGTGAAAATTCCAGGAGTAGATAGACTGACATTGAATAGAGTTCGAGCCAAAGGATTTAGTTGACACGGTGGGGTATTTATCAAACCATAGATCCATGAGTTCAGTGAGTGGAAAATTTAACAATGCAAGTATCAAGAAGTACCTCAGGGAGTTTTCCATATATAAATTGTACAGAAAAACTACTTTTTCATACGAACCAAATTAGCAAATTTTAAAATATTAATTTGGAGAAAATCGTTGTTGTTCAAGGGAAATCAGTCTAACTGCACAGTGTTGTAGGTAATAAATACGATCAATAAAATGATAACTAGGTTGGACCCAAATTTCATGACGCCGTAGATTAGTGGTTATAGCTCTCGTACTCTGTGCGGGAAACCGGGGTTCGATTCCTCTTGACGGCGATTCAACATGGGCGAGTGAATGTTACCATAGCCCCGGGTTAACCTAAGCCATGTGAGGGAAATTGGGGAGATGGCACAATGTGTGGGCCGTTGGATGTTGCCGGGAGTTGTCTAGTAGGGCGCAGGCCCTAATTGGATCTGCGTAGCTCAAAATGAGCATTAAATACTCTAGGACTCTCCATCTAAGCCATGGCCCCTCCTGGAAATAATAGACAGGGTATATCCCTCGATATTTGTGAGGCTAGCCATGTAAAATATGCACATCTATCTATCTATCTATCCCTCACAGGTCTTGCCTTTTAGCAAAACTTTACTATAAGTTTTCAAGCATTCCAAATCCAAGAGGAGTTGGCAATTTGCCAATTATAACACAATATGAGAGGTGTGGTGTTATGGGATTTTATACCTGTGCCCAAGATACATTGACTTCAGTACAAGGGAAAATGGATCCCGTAAAAGTTGTTTTGATTTTTGCTGTTTTCCGATTTCTGAGAAATAAAGACCCTAAAAAACCATTAATTAAACGGACCCACAATCTCCGTCATAATCAAATACATGCCAGAAACCCCAATAATTACAATTAGAATGCCGCACAAATAAATGACTAAAAACCGGTAACAATCCAGACATGTATGGACGCATTTTCTACCTCCGAACAAAGATAGATAGAACGAGTTACCATACCAGAAGCGCTCAAACAAGCTTCTCGCAACCCTTTATGTCGTGATACGTTAGCATCTTGTGTTAACTCGGCAATTATATCTTCAATTTTAAACCCAATTTCACTGACCATGCTTCTATCGATTTTAACAACTTTAAAAGTCCAATTGGAAAGCTATCTCTACATTTTTTTTCATATTTTATTATTTACTACATATTATTTTTATTTATTTTACCGAAAAAATTTAAACGTTGAAACAATCGTAGAGTATCAATGCTCAAAATCAGCGCGAGTTGCTACTACCGAGGAAGCACAATGGTTGATCTTTCGAGCATAGCGACGGGTAATTCTTATGAAGAAAATATAAGAGAATCTTTAAAGAGATCAAATGGTTGTGATCAACGAAGGGTGAAAAAGAAGCTACAGTTTGCTGCAAAGCAATTTCGTCCTTCCAAATCATGCATAATTTTGCTACTTTTCATGGTTTTTAATATTTCAAGCATACGTGGGTTTTTTTAATGTAGACCGTTCAGGAATTTGTGTTGTAAATAATTAAAAATGCTTGTGATAAATATAACCAATTTTTAATAAATATTATTGCGCATGAAATTTTAAAACTATGTTAAATTTGATACGGTTGACACTTTCTGCGTTCTTGTTTATCGTGTGAGCTCCTTGCATACATCTTCAGGGTCAGACATTTCAAAATTCGTTTTCAGCAAAAAGTGGTCCCCACGGTCTACCTGTTTCTCCTCCGACCTAGTGAATCTATCTCCTCCAAGGATATTTTTTCGAATACGTTTGTAACATTACGTTAATTTATTCACGGAATTTAATAATCTATTAATGGACTAAAAGGTTTGTCACATCAACCTCGTCCCCAGGACCCCTTTTCGCATCTCGGTTTGTCACGCACTACACGCTTTTTTCTGTATAAGAAACCAAGCGCAAACAACCAACTCGTAAAAGATTCCTAGTTTCTGAGGTCATTTTATTAGAAAAAGTTTCTTAACAAGTTTCTTAATTTTTGTGGGCCTATAAGAAGGATATCAAATTAAAAATATTATTTTGACACAACAAAAGACTTTCATCAGCATATATATACACAAAAAAAGATGAAGTATTGCCTTTTTCGCCTTTGATCATCGGAAATGCTATCTGTTGAAATCGTCAATTTTTAAATAGTCTTCCGATTTGTCAGGATAACTAACATACTCCATGTGTGAAAAAATTCCTTCTTAAATTTTACATTTTTATGACTGGTAAAAATTGAAGATTTTGGGAACGCGACTAGTCAGTTTCTTTCTTATAAAATAGTTTCTTATATAAGAAACGTGTACCTGCTCACTTATTGCGATAATTCTTCACGGGGATTTAGTAATTCAATTTCTTATTGGAAAGTATGTTCCAACGTTTGTAGGTTTGCCATGTGCTTACTAATTAGCTTTACACAAATTTTGCCGAGTTTGAAAATTTGACGAAATAAGCGAATTTTGCCAAAATACGCCAAACTACTATTTATTTTTTATTTTAAACAATCTTTATACAGGATAAGTATTTCAATATTTACAACATTACTATTAATAACATAGCTGCAGCAGTACGTTTAGTCGTATCATGGGTAACTGGGAAATTCGCTTAGTCGTACGGATTTCTTGCATTCATATATGATATTTCGGGCATTCATTAAGCCCCCCCCCCCCCCCCCCCCCCTTCACCTGTAATTCCGAGATAACGGGATCCTACTATATACGCTTAATTTAAAATATTCGACCACTGGCTAAAAATTAGGTAATACATTAGTAAAGGGTCGTTTCTATATGACTAGATTTCTCGCTATAGCACGTTCGTACGTGGACAAAAAAAGCTCGTGACCTTTTTGCGCTGTTGCGGAAAATGCAGCTAAACCAACAAGCCATAAATAAAAAAAAAATGCTTAATTAATAAACAACTTTGATTAACGCCAAATTTTGGCACAACTTTTGACAAAATAATCAGCGTGTTGCATAAACAAGCTGCACTGTATATTATCTGATGCTGCAATTTTTAAAAAAACTTTTTTCATAACTCGCCAAATTTGATAAATGCTAAATTTAAAACATAAGCCACGCCTAAAATTTGGTTTCAACCAATATCCGAAGTGAATACGTCATTTTCTCCCCGTTAAAAGAGCCCTGGGATCGAGGTTGGGCAATAGCGTCACGTATTGGTCAACCTCGCCGCCGGTTTTTTCTTTCTAGACAATCTCGGATGACGTAAGGATTTTGGAACAAGGCCGGGAAAGATGCAAGATGCTCTGGGAACGAGGTAGTACAGTCTGCAAGAAAATTTTTTTAATTATTAGTTTCTTCCCAATGCTTAACCCATCAGGGCGTCATTCAAAATTACGTAACACCTAAATTCGCCATTCTTCACCACCCCCACCCCTTGTAAGGCATCGTAACAAATCTAGTACCACCCACCTATCCACCCCCTTGTTACGTAATATTTCGAATGCTAAGACCTCCTCTATTTATTTCCTATAGCTCAAAAAATCCTTCATGTAACAAATAATCAGGCAAACTATTTATCATTATTATTATTAAAACTCTAACTATATAAAAATGGCTCCAAAGCCCGACTCCCCCATAAGTTTTTCTTCCACAGGTTCAGTATATATATTGTGAACCAATTCTAAGTAGCGTGTTGTCAGTCTTGTTTGAAGCATTGTTAACCGCGCATTTATCATGACTTCACACTTGATTTCAAGTCCACCTTGAACTAAAGGTGAGCGGCAGTAATGATTTGAAGTCAGCTTGCATTGCATTGTGAAACCTCGATCCAAAAAGTACTTTGTCACTCTTGATATTACTTTTGGCAAGTGTCCAAAGGTGTCTCCATTTTTATCAACTGTTTTTAGCAACCTGTCAAAAACATTATCTGGTATCTATATACAGTAGTATTGTTATTTCATTGGAAAGATATTCGATTTAAAATCAATTTTTTTTCATTGAAATTCATTGTCATTCGCGAAAGTTTTTGTTCCCAAAAATGAAGATTTTGGAAAATTCGCGAAAGTTTTTTCTGTAAAATTTCTTCTAGAAGTAGAATTCGCGAAAATTAACTTCCCGAAATTTCGCGAAAATTTCTGCCCGCGAAAATTTCTGCCCTTAAAGTAGTTAATAGTTTCCGTTTTAGTTTCCGTTTGAATTGGGCAAGTGTTGAAAGAGTTTTCATGTCGTTGTCAAGGAATTTTTTCCATAGTTTAGGTCCTCTTCTAGTAGTAATAGAGAACTTAGCGATTGTATAATTACTTTTGGGTTGAAAGAAGCTGTTATGTTAGAATCAGGAAGGATACTTGTGTTGTATCTTCCCAAACATTGTTTTAAATACTCTTGGTATCAGATTGTTCTCAAGTTTGAACATAAAAATAAGAGTCTGATAAATGTTTAGCTGGTATACATTCAGTACATTTAGTTTTTGCAATAAAACTTTGGAGTGAGTGTATCTGTCGATATTTAAAATATCTCATTCCATGCTTTTGTTTATTTTGAAAATTTGTCAATTTTGTAAGCAATGTTTGCATAATTTAAATAGCAGTGTATGAAAGAATATGTGTTTTAAACCAGTTCTATCTTATACAAATTTTGCCTTAAAAAGGATGCCAATATTCTTTGCGACTTTTTCTTCTACAACATTTATGTGTTCTCTCCAAGTAAGATCAAGAATAACTCCTAAAAATTTCACGGATTGTGCTCTTTTTATATTTATATTATTAATAGGTGTGTGTTTATTATAGAACGTGCGAAAATGTAAATTATATCTCTTTTTTTTCGCGGCAGTATGTCAATAGTATAACTTGATTTGTTCTTAAACCAAATAAATCTCTTAGATGCATAAAGAATTAAATATTCCAATAATTTTTGTCCGACTCAAGAAGCTAGTGCCGTAGAGAAGCTATAGCACATTAAAGATTAGAGCCTTTTAGGATGAAATTATTCCATTGTTGTTTGTAGTGAAAATTCCACAGTTCATAACTTTTTATCCGCAAAGGCTCTTAGGCTGAAATTCTGTAGAAGGCATGTCAGTAATATAACGCATCATTAGGAAAAAGAAAAGAGCTGATATGGAAGAATTATTCCAAGTTAAATGTCAAAACTAAGGTGAGAAGAGATGAAAATATTTTCGAGCAAGATGTCAAATTCGCAAATTCTTATATGTTCATGGAACAAGCATAATCCAAAAAGGCATAAGTATAAAATTTATTCCATTTAAAGAGTCTCCGTGGATTTGATATTCCATTGAAGTTAGGATCAGAGTAAAGAAGCTGAAATTAGTTCTAAATAATGTAATCATTATTGGCTCCATCTTCGTGAGAAACTGAAACTCCCGTTTTGTGTATTGCTTTAAAAGTCACAAAATATCCTTTCAAACAAGAAAATTTGGAAAAAAGAGCATTCTGGGAGGAACTATTCCAGTTTTTTGCTAAAGATTAGGGCTCCGAAAATGGAATGTGACATGATTATAAGCTTATTATCATTTTATGATGATAAAGTATTGACGGCAAAGGTTGAATAAGATTTTTTTCAGTGACTTAGATTGATAACGAGCTGTTCGGAAAGACGATACTCCACCGATTTTCTTGATTTTTAAATTTTGATAACGTTTCCCATAGAATATGGAGGGTAAAATCACTATTCCATCAATGCTCATCGGACTTCCAACTATAACAACCATTAAATTTCACTTAAGGGGAATAATATAAATTGAAGGAGCCTTCTAGGACGAATTCTTCTTCTCTGAAAGAGGAGAATAATTCTTCAAACTATCGCTCAGAAAACATCTACTCAAATTAGATACCATTGCATTGCAGTGTTTTTCACATTCATGTATTTGAAACTGAGGTTGCTAATTTTTATTGGAATTCTTTCAATCCTTGAACGCTCATCGTTATGGAATTCGTTTCTCGGTGGCGTTTTCAAGATGTCTTAGAGACGTGATCTGGCAAAATTGATGTATCTTCAAATCGCAAAATAAAAACTGAAAATTTTAAGACAGAAGTTGTCAATATAGCTAACGAAGTTCTGGAATTAGTGTTAATGGAATTAGTCTTCTCAAAGTGCTCCTTAAACTGCTAGCGTTTATTTTGTTCCTATTATAAAGTTGCAAAAACATGTTGTATTTAGTTTCACTTAGTTTGTAAAAGGAACTTATCATGTTACGAAAAATCTGTCTCCTATTCTGACTGTTTGCTCTTTAAATTATTTTTCCGGTAATCCATTTCAAATTCGTAATTATTCTACAAGTTTCTGAGGGTTGTTGCACAGTTTAAAGGGTGTAGAGACTTATTTGTTAATAACAAAACATCTTATTTCAATCGAATAATCCATTAAAAAGTGCTCCTGGCGTTTGTTTTCGAAAATTCAGTTATCAGTCGGTAATTTAAGCTGATAAAAGGAAAGAACACCTTTAATACAAATTTGCAGTAGATAAAATTTCTATTATCGCGATATTGGAATACCTAATCCCAGAAAGCTCTTGAAAATTTGGGGTACATATTCCCCATCCTTTTATACATCAAGTGAGAAAATTTCAATTAGAAATTTTAAAAACTGAGCCTGTTACACCAAAAATCTAATTTTTGGAATTTTCAAATTTACACGGTCTAAAATAAACACTGACATAGACAAATAAGGGAGTTTTAGTGGTACATCATCTTTTTTATTTAGTCTATGGAAAAATATAGACCTTGTTTTAGAAATATTTAAGGACAGTTTGTTTGCTTTGAATCATTCTGACACTTTGTAGAGTTCAATATTCACTGTGTGAAATAATGTTTTTATATCTCTATATGCGTAAAACAGATTGGTATCACCTGCACATAGAATTGAATGTAAGATATTTGAAGCTTTGTTTAGATCACTGGCATAAGGAATAATAGTGGTCCTAAAATTGGGAACTCCACAAAATAATTGTTTTGTAATTTGTTCTTTCTCCGGCTTCATAAGAGATGTATTGTTTCCTGTTAGACAAATAACTTTTAAACCACATAGTAATTGTGTTATCGATTCCGTAATATTTTAGTTTCTCCAGGAGAATGTTATGATCTACAGTGTCGAACGCCTTGCTTAGATCTATAAAAATTCCTAGCATATACTTATTTTCATCAAATGCTTTAGATATTTCATGAACGAGTTTAACAATTGTATGATCAGTAGAATGACCAGCTTAAAAACCAAATTGATTTTTATAAAGAATATTATTTGCAGTAAAAAAAAAGTAAAATCTATTGTACATTGGTCAAGTATTTTTGAGAAACACGGAAGAACTGAGATTAAGATCAAGCAGTGCTCCAACCTCGTTCCCAGCGCATTTTGCCTTCCACTCCGTAATAACGGCTCAGGGGCCACAAGACCCTGGGGACGAGGTTGGCTGTGCTCTAATATGAGAAGAAGATATAGACGAGTTTCAATGTTTACCTTTTTACCGGATACTTGCACATGCGCGAAAAAAATCAAAAACATTGACAGGCAAAAAAATGGTGAAAGAAAGCCAAATTATGGTTAAAAACTTTTGTACTGTGGCTATTAGTATCTTTTCACTGATATATGATCTAAATCTAAACTACATGCAAGTTATATTTTAATTTCAAGATCAAAAGATGCCTCTAACTGAAAATAAAGTTTAAATTGGACTGGTCCACGGCTTTCCGCCTGCATTATTTTGCCTGTCGATTTGCGTAAGAGGTCTGGGGATTATAAACAACACGCGTCACGACGAACTCGTTTAGCGAACTTGATTTATATAACAGATTTTTAACCAATTTGATCCACAGGCGTCTATACTATATGCTGAGCGCAGATATAGTTTCGAGCATTTTTGTCCCCGGAGCTCTTTGAGATGAACCTTAAAAGTTAGTGAAGAAGCCCACTCGCGCGCCCATCACGTCATATCGTGCGTGGTGTCAGGCATAAAAGATCCCCTGGGCACGAGATTGGTTTACATTACATTCATATCCACTGAACTAGGCGTGGAACAACATCGCGTGTAGAATATTTGCATCATTTTGCACATGGAACATTTCAAGATGGCGTCAGTTTTTACGAAAAAATAGTCAGTCAGCAGTTAGCTAGTATTATTTTTATCAGATGACTCCAAATAATTAATTGTTCAAAATAACAACCCAAGTACGGTAAAAAAATATGAATAAAAAAAAAAAAAGTTTCTAAAATGCATGCTTGCATGCATGTTCAGTGCCATCTTCAGCCCCCCTTCCCTTCTTTTTCGCCTCTCCTCTCCAACTTACTTTAAATTTGCTTTGCTTTGGTATATTAGGTAGCTAGATTCACCTCTCTTTCTGTGGATTTCTTACGAACACATCGTTTGAGCTTTTAAACTGTTACCAAGTGCCGGAAACGCTGCAAAAACCATGGGCTGTCGGACGACTTCCGGCGTTTAAAAAAAAAAAAAAATTTTGCCCAGATAAACCATTTAAACATTTATTTCCATGTATGTACATATAATTTATTCTTGTAATGTCGAGCAGTGGTAGTGGAACAGTTCTGAAAAGAACTGTTTTTTATATCATTTATATATTCAATAAATAGCTGTAATACAATTCCACAAATAATAAACTGAGAGTATATACAACGACAAAATAGCACCTTCCTTCTTCTCGACAAAATTTAAATGAGAACAATGAGCTCGTGCGCGTTGCATTGAGGGCGCAATTCGGGCGGTTTCGGATGGACCCACGCTTTTCCGGGCGGTTACAGACAAAAACCTTGAAAACCCCCCGAAAAAACGCCTGCGGCCGCCCTCACATATGTATCATTTTTTTAAATAAGCACCAAAATGTTGCTATTGAGTGTGACACTTTTAATATTTTTCTATTATCTTTTTTCTACATATTCTACATAGAAAAACTGGATGGAAAAAATAAAATAAATGCAGTCCAAACCTGGCAACGCTCCTCAATATGCAGTATGCGCTAAAGGGCAAAATATGGGTTTTCTAGTTTGAAGTTTTTTCCATGGCAATTTACTTTTAAAGGGGAAGTTAACCCTAAAATTATTTTTTAATATTTCAAAGAACAAAAGTCAAACACTTTAATATTTGTCTTTTTCATTTCATACTTCTAACAGTCGAATGTTCAGAAAATTGTTCCTGTAAGGAGAAAACTGTAAGGTTCGGTCTGAAATAAACAAAAATTTGAGACCTTTTTCCCCAATATACCTTCAATGATCATTCTGGGTGCTTATTTTAAATTCTCTGTCCTTTTATTAAGTCAAAATGATGTTGTATAAGGTGAGCTAGTTTATATTTTTATCTGCTGTGTACGCACACCTTTTCTCTCTCTCTCTCCATTGTTTTCTTTGTACATTTATTTTACACTTTAATGTAAGCAATCATGAACAACCGATATTCAAATCTTTGTTTGTTTGTCACATCACCTTTATAAGAAATATGCCAAAAAACCTAAACAAATTTACTTTAAAATATACTGAGAAAAAAATGATATAGTAATAAATCCTAGAAATGAGACAAATAAAAACAATGATTTGCTGAAATATATCAAGGCTTGTACTAAACGTGCACTGGATAGATCAATCAAACACAATTCACAGATAAGTTTGTCTTGTTGTGGTAAGCACGTTTCGAAAAGTTTTGCATAATATTTAGCAGTAATCAAACTTTAGAAGAAGGATACCATAGCTATATGTATGCCTACAAGAAAATATATTTTCAAAAAGGCATTATTTTTTTAATTACTAAACTTAGTTTATTTTGCCTTGGAAAAAATGCTCTAGTGTCGCAGATCGCAAAAATTTCAGTTTGTTTGCATGGCTTGACATAATCAACAATTTCGAGAGTTGTCGCTTTTCATATGATAAATAAATACATATTTCAGGTAGATTTAAAACAAGGCATATATGATACAATAACTGCAATACCACTGCAGTTTTACTCAATGCTCACATGTCTGACAAAAAATAGGCTACTACCAACCCCTTTCTTGCAAACTTTACAAGGCTTCACATATGTTAGTAAATATTATTTTCCTGTGCAAATGAGACTTGTGGAAAGAAAAAACAAACAGAAATAACAGAAAATGTCTCCATATAGGAGGTCATGCCTTCTGTAGTTGGAGACATTTTCAGAAAGTGCTATGGTGGGAAAATTAGGAACTTTGAGGAGGATAGGTAAAAATAATATTCCATTTGTAAACACTGTTGTAAAAGAAGACCATTTTATTAAGAGTTTGTGTTTTATGTGGGCCACATCTCTCGCCTTTTAAAACAGTAATTTTTGCATGTTACTAATTTTAATAGGTTAAAAGAAATTTTTTGTGGGTATTAATTTTGGTTTAAGATTGTGTGTAAAAACATTTCACAAGTATTAAATTTTGCACATGACATAAAAATGTTATCCAATATTTTTGAAAAAAGCCTTTTTTCAATATAAACATTCATGCAAGTACACTTCTAGTCGTCCTTTATTTTGATTCCAACATTAGTGTCAAGAATTTGGCCAAAATGTGTGAAATAGTACCATCAAATAATAAATATAACAAGACAGAACAATAACATTTTTTGTCAGCTTCCCTGCAGACTGAATGACTGAATGTTGCCATAATTCAGACAATCCAAGGGAAAAGTAATTTATGTAGTTTAGAGACAAACATCAGTCAGAAATTTATTAATGACAATTTTAATGTCCTGTAATGTGTACCGATTATTCTTGATAATTTGTTTTTAATCTATATATATAGAAAAGCAAATACACGATGTCAGGTCTGGATTTCGGTTCATCCCTTGACTCATTTTCTGCTGGTTCAAAGCCACAAAACAACAATGCCATGGTGATGGAAACAGTCAAACAACAGATTGCTGTTGCTAATGCTCAGGAGTTACTTTCTGTAAGTCTTGTTTGTAGAAAGTTCTGAGGGTGTACACAAAATCTAAAAAAATATGCAAAAATTAGTATAATAAAGCAAAATTACACTCTTGTGATCTTGTGAAGTATATAGTGTGACACGAAGATTGATATCACAAAAATTAAGGTTAATAAAGTATTTTTCTGAAGTCACTATTTTGAATTATGTGCTACAATATAGTCTTCTTTTTAAGTGCCCCTGCCTCAATAACAAGTGCCTGTGTGATCAGCTCTAATTAGCGCTGCCTTAATTTATTTAGGGTTAGGGTTGGGGTTATAACCAAATAAAAGTAACTATTGATTATTAATATTATTGCGAGGAATTTTATTAAGGTTCCAGAAAATATTTGTTTTTATATATATATCATTTAATTTAATTTTGTAAACAAATTGAGCAAAGGTAACAAGAAGCTTCATACATGCCTAATAAATTATACTGTTGCTTTACCTTTCACTAAGTTGTTACCATGTTTATATATTTAGAAAATGTCGGATAAATGTTTCAAGAAATGTGTGTATAAACCGGGAACAAGCTTAGACAGCTCTGAGCAGGTTGGTGCAACCTTTCTTAAAAATTTGTGCCAGTTGTGATGTTGTCTTGCGTTGTGTTCGCCTCGCAGGAGATTTAGGAGAAAGTCAGGAAATTCACAAACCTTTAAAATAAAAAAGTCAAGAAGATTTACGATTTTTTTTTTAAAATTCGAGGAAACAGCTGGTGTATAACTAATATAACCAAATGTCATCTTATAGTAATAGACGAACATGATTGGTAATACTCCACTGTTCACTGGCGGTCTTGTCGTTTAAAATAAAAAAAGCATCTAAAAAAGGGTATAAAATCGGGGAAATAATAGAAAGACATTAGATCCAGGCAGACATCCCAGTCGATTTTATTGTGATTGAATCTTGGTAGCTAAGTTAACGCATTGAACATTTTTGTCGTAGTAATTGATGTCCGGTCTTACAAAGTGTCCTTTCTTTCTCCAAAAAAATTGAAATTAATGTTCTGTAGTTTCTAGTGATTTATTTTATACGAGAGCATGTGTCTACCTTGGTTTTAGAAATGCGTGGCGATGTGTATGGATCGTTATATGGAAGCCTGGAACCTTGTTTCACAAACGTATACAAATCGATTAAATAAAGAACATTCCCGGGGAGGAGGTGGCGGAATGATGTAATGTCTATTTAAATGCGTTCTATTGTCACAACCCTATTATGAGCAGATCATATCTTCACACATAGTATAAATCAAGGAGATGTGGACAGCTCAAGTGTTAAACGTATTTTTAAAAAGATTCGTTTTGGCATACCGTAAATGCTCAATTAGGCGCCCACTCTCAAATAAGCGCACATCCTTTTTTGTAATTGTTTTTATAAGCGCCCCTTTTGAAAAAGCACCCAGGGGGCGGTTATTTGAATATTTTGTTGGACCCAAAGGGAATGTTTATTGAAATATATTTGAAATTAGAAAAAAGACCTTTTACTCAAAAATAGCTTTGTTCTTAAAATCATCTACAGCATAAAATTTCATTTCAAAATGTTTACGCCTATCTTTTTGTTTCGTGTTATGTCATTAACTTAGAGAAAATTTAACCATAAACATTTACGCTCACAGGGAGATATTATTTATACCTGTTACATATCTTCTGTTTTTATATTTTTCTACCATTATAGATTCCTTAAAAGATAGCTTTTAAATAACACAAAAGTTAGACTTTTTTAAAAGCGCCCCTCTCGATTTACCGCCCCTTTTAAATAAGCGCCCGAGGCACTTTATGGAGCATTTACGGTACACTATTTTTATATATACGTAGATGTATTATTTTAAATTTTTGTGCAGAAAGATACTAATCCCTATGATACTGTCTGTTGTTTAAATGAATATAAAATCTTATAGTCTAGTAAAGTTTGCCCCCAAAATAGGCTTACCCGGACAAAATTCGGATAAAAATAAATTTGGTGCCATTAAAAGCGGAATTTTGTCTACTTTAACATACTAAAAATCCGCAAAATTCCCTTCTTTTTTTTCAGCAGCAGACATATTTGTTGTTTCATTATTTTTTTTAAAAGAATGTTAGTAGTATACAATCTAAAATTATGAGAAAATAGAAAAATAGCATAATGAAACAAAAACGACAATGCGAAAGTAGATTATTTACGTTACGATTTTGTGATACTTCTTCTTTAGAAAAGGAAAAATTGCGCTTTTAATGGCACCAAATTCATTTTTATCCGAATTTTGTCCGGGTCAACCTCTAATTTGACTAGACTATTAGCGTAGTTAAGCTGTGGAAAGTCGAATTAATAACAAAGATTTTAATAAATATCCATCCTTTACACATCATCCCTTAAAATTGTTAGTGGATTCTAAACCTGTTAAGGCCGGGGCAAACCAGTCCAACATTTCATCCAACATTCATTTTTTGTGATGTTGGACGAAATGTTGGACTGCGCATTTTAATTTTTTTGTAAATTTCATGAAAGAAAAATTGTGTTCGGTGATTTTGGATGAAGTTTGATCGCTGTCAAACATTTCATCCAACATTTTCGGCAGGATCAAAAAAAGTCTCTGATTGAAATGCGTCATTTTTCATGTTGGATTGGTTTGGTGGTTATGTCCGACATCTGCAAACTCTGAATTTCGACAATAAAACGTTCGAAACGTCGTTCAAAAACATTTGAATTTGTCAATGGAATGTTTACAATGCGAATGCGTCAATAAAAAAGATCATTTGCAATATTACGGGCATTCTAAACATTTTCCTGAATCCGAGCCTGTCCTCGATTCTTAACTCCTTTATGATATTATTCTAAATCAAGAAGCTCATTATCACAACAACAACCTCTTGTCATACGCCATTTTGTTTTTTAAAGAATGAATGAACGATCAAACTTTTAAACGTTCAAATGTTGGATGAAAGAAGTGCCAACAAACCTAAAATCTTACCTCATCCAACAAAGTTTTTCATCCAACATTTCATCCAACATGGGAGAAACGTGTTGGATGAAATGTTGGACTGGCTTGCCTCGGCCTTTAGCAATATCTTGAATGCTCAAATAAACGCCCATTGTCTCTCTGTAAAAGTCAGTAATTTAAGTTTTCTTCGATTCCAACATCTTACACGTGTCAATATACCACAAAAAGGCCCAGCAACACCATTTAAACGTGTTATTAAAAGGTAAAACGTCAGTTAAAAGCAAAAAATTAGTTGAAGAAACATCAGGCAGGATTTTGCATTTCTGCCTTTTTTCGCAACACTAACCAGAATAGTTATGAAAAACTGACCATGAAAATTATTTGAGCTATCGAGACAAAAGAAAACAAGCCAAAAATTTGTCCCTACAAAGCGCTTCGTTAGTGCCCAGACCTGCGCGGTATGAAACTCCGTAATGGTCTAGGTTGTTTACCATTCGCGTAATTTTTAGGCGGAAGAAAATTTACGCTTGAATTCTTCAATCTTATTCGTTAATCACAAAAACGTTACAAAATCACTAGCGGACTGGAAACAAACGCTTGGCGGGAAAAAGTTTTGAAAGTTAACTTTTTCTTTTATTGCGCAGAAAACATAATGCCGGATAAAGGCGAGTAGAAAAAATAAGTTGTGATGCAGCCAGTTGCTACAATATTTCAAAATCTTCAACAGCAGAGTGAATGTGTTGTTGATGATGAAGGACTCTAGGAGAAGTGAAAACAGGTGTCACAGATAACTAATGTGATGTTGGAAATTAAAAATGTTAAAAAAAGTCAAGTTCGAAAAACATTCTTTTCGTTCGGCAAACAATTGCTTCCACCCAAATTTTTTCTTAGCACTCTTTTTTCTCCATATTACTCACGCAATAATAAACGCCCATGCTAGGGTAAACGCTGAAAAAAAACATTGACTTGACATAGCAGGTGATCTGGTAGTTCGTATTACTAATCACGATGACGTTGAAGAGGGTTCTGCGTCACAGACGTTATGTCGTTTCAAGTAGTATCATGATATCTGGGCGTGGTAGCTATTTTTCCACGATCAGAAAAAGAGCCCTGGGAACGAGGTTGACTTCTCTTCTGTACTGAAGATACAATATGCCCCGGGAACGAGGTTGTTTGGTATAATGTCTTGCTGTAGATTGTCATTTGCATAACATAAGTTTGTGGTCATATATTTTACTACTGTCCTTGAGCATTTTTATTTCGGTCAATCTTTTTATAAACCGTCGCCTATTCGGACAATTTGATTTTCTTTATGTCAAACAACTGCGGCTGAATCTTGAAGTGTTTTTTTTTGGATATAAGAATAAAAATTTTTACTAACCAGCTGATTTCGAAAGCAATTGTTGGTAAAATATTGACAATTCATCAGCAACGCCTTATCATCTTGAAAGGATTTCCAACGATTGTTATCACATTCCGCTTACCGTAATAAATTGAACAAACCATTTAGTGATTATCATCAAAAAGTTTACGGATCTCGTATTCTAAGAATGTTTCGTTCAAACTTATCAGAAATACAGTATAAAAAAGGAGAGACTTTTGTCGAGTTTCTAAAATTCATAACAAAATCCTACCAATCAGGTGGCTACAAATCATTGGACGAGCATTGGCAAATCATGACAAAAATATGCTTACCTTGATCAATGAAGTATGACTATATCGGTAAGATGGAAACTTTGATAAAAGACGCAAATAATGTGTTAACTGAAACAGGTTTAAATGGTAAGTTCGAATTTCCATCGAAAGCACTTGATTACTACACAGAAAAGGCGAGCTCTTCAGCATTTAAAAACTTTTTAGAAATACCTTTAGAAGTTAGACGAGAATTATACGAAGTGTACAAAGACGATTTTGAAGCCTTTGGATACACGCCAGATAAGTACTTTCAAACAGTAAATCACACGAAAAGTGTTCATTGACATTGTTGTACTGTTTCATCAATATTTTGTGGTATGTTAGCAAGTAAAAAGTCATTTGATTACTTTCTTGATGTAAACACCGAAAAGTTATTTGTCGTTTAGGTAGGAATATAATGCATGTAAAATACAAGAATCTAAAACTTACGTAACTTAAACACAACTGGGAAAAAACACATCCGACTAAAGTCCATGCATCAAAACCATTATCTTTTTTATTAAATACAATATATACATCTTCGGGGATTTTTTCTTGGCGTACGCGTATCAGAATACGCATACGCGAAAGAAAACTAGAAATTAAAAAAAAGGTTGCGAAACATTACGCAAGTTGCCAGCAAAATTGAAACTAGCCCATAGTTGTCCCTAGTGCTTTTTGTTTCTCTTTGATATAATACGGCGAGGTGCTTACATCTTACTGCAGCTGATATCTGGGAATACACCAAAACTGAATATCATAGACGTAGAAAACCCTGGGGACGAGGTTGTAAAATAAACTCACCGCGGATCAACAATAACTCGTTGCGCAAAAGTAGTGATTTTTTGGCAAAAATACAATATATATATGCGGAATATTTCTTTTCAGAAGGTACGAGAAATTTAGATCGCGCGAAACTAAACAAAAACGATTACTGAGAAATCTCGTAAAACCTCTTTCCACAGAATTATAAAATTAAATATTGATAATAATCACAATATTGTCAGTGTTGGCCGACGTAAATCCAACATTGATGAAGCTTTTAGCGCCAAAAATCCATGCAAAGTTATACTTTTATAAAGTTAAAACCTTTATTCTGAAAGAAATGCAATACATCGAGTTGTGCAATCCGTAGTGTGCCGAAATGCACGAATTAAGGGGATGCGCGTCGTAAGGTAGACTTTTTCAACCGGAAAATAATACTCGGAACGCAGATAATAATAAAGACTTTCGCGTTAACGACTTCGGAGATGAGAAGGCGAACGAAGCAGCTTGTGGGTTGTTTTTTTTTTCACGTAAAAATAACGGCACTAGTTATGAAAACCGAATTCTTGATGTCACGGTATCTGCTGCAATAAGTTTCGAAAACTCACGGGAAACAATAAACAAAAACCAACATTCTACAGAAACGAAAACAATTTATTAACTTTATCAAGATTTATAAAACAGCTTCAAATTTTTGACGGAAAAACAATAACAACGCGGTGTGAGGTTTCGCTTTCTTCTTTTTATCTCACGTATTGAAAGATAACATCTCTCCTCGCTCTAATTGTACGCAATCTAAAAAGAAACAGAAAACATTTTTATATAGTATATTATATTATATATATAGCAAAGTGTCTAAATACATTAAAATCCAGTGCCTTTGAGGGACGATATTTAGAGCTAAATTTCTAAACTACAAATATATATCATTTTTTGGGACAGAGTGCTCAAAAAGTGTTTACTAGATACAATATGCTTGATATAATTAATAAAGTCATTTTGAGGGTTGTCTTCTTTTGGGGATTGGTAGTTCAGTCGGTAGAGCGTTCACTTCCTATTCATATGGGTTCAATCCCACGTAACAGTTGTTGCTTATTGAATGTTTCTGTAGCTCAAATGGAAGCTTTTTAACACTCTAGAACCGTCTATGTTGTACCTCCTGGAAAAAAATTGACAGGGTAAATTTATTGGAATTAATGAGGCTAACCACATAAAATATAGATCACTACTTTTTGTGGCCAAGACAACAGAATTGAAAGCACTGTTTTTCGTTTGGAAAGTACAAATTGTATTTAAAATTTTGCCCAAGCTTGCCCTCATACTTATGGCTTTTTTGGCCAGTTGACACGCACACTAATCTACCATACTGAACACAAAAGTTACGAAAAACACGAAATTTGATTAAGGTCTATTATGTGGTTTCACATTCTTAAAGGGTCATGCAAGAGTAGTTTTTACGTATCATAACTTAGCTATACCACATTATTGTAAGCTCATGAAACACAATGCAAAAACATAGGGTTGTAAAGAAAATGATGAAGCCCTGAATATTTTTAATCTTTTTTAAATATTTTTATATATGTCCAAACTTAATCTCCCAAAAACAATAATTACATTAACGGTCGCCACCATTATCGAACAAAAGTCCACTTGGTCATTCGAGACTTCGCACGTCGTACATAGCTCACTTCTTGAAAAAATTATTTGAGTGTTGAAGAATTTAACAACATGCGAAAGTAGGTAAACAAAGTAGAACTTCCAGGTAAAGGCACCGTTTGATAAAATAGTTCAGATTTAGAACATATATCAGTAAAAAGACGCTAGTAGCAACAGTACAAAATTTTTTAACCACAAATGAGCAAATACCTTAAAGAATGAAGAGGTATATTTAAGAGGGTGCTGATAAGCCGCAAACGCACGCATATACAAGGGCGAGTTCGGGCGACTTTGCAAATAAAATTGGCGGTTGTCCTCCGAAATCGCCCGGAGCATTCCCGAAATGCAATTTCTTGTAACATACCATCATGCAGACGACAGTTGCAAGAAGGCGCTTGAAGAGAAAGGAGTTAATAAAGTTTATATATAAGTTATTTATAAAGTAAATCTTA
Source organism: Hydractinia echinata (assembly GCA_030067915.1). Lineage (NCBI taxonomy): Eukaryota > Metazoa > Cnidaria > Hydrozoa > Anthoathecata > Hydractiniidae > Hydractinia > Hydractinia echinata. The sequence continues at coordinate 306,266 of JASGCC010000236.1, read as the reverse complement.
TCAAAAACCATCAAAAACAGTTCTTTTAAGAACTTCGCTACCACATAGTAAGTTTATTTTAATTTTTATTTTGTTTTTTAAAGAATGAATGAACGATCAAACTTTTAAACGTTCAAATGTTGGATGAAAGAAGTGCCAACAAACCTAAAATCTTACCTCATCCAACAAAGTTTTTCATCAAACATTTCATCCAACATGGGAGAAACGTGTTGGATGAAATGTTGGACTGGCTTGCCTCGGCCTTTAGCAATATCTTGAATGCTCAAATAAACGCCCATTGTCTCTCTGTAAAAGTCAGTAATTTAAGTTTTCTTCGATTCCAACATCTTACACGTGTCAATATACCACAAAAAGGCCTACAATCACCCACATAATATTTTGAGACTTTTCGATTTTTGACAAAAAAAATTCACAAACTCGCACCACAAGTCTTCTCAAACTCGACGTACTGCCTCCAGGCTCACGGAACTTCAGCTTTAGCTTCGACTTAAGGTCTTAGGAAATTCTGAATTCAACTAGTGAAACCGAAAAGTTCACTAGAACGAAGCCTTACAGTGCTGCTATAGGCTAATTATAGCTTTTTACATGTTTAAACCGTCTCAGTTGGGAAAATGGACATTTGCGTCAACGGCTATTTCTGTTTTTTTGATAGAATTTCTAGTTTGTCTCAAAGATTATGTGGATGGTTGTAGCAACACCATTTAAACGTGTTATTAAAAGGTAAAACGTCAGTTAAAAGCAAAAAATTAGTTGAAGAAACATCAGGCAGGATTTTGCATTTCTGCCTTTTTTCGCGACACTAACCAGAATAGTTATGAAAAACTGACCATGAAAATTATTTGGGCTATCAAGACAAAAGAAAACAAGCCAAAAATTTGTCCCTACAAAGCGCTTCGTTAGTGCCCAGACCTGCGCGGTATGAAACTCCGTAATGGTCTAGGTTGTTTACCATTCGCGTAATTTTAAGGCGGAAGAAAATTTACGCTTGAATTCTTCAATCTTATTAGTTAATCACAAAAACGTTGCAAAATCACTAGCGGACTGGACACAAACGCTTGGCGGGAAAAAGTTTTGAAAGGTAACTTTTTCTTTTATTGCGCAGAAAACATAATGCCGGATAAAGGCGAGTAGAAAAAATAAGTTGTGATGCAGCCAGTTGCTACAATATTTCAAAATCTTTAACAGCAGAGTGAATGTGTTGTTGATGATGGAGGACTCTAGGAGAAGTGAAAACAGGTGTCACAGATAACTAATGTGATGTTGGAAATTAAAAATGTTAAAAAAAGTCAAGTTCGAAAAACATTCTTTTCGTTCGGCAAACAATTGCTTCCACCCAAATTTTTTCTTAGCACTCTTTTTTCTCCATATTACTCACGCAATAATAAACGCCCATGCTAGGGTAAACACTGAAAAAAAACATTGACTTGACATAGCAGGTGATCTGGTAGTTCGTATTACTAATTACGATGACGTTGAAGAGGGTTCTGCGTCACAGACGTTATGTCGTTTCAAGTAGTATCATGATATCTGGTCGTGGTAGCTATTTTTCCACGATCAGAAAAAGAGCCCTGGGAACGAGGTTGTTTGGTATAATGTCTTGCTGTAGATTGTCATTTGCATAACATAAGTTTGTGGTCATATATTTTGCTACTGTCCTTGAGCATTTTTATTTCGGTCAATCTTTTTATAAACCGTCGCCTATTCGGACAATTTGATTTTCTTCATGTCAAACAACTGCGGCTGAATCTTGAAGTGTTTTTTTTTTTGGATATAAGAATACAAATTTTTACTAACCAGCTGATTTCGAAAGCAATTGTTGGTAAAATATTGACAATTCATCAGCAACGCCTTATCATCTTGAAAGGATTTCCAACGATTGTTATCACATTCCGCTTACCGTAATAAATTGAACAAACCATTTAGTGATTATCATCAAAAAGTTTACGGATCTCGTATTCTAAGAATGTTTCGTTCAAACTTATCAGAAATACAGTATAAAAAAGGAGAGACTTTTGTCGAGTTTCTAAAATTCATAACAAAATCCTACCAATCAGGTGGCTACAAATCATTGGACGAGCATTGGCAAATCATGACAAAAATATGCTTACCTTGATCAATGAAGTATGACTATATCGGTAAGATGGAAACTTTGATAAAAGACGCAAATAATGTGTTAACTGAAACAGGTTTAAATGGTAAGTTCGAATTTCCATCGAAAGCACTTGATTACTACACAGAAAAGGCGAGCTCTTCAGCATTTAAAAACTTTTTAGAAATACCTTTAGAAGTTAGACGAGAATTATACGAAGTGTACAAAGACGATTTTGAAGCCTTTGGATACACGCCAGATAAATACTTTCAAACAGTAAATCACACGAAAAGTGTTCATTGACATTGTTGTACTGTTTCATCAATATTTTGTGGTATGTTAGCAAGTAAAAAGTCATTTGATTACTTTCTTGATGTAAACACCGAAAAGTTATTTGTCGTTTAGGTAGGAATATAATGCATGTAAAATACAAGAATCTAAAACTTACGTAACTTAAACACAACTGGGAAAAAACACATCCGACTAAAGTCCATGCATCAAAACCATTATCTTTTTTATTAAATACAATATATACATCTTCGGGGATTTTTTCTTGGCGTACGCGTATCAGAATACGCATACGCGAAAGAAAACTAGAAATTAAAAAAAGGTTGCGAAACATTACGCAAGTTGCCAGCAAAATTGAAACTAGCCCATAGTTGTCCCTAGTGCTTTTTGTTTCTCTTTGATATAATACGGCGAGGTGCTTACATCTTACTGCAGCTGATATCTGGGAATACACCAAAACTGAATATCATAGACGTAGAAAACCCTGGGGACGAGGTTGTAAAATAAACTCACCGCGGATCAACAATAACTCGTTGCGCAAAAGTAGTGATTTTTTGGCAAAAATACAATATATATATGCGGAATATTTCTTTTCAGAAGGTACGAGAAATTTAGATCGCGCGAAACTAAACAAAAACGATTACTGAGAAATCTCGTAAAACCTCTTTCCACAGAATTATAAAATTAAATATTGATAATAATCACAATATTGTCAGTGTTGGCCGACGTAAATCCAACATTGATGAAGCTTTTAGCGCCAAAAATCCATGCAAAGTTATACTTTTATAAAGTTAAAACCTTTATTCTGAAAGAAATGCAATACATCGAGTTGTGCAATCCGTAGTGTGCCGAAATGCACGAATTAAGGGATGCGCGTCGTAAGGTAGACTTTTTCAACCGGAAAATAATACTCGGAACGCAGATAATAATAGAGACTTTCGCGTTAACGACTTCGGAGATGAGAAGGCGAACGAAGCAGCTTGTGGGTTGTTTTTTTTTTCACGTAAAAATAACGGCACTAGTTATGAAAACCGAATTCTTGATGTCACGGTATCTGCTGCAATAAGTTTCGAAAACTCACGGGAAACAATAAACAAAAACCAACATTCTACAGAAACGAAAACAATTTATTAACTTTATCAAGATTTATAAAACAGCTTCAAATTTTTGACGGAAAAAACAATAACAACGCGGTGTGAGGTTTCGCTTTCTTCTTTTTATCTCACGTATTGAAAGATAACATCTCTCCTCGCTCTAATTGTACGCAATCTAAAAAGAAACAGAAAACATTTTTATATAGTATATTATATTATATATATAGCAAAGTGTCTAAATACATTAAAATCCAGTGCCTTTGAGGGACGATATTTAGAGCTAAATTTCTAAACTACAAATATATATCATTTTTTGGGACAGAGTGCTCAAAAAGTGTTTACTAGATACAATATGCTTGATATAATTAATAAAGTCATTTTGAGGGTTGTCTTCTTTTGGGGATTGGTAGTTCAGTCGGTAGAGCGTTCACTTCCTATTCATATGGGTTCAATCCCACGTAACAGTTGTTGCTTATTGAATGTTTCTGTAGCTCAAATGGAAGCTTTTTAACACTCTAGAACCGTCTATGTTGTACCTCCTGGAAAAAAATTGACAGGGTAAATTTATTGGAATTAATGAGGCTAACCACATAAAATATAGATCACTACTTTTTGTGGCCAAGACAACAGAATTGAAAGCACTGTTTTTCGTTTGGAAAGTACAAATTGTATTTAAAATTTTGCCCAAGCTTGCCCTCATACTTATGGCTTTTTTGGCCAGTTGACACGCACACTAATCTACCATACTGAACACAAAAGTTACGAAAAACACGAAATTTGATTAAGGTCTATTATGTGGTTTCACATTCTTAAAGGGTCATGCAAGAGTAGTTTTTACGTATCATAACTTAGCTATACCACATTATTGTAAGCTCATGAAACACAATGCAAAAACATAGGGTTGTAAAGAAAATGATGAAGCCCTGAATATTTTTAATCTTTTTTAAATATTTTTATATATGTCCAAACTTAATCTCCCAAAAACAATAATTACATTAACGGTCGCCACCATTATCGAACAAAAGTCCACTTGGTCATTCGAGACTTCGCACGTCGTACATAGCTCACTTCTTGAAAAAATTATTTGAGTGTTGAAGAATTTAACAACATGCGAAAGTAGGTAAACAAAGTAGAACTTCCAGGTAAAGGCACCGTTTGATAAAATAGTTCAGATTTAGAACATATATCAGTAAAAAGACGCTAGTAGCAACAGTACAAAATTTTTTAACCACAAATGAGCAAATACCTTAAAGAATGAAGAGGTATATTTAAGAGGGTGCTGATAAGCCGCAAACGCACGCATATACAAGGGCGAGTTCGGGCGACTTTGCAAATAAAATTGGCGGTTGTCCTCCGAAATCGCCCGGAGCATTCCCGAAATGCAATTTCTTGTAACATACCATCATGCAGACGACAGTTGCAAGAAGGCGCTTGAAGAGAAAGGAGTTAATAAAGTTTATATATAAGTTATTTATAAAGTAAATCTTATCAAAACCATCAAAAACAGTTCTTTTAAGAACTTCGCTACCACATAGTAAGTTTATTTTAATTTTTATTTTGTTTTTTAAAGAATGAATGAACGATCAAACTTTTAAACGTTCAAATGTTGGATGAAAGAAGTGCCAACAAACCTAAATCTTACCTCATCCAACAAAGTTTTTCATCAAACATTTCATCCAACATGGGAGAAACGTGTTGGATGAAATGTTGGACTGGCTTGCCTCGGCCTTTAGCAATATCTTGAATGCTCAAATAAACGCCCATTGTCTCTCTGTAAAAGTCAGTAATTTAAGTTTTCTTCGATTCCAACATCTTACACGTGTCAATATACCACAAAAAGGCCTACAATCACCCACATAATATTTTGAGACTTTTCGATTTTTGACAAAAAAAATTCACAAACTCGCACCACAAGTCTTCTCAAACTCGACGTACTGCCTCCAGGCTCACGGAACTTCAGCTTTAGCTTCGACTTAAGGTCTTAGGAAATTCTGAATTCAACTAGTGAAACCGAAAAGTTCACTAGAACGAAGCCTTACAGTGCTGCTATAGGCTAATTATAGCTTTTTACATGTTTAAACCGTCTCAGTTGGGAAAATGGACATTTGCGTCAACGGCCATTTCTGTTTTTTTGATAGAATTTCTAGTTTGTCTCAAAGATTATGTGGATGGTTGTAGCAACACCATTTAAACGTGTTATTAAAAGGTAAAACGTCAGTTAAAAGCAAAAAATTAGTTGAAGAAACATCAGGCAGGATTTTGCATTTCTGCCTTTTTCGCGACACTAACCAGAATAGTTATGAAAAACTGACCATGAAAATTATTTGGGCTATCAAGACAAAAGAAAACAAGCCAAAAATTTGTCCCTACAAAGCGCTTCGTTAGTGCCCAGACCTGCGCGGTATGAAACTCCGTAATGGTCTAGGTTGTTTACCATTCGCGTAATTTTAAGGCGGAAGAAAATTTACGCTTGAATTCTTCAATCTTATTAGTTAATCACAAAAACGTTACAAAATCACTAGCGGACTGGACACAAACGCTTGGCGGGAAAAAGTTTTGAAAGGTAACTTTTTCTTTTATTGCGCAGAAAACATAATGCCGGATAAAGGCGAGTAGAAAAATAAGTTGTGATGCAGCCAGTTGCTACAATATTTCAAATCTTTAACAGCAGAGTGAATGTGTTGTTGATGATGGAGGACTCTAGGAGAAGTGAAAACAGGTGTCACAGATAACTAATGTGATGTTGGAAATTAAAAATGTTAAAAAAAGTCAAGTTCGAAAAACATTCTTTTCGTTCGGCAAACAATTGCTTCCACCCAAATTTTTTCTTAGCACTCTTTTTTCTCCATATTACTCACGCAATAATAAACGCCCATGCTAGGGTAAACACTGAAAAAAAACATTGACTTGACATAGCAGGTGATCTGGTAGTTCGTATTACTAATTACGATGACGTTGAAGAGGGTTCTGCGTCACAGACGTTATGTCGTTTCAAGTAGTATCATGATATCTGGTCGTGGTAGCTATTTTTCCACGATCAGAAAAAGAGCCCTGGGAACGAGGTTGTTTGGTATAATGTCTTGCTGTAGATTGTCATTTGCATAACATAAGTTTGTGGTCATATATTTTGCTACTGTCCTTGAGCATTTTTATTTCGGTCAATCTTTTTATAAACCGTCGCCTATTCGGACAATTTGATTTTCTTCATGTCAAACAACTGCGGCTGAATCTTGAAGTGTTTTTTTTTTTGGATATAAGAATACAAATTTTTACTAACCAGCTGATTTCGAAAGCAATTGTTGGTAAAATATTGACAATTCATCAGCAACGCCTTATCATCTTGAAAGGATTTCCAACGATTGTTATCACATTCCGCTTACCGTAATAAATTGAACAAACCATTTATTGATTATCATCAAAAAGTTTACGGATCTCGTATTCTAAGAATGTTTCGTTCAAACTTATCAGAAATACAGTATAATAAAGGAGAGAATGTCACTTTTGTCGAGTTTCTAAAATTCATAACAAAATCCTACCAATCAGGTGGCTACAAATCATTGGACGAGCATTGGCAAATCATGACAAAAATATGCATACCTTGATCAATGAAGTATGACTATATCGGTAAGATGGAAACTTTGATAAAAGACGCAAATAATGTGTTAACTGAAACAGGTTTAAATGGTAAATTCGAATTTCCATCGAAAGCACTTGATAACTACACAGAAAAGGCGAGCTCTTCAGCACTTAAAATCTTTTTAGAAATACCTTTAGAAGTTAGACGAGAATTATACGAAGTGTACAAAGACGATTTTGAAGCCTTTGGATACACGCCAGATAAATACTTTCAAACTCTAAATCACACGAAAAGTGTTCATTGACATTGTTGTACTGTTTCATCAATATTTTGTGGTATGTTAGCAAGTAAAAAGTCATTTGATTACTTTCTTGATGTAAACACCGAAAAGTTATTTGTCGTTTAGGTAGGAATATAATATATGTAAAATATAAGAATCCAAAATTTACGTAACTTAAAACAACTAGTAAAAAACACGTCCGACTAAAGTCCATACATCAAAACCATTATCTTTTTTCTTCTTCGTGGATTTTTTCTTCGCGTATGAGTATTAAAGAAAGCATACGCGAAGAAAAAAAATTGTTTACTGGTCTATTAAGGACTTGTATAACATGGCTTGTACGACGTACTTTAATGGAAGAAAGTTAGGGATTTTGACTTTAATTAGCAAAAATAAATTTCGCGAATTTACGAGAAATTTTTACTTGGCAAAAACTTTATCCGCGTAATAAATCAAAAAAATTCTATTCGCGAAATTAAATTTTAATATTTTTGATGACAAATAAAACATACATTTGTTTATTTTATTAATAAATCAGCTTCTCAACTCATTTCCAGTCTTATTTCCAGTCTTATTTAACTCTCGTTTCGTTTAAATGGTTGGAATACTTTCTTGATATTGCCAATCCAAGAACATGTAATAATAGACACAATTAGCAATAATATAAACCAACAGTTATTCGCTATTAACAATAGTTATTTTTCTTACGTAGGTAAACAACACAACTATATGCTGATTTTAAATCGTTACTAAAGTCACGTTATTGAACAGTGCGGAATGGTTCTGAAATTATGAGATTAAGTATACTAAGAGGGTTAAGACATGTAATGTACTACCTATCGTTTCGTCTGCAATACAGCTAACAGATGATGATTTAGAATTCAGAAAGCCACGACTAACTTATTTTCTTTAAAATCTTTAGAAGTTTTATTCGATGTTTTCATTCAAAAGCAAACAAACGTAATAACGATGGCTTTCGTGCAAGTATACTTGAAGGAACCCCTTAAATACGATATTATCGACACGGAAAGCTTAAAACTAACCTCCCTCTTTACAATAACTTTATTCTAAAAACACTTATAAAACGTTAGTATTTTGCCTAATTTAAAAGTTTAAGAGAGTTCTAAGAAAAAACAAAAATAGTCAAACAAGCTACAGCATTTTTGACAACATTATGTTGCTCTTCCATGATCTAAATTTTAATATACCGACTGGTAGCCTCGTGGTAGAGCGTTGGCTTCCAATGCGGGTGGTCTTGGGTTCAAACCCTGGCCGACTCATGCCAGAGACTATAAAAAAGGGGAATTTATCCCTTCTGCCTAGCGTTCAGCAGAATAGGACTGATGTCTTAGGCGGTTGTCTAGTTGAGCGATTACTGTGCTTGCACGACTTTCGTAGCTTCAAAGGGGACTTTACTTACACTAGGACCCCCATCGCAGGATTCTCGTTGATAGCATTACCAATAGGTACTAAAGAGGATATCCTGGGTAAACAATTTGAAATAATAATAATAATAATAATAAATAATAATAATAGAAGACTCATAGGAGAATGTTTTTGTATCTGCGAACAGCTTCGGTAAAATTTTGAGTTTTGACGTTGGATTTGTTGCTTCATCCAAAATTAGGCGACTGGAAATATAACCTTGGTTGTAATAAGCCACGTAGTGTCGTGTATTGTCTTCCGAAGATGGTGGACGCTTTTCTTTAACGGAAATTTTAATGACGCAGTTTTATCGAAACTATGCAAAACTGTTTCAATCAATATCGAAATTTAAACTCTGTATACAAATACGAAAAAGAGAATATTAAACTTGATATTTGTTGATACTCAACGTTAACTTTGTTCGTAAACTGTTTGTTGTGAAAGATGTTGCAAGAGAAAAAAACCGTTACTTCAGATGTTATTTACAAATTCAGCTGTGAAGATTGTAAGAGGACCTTTCGAACAGAAAAAGGTTTGAAACAACACGGAAAATCTTGTAAAAATAAAAAACATTCACTAATAGAACCTGAACCTCGGTGTATTGAGGCATTTCGTTATGCAGAAGATATAAAATACAAATGGGGATCATTTGATGACAAGATCTTTGAAAAGACATTATCGGATGTCCATGAAAAGACTGTATATTGGAGGAAGAACTTGTTCTTGTTACCTACTGGTACCGCTGGTAAACGATATATAGATGAGATCACCAGACTGATGAATGATTGGCTTGATAATACGGCGTTGAAAAACATTTCGTTTAAGGCGATCATGGTAATGCCTAATTTACTGCTGCAAAAGCCGTCGAAAAACAGCAAAGCAAAGGATCATTTAAAAGCATTGGAAAGACGATTGCAATTGTGGTATGCAGGGAATTTATCGGAACTTTTTCTGGAAAGTCGAACTATCCAGGTAAATTTGAAATCCTTTAACAAACCAAAATCTGTGGCGGAAATATCGAAGAATTTTGCGGCAGAGATGCAAAAAGGCAATGTTAACGGTGCGATCAAATTATTGACCAACAAGATGCAGCATGGTATTTTACCCCTGAATGAGAATACTTTATCCAACCTATGGATGAAGCATCCTACTGCACAGAAAGCTGGCCCTGACGTTTTGTTACCAGACGAACCGTCCATCGTTCATCAAATTCGTTACGAATGCATTGATGAAGAGGCAGTTAGGAAAGCAGCGATCAGGACAAAAAGAGGATCTGGACCATCTGGAATTGATGCAGATGGATGAAGAAGGATACTTGCCTCTAACAACTTCGGAGAAAGTTCTATCACTTTATGTAAAACATTTTCATTTCATTGCTCTAGCAAGGAAGATTCTGCATCATTGGAAGCATTCTTAGCATGTCGTTTGATTCCTCTTGATAAGAACCCAGGGCTTCGTCCTATTGGTGTTGGAGAGGTACTCAGAAGAATTGCGGGCAAAGTCGTTATATCTGCTGTACGCGATGATATCATTTCATCGGTTGGATCGTTGCAGACATGTGCTGGACATGACGCAGACTGTGAAGCTGCGGTTCATGCAATGAACACCATATTTCAGGATGAGAATACAGAAGCTGTTTTATTAGTAGATGCTGCGAATGCCTTCAACTCTGTGAACAGGAACGTTTTCTTACATAATATAAAGATAATTTGCCCATCAATTTCAACGTTCGTGCACAATTGTTATTCTATAGCATCTAGGTTATTTGTGTTAGGAGTCGAATGGAGCTGAAATCTGAGGAAGGGACAACGCAGGGTGATTCCATCGCTATGACTGTTTATGCAATTGCCATAATTCCCATGATATTCATGATTATGGAGGTAGTCAACGAAACAAAGACAGTAGCTTATGCTGACGATGTTACTGCTGCTGGAGAGCTGTTCAGTCTAAGACGTTGGTGGAATAAACTCTGCTTACTGGGGCCAAAGTTTGGATATTTTCCAGAGGCAACAAAATCTTGGTTAATAGTAAAAAATGACGTATTTAAAAAAGCAAATATGGTTTTCAGTGATAGCAGTGTGAACATCACAATAACAGGTAAAAGACATCTTGGTGCTGTTCTTGGATCGTGCGTGTTTAAAGATGAATACATGGCTCATAAGATCAAAAAATGGTGCGAATAAATTTCCATGTTATCCGAAATTGCAAAGATACAACAGCTGCTTTGTAAGTGGATACAAGAATAAACTTACTTACTGTATGCGTACGATTCCAAACATTGGCAGTTATTTACAACAGGTGAATAATATCATTTTGTTAGAATTTATTCCTGCGTTGACTGGGGGCATTAAATGTTCGGAAATGGAAAGACGATTGCTGTCCTTGCCTCCGAAATTAGGTGGTTTAGGTATCCCAATGTTTTCAGAGATTTGTGAAATTGAATACTCCAACTCTATCATGATGACGGAAGTTTTAAGATCCGATATTGTAGAGCAGATTCGTAAATTATCACCTGCAAATGCTGCTGCTAAGAAAGCGAAGATCAGGTCAGAAAAAGAAGGAAGAAATAAAGAATTAGAGAAAGTTTGGATGCAGGAAAGAAACGTTTAAATGACTTGAATTTTGAAAACGGGGCATCAATCTGGTTGACAACGTTGCCTTTAAAAGATGAAGGATATGTGTTAACTAAGCAACAGTTTTGGGATCTCGTTCGTATCAGATATGGTTGGGAGCTTTCAAGGCTCCCTGAATTGTGTGAATGTGGGTCGAAATTTAATATTCAGCATGCTCTTTCCTGTAAAAAGGGGGGTTTTGCTAGCCTTCGGCACAACCACATAAGAAACATTACTGCTGCCCTTTTGAATGAAGTATGTAAAGATGTTCGAGTTGAACCCAAGCTGCAACCGTTAACAGGCGAAACCAAAATGATTTAAGACTTAATATAAACCTGAAAATTTTCAAGATCATTATTTACTATAACAACATTATTATTTCCTATAACACGAACCACCTACCAATCCCTTTGTATTTACAAACTAGTTATCATGCTAGAACAGATGGATTACTATATCTTCTGTAAGGAACATCCCTCTCTCTCTCTTTTTAGGCCCCCGTCCCAACACGTTGTTTGCCACGGAATCGCCGATATGGATCCCTCGACATTGACACATACATCTTCGTTACCAATCGAATTAAAAAATGTGATGCAAAAAAGCTACTATCATGTTAGTAAAACTAAATAATGACGTAACAATAATGGTGGAATATTGTAAATCCAATCACCTACTGTTCGATAATGATGTTTGTTTTGCTATACCAGTATCAAATAAGTTATTACGACACCAGACAACATACGAAAACCCTATTAGGAAACACGTGGGAAACAGCAATATTGCGATTTTTATACTAAAACGACATGAGAATGTAACCTAGCTAACCGCCATCACTGTTGATGTTTTACTGAAGTAACCTACTGCGATACCGGCTGTATCCTTATGAAATAGAATGTATTACACACAATTACCACTACCACGTGGTACGGATCAAATAAAATGGATATTACTCTATTTGTAACGAATTAACATGTTATGCATAATACTTGTATTATATAACACGACTGTCATTATAACTCTTGTTATTTCATCAATTTTTGATATCAAACCCCTTATGTTTTTAGTCTTATTTTCGAATTTAATTGATCCTTTGGCTATTTTATTTCAGTTCGCCCGGCCCTTTGTTGCGCACTTGGCCCTGAACATACCCTACTCGCCGCGTAGTTTACCAATCAAAATTTTTTTTTTTACTCCAGCAAATACAGCCAGCTCTGCGGTGGACCCGCGTTTCGAGAGTTCGTATACACGGGAGGGAAGGGTGTATGAGTACCTTCACCATTTCCTTTATCCCTTTACAGTGAAGACTAACGTTGTGCACATTTAACGGCTTTTAGAACTGTACATACACGCTAGCTCGGCCGTTAGCCTAGTTTTCTATTCATCCAGATTACCCCCAGGCGCGCGTGTTCCACGTCACTAGCACTGCCCCTCTGCCTTGTTGTATATTCGCTACTCACAAACTGTACATTAAGTCACTTACCCGAGGCGCAGTGGTGCTCTCAACCAATTAAAATCTCACCATTACAGGTGCCCTTCACCTACCAATTATATTTACCCATGAAATCAAGTGACTCAGTCTTCTTTAGCAACGAGAAAGCACATTTTTCCCTTTCCTTTGTCACCTCGCTGATCATCGCACGTGGTTTGTTATCGATTACTTACAAAATCTGTTAATCATGGCCAACAAACAAATCGAGAAAGAAATATATAGAGGTAACCCTTCCGTTATAAACAGACCCATCAAACGCCAGGTCGGGTTGTTTTGATTCTATCACGGATCAATTTCACTACCCGAGCAGAAAGCGATATAAGAAACAAGGCCTGTGCGTCTGATGAAGCCCTTTCTCTACATGCGATAATTCGAATCCTCCACTGGAGAGTAGGGACACCCAATCAAAAATCAAGTTGTAATGATGAGGCAAGGTGCGATGTGAGTGCTCGTGGTTTTTGGTGTACAGGTCAAATGGCATTTTTTGATATAAGGGTGTTCAACCCAAATGCCAACAGATATGTACATCAGGAAATTACGAAATGCTATGAGATGAATGAGAAGGAAAAAAAAAGAATGTACAATGAGCGCGTGCTTTCAGTTGAGCATGGTAGCTTCACCCCGGTAGTTTTCGCTGCAACTGGTGGTATGAGTCGTGAATGCAAACACTTATTTAAACGATTAATTGAGTTGATTGCGGAGAAAAGGAAACAGAGATATGACTTGATAGCTTGCTGGGTAAAAAGAATGTAATGAAAGTTTGGCGAGATCTATAGGAAACAGTGCTGATGTCAGCGAATCAATGGCCAGTATCACAGTTTAGTTTTTTTTTTCTTGTTACGTAAACTTTTTCGATGTATTGTTATCTTTCCACTCATAACGTCTCCAGTTAAATTAAATGTTTCATTGTAAAAGTTTTTACTGGCCGGTTTATGCCATAGCCGAAATATATAAATAGTAGTGTCTTAAAAATATAACCTTGTTCGGCCCTCTCAATAACTGGTGCAACGTAATGATGTCAAAATTGGATTACGAGATAAGCCGGAACAAAAAAACAATTCAATATGGTGGCGGAGAAGTGAGTGAAGTGCATAAGCATACATTCGTTATGATCGATTGTTATTTTTTATATTATTTGAATGTAAACAACGGTATAGCCCACTCTCCAACATACGATTACGTCAAGCTTAAAAAATGCAAAAGTTAAATTTCTAATTAAACCCCACCTTTAATACGGTTATTGGAATTTGTTTCTCACGTGAGATTTTTAAAAATAGTGCATCTAATTGCCGAAAAACGCATTAAATCCATTAAAAACGGTGCAACAAATTGGTTCTAAAGAGGAGAGGACGCAGTATTGTTATTTTTTATGTCCTTTTTTATGACTTTTTTTTAAAAAAGTGGGGAAAAACACAATTTTTCTGGTATTTGCACCCAACCTTGTCCCCAGAGCTTGCTTTCTCTCTTCTTTCTTTTCTCTTTCCCAAAATTTCGAACAGCGAGAATTTCGCCTCAAACTGTTTTAACACTTGACGAATAACTTGCTTGTGGAACATTCCTGAAAATTATTTAATGCAGATCGTTATTAATCCCTTTTCCTGCAATGTCTTAAAGTACACAGCTTTTAAGTTTCTCTTTTCATCATATTCAATAGAACCACGTGTTTATCTTCTCTGTAAATTTCATAAAAAACATTTTTTTGTTTAAATGATTTGAACATAGATTCTAGTAAGCAATCACGAATTCTTCTTCTTCAAGATAGCTATCACGTAGACTGCTGTATAAAATGTTATCAAAGTATAAACCAAACTTAGCGAGCTCGGTGGACCATTTACAAATATAAGAAATTACAACGTACAAAATAATAAAACGTGCGAATCTCTATAAACATTTTTTTTTAAACTCGACTAAATAACACACATCTTTGATACATAAATAGTTCGTATTCTAAAACCACCGTAATTTAGAACGAAAACTAACAATATAATTTGCTCTTTTTTAAGATGGGAAAGATCAAGGTGATAATGTTGATGTCAATATGCCTTACGTTAATCGTATTCTTGAGAGAAGTTATATGGACCATAACAAATGGAAGAAAAAGACATTACTACAAAAAAAACAGAATAAACCTTCTCTTTAATCAGTTTTTTACTCTAAACAACAAGCCTGACATCAACAAGAAACCACGAGTTATTGGAGAAACACAAGAAGAAAGAAAACAACGATTAAGAAATTTCTGTCGATCTAATAAATCTAGGTCAACTTGGGAATCTAGTCATCCTGAACAAAGACAGATATTAGTTAGTGATAAACAGGGATTACTTTACTGCACAGTGCCAAAAGTTGCTTGCACAAACTGGAAGAGAATGTTTCAGGTATTTGAAGGAGAAATGAAAGACGTCTTTTCCATAAAGTTAAAAGACAAAATACACACATTGAAATACAAAACTTTTGTTGGTATGAGAACACGCGAAAAGTTTTGGAAAAGAGGTTCATATTATTCTTTTATGTTTGTTCGACATCCATTTGAAAGGCTATATTCCGCTTACCGTAATAAACTGAACAAACCATTTAGTGATTATCATCAAAAAGTTTACGGATCTCGTATTCTAAGAAAGTTTCGTTCAAACTTATCAGAAAAACAGTATAAAAATGGAAAGAATGTCACTTTTGTCGAGTTTCTAAAATTCATAACAAAATCCTACCAATCAGGTGGCTACAAATCATTGGACGAGCATTGGCAAATCATGACAAAAATATGCGTACCTTGCTCAATGAAGTATGACTACATCGGTAAGATGGAAACTTTGATAAAAGACGCAAATAATGTGTTAACTGAAACAGGTTTAAATGGTAAATTCGAATTTCCATCGAAAGCACTTGATAACTACACAGAAAAGGCGAGCTCTTCAGCATTTAAAAACTTTTTAGAAATACCTTTAGAAGTTAGACGAGAATTATACCAAGTATACAAAGACGATTTTGAAGCCTTTGGATACACGCCAGATAAATACTTTCAAACTGTAAATCACACGAAAAGTGTTCATTGACATTGTTGTACTGTTTAGCAAGTAAAAAGTCATTTGATTACTTTCTTGATGTAAACACCGAAAAGTTATTTGTCGTTTAGGTAGGAATATAATGTATGTAAAATATAAGAATCTAAAACTTACGTAACTTAAACACAACTGGGAAAAAACACATCCGACTAAAGTCCATGCATCAAAACCATTATCTTTTTTATTAAATACAATATATACATCTTCGGGGATTTTTTCTTGGCGTACGCGTATCAGAATACGCATACGCGAAAGAAAACTAGAAATTAAAAAAAAGGTTGCGAAACATTACGCAAGTTGCCAGCAAAATTGAAACTAGCCCATAGTTGTCCCTAGTGCTTTTTGTTTCTCTTTGATATAATACGGCGAGGTGCTTACATCTTACTGCAGCTGATATCTGGGAATACACCAAAACTGAATATCATAGACGTAGAAAACCCTGGGGACGAGGTTGTAAAATAAACTCACCGCGGATCAACAATAACTCGTTGCGCAAAAGTAGTGATTTTTTGGCAAAAATACAATATATATATGCGGAATATTTCTTTTCAGAAGGTACGAGAAATTTAGATCGCGCGAAACTAAACAAAAACGATTACTGAGAAATCTCGTAAAACCTCTTTCCACAGAATTATAAAATTAAATATTGATAATAATCACAATATTGTCAGTGTTGGCCGACGTAAATCCAACATTGATGAAGCTTTTAGCGCCAAAAATCCATGCAAAGTTATACTTTTATAAAGTTAAAACCTTTATTCTGAAAGAAATGCAATACATCGAGTTGTGCAATCCGTAGTGTGCCGAAATGCACGAATTAAGGGGATGCGCGTCGTAAGGTAGACTTTTTCAACCGGAAAATAATACTCGGAACGCAGATAATAATAGAGACTTTCGCGTTAACGACTTCGGAGATGAGAAGGCGAACGAAGCAGCTTGTGGGTTGTTTTTTTTTCACGTAAAAATAACGGCACTAGTTATGAAAACCGATTTCTTGAAGCCACGGTATCTGCTGCAATAAGTTTCGAAAACTCACGGGAAACAATAAACAAAAACAAACAATCTACAGAAACGAAAACAATTTATTAACTTTATCAAGATTTATAAAACAGCTTCAAATTTTTGACGGAAAAACAATAACAACGCGGTGTGAGGTTTCGCTTTCTTCTTTTTATCTCACGTATTGAAAGATAACATCTCTCCTCGCTCTAATTGTACGCAATCTAAAAAGAAACAGAAAACATTTTTATATAGTATATTATATTATATATATAGCAAAGTGTCTAAATACATTAAAATCCAGTGCCTTTGAGGGACGATATTTAGAGCTAAATTTCTAAACTACAAATATATATCATTTTTTGGGACAGAGTGCTCAAAAAGTGTTTACTAGATACAATATGCTTGATATAATTAATAAAGTCATTTTGAGGGTTGTCTTCTTTTGGGGATTGGTAGTTCAGTCGGTAGAGCGTTCACTTCCTATTCATATGGGTTCAATCCCACGTAACAGTTGTTGCTTATTGAATGTTTCTGTAGCTCAAATGGAAGCTTTTTAACACTCTAGAACCGTCTATGTTGTACCTCCTGGAAAAAAATTGACAGGGTAAATTTATTGGAATTAATGAGGCTAACCACATAAAATATAGATCACTACTTTTTGTGGCCAAGACAACAGAATTGAAAGCACTGTTTTTCGTTTGGAAAGTACAAATTGTATTTAAAATTTTGCCCAAGCTTGCCCTCATACTTATGGCTTTTTTGGCCAGTTGACACGCACACTAATCTACCATACTGAACACAAAAGTTACGAAAAACACGAAATTTGATTAAGGTCTATTATGTGGTTTCACATTCTTAAAGGGTCATGCAAGAGTAGTTTTTACGTATCATAACTTAGCTATACCACATTATTGTAAGCTCATGAAACACAATGCAAAAACATAGGGTTGTAAAGAAAATGATGAAGCCCTGAATATTTTTTATCTTTTTTAAATATTTTTATATATGTCCAAACTTAATCTCCCAAAAACAATAATTACATTAACGGTCGCCACCATTATCGAACAAAAGTCCACTTGGTCATTCGAGACTTCACACGTCGTACATAGCTCACTTCTTGAAAAAATTATTTGAGTGTTGAAGAATTTAACAACATGCGAAAGTAGGTAAACAAAGTAGAACTTCCAGGTAAAGGCACCGTTTGATAAAATAGTTCAGATTTAGAACATATATCAGTAAAAAGACGCTAGTAGCAACAGTACAAAATTTTTTAACCACAAATGAGCAAATACCTTAAAGAATGAAGAGGTATATTTAAGAGGGTGCTGATAAGCCGCAAACGCACGCATATACAAGGGCGAGTTCGGGCGACTTTGCGAATAAATTGGCGGTTGTCCTCCGAAATCGCCCGGAGCATTCCCGAAATGCAATTTCTTGTAACATACCATCATGCGGACGACAGTTGCAAGAAGGCGCTTGAAGAGAAAGGAGTTAATAAAGTTTATATATAAGTTATTTATAAAGTAAATCTTATCAAAAACCATCAAAAAACTGTTCTTTTAAGAACTTCGCTACCACATAGTAAGTTTATTTTAATTTTTATAGTTTTTTGAACCATTGGTGGCTTATCGGCACCCTCGTGTATATTTTCCCCTGTTAGTTTTGGATTGGTGACTTAAATTTATTTCCACGATACAACAAAAAAAAGAAGCAACTTGAGTTTTAGGAAATATTTAAAAATTGTATAATAAAATTTAAAAAGAAAGAGTTTTGTTAATACTTTATGGATTGAATTTTCTTCTTCTGACTGTAGCTAGAGGTAGCTAGGTAATGATTCCATTGAAGGATGACAGCATTTTCCATGGTGGCCACAGGCACCACAAAGTAATTTAGTTAGCTAGCTACATCAAACCAAGGAAAAAACGTAAAAATAACTTTCAAATCATCCATACCTTCGCAACTCACTTTTCTTCTGCTGTATGAAAAGGATACCACAAACATGCCAATTCAAGCTGATAATTTGGTACTTTAAAATCTTCTTTTTAATGAAGCCATAAATATAACACGTTTTTGCGCATTATAAACGTTCAAATTAATATAGTGTGCCTTCAAAGAAAAGGTACAAGCTTTCCAACTCGAAATATTAAGAGAAGCTAGCCAATTATTATCAGGACTTGGTATAAACTATGTATTTGTGTTAGGTCTGTAAAATACACGATAATTCAAATTAGCCGATAGCCGTTTTCTGATTGCTTGAGTGTACTTCCCAGTCTTTCGCTCCCGGCAAACGGAAAATCGGGAAATCACGGGGGGGGGGGGGGGGTACGAAAGACGGGGGCAGGGGGGTACAAAGCCTATTTATTGGCATTTTTAGCTAACTTTTATTAGAGCTGCTCGGTCCAAACTTATTTGTTCTAGTAGACAAAAAAATAACCTACCTTTTCGTGAAAAAATATCATTCTTATTTCTTTACCCTGATTTTATATGATTTTTTTTCTATCGAAATTTTGAGAATCTCAATAATTCTCTTGCTATACCTCGCGTGTAGCAAACGTGCTCCACAATTTCGCGAATTTATGAGGTATTTTTATTTGGCAAAAACTTTATCCGCGTAATAAATCAAAAAATGTCTATTCGCGAAATTAAATTTTAATATTTTTGATGACAAATAAAACATACATTTGTTTATTTTATTAATAAATCAGCTTCTTAACCCCCCCCCCCCCTCCCCCTTCCCCCTCTGTCAAAGGGTGTCTTCGACGTCAAATGGGTTCGATGTGCATTAGCAAAGTATTAAGTCTGACTGCTAGTGTAGTTTGATTCATTATCCGCATTAATCAAGACAGGAGTACCTAAGTAAAATCATGCATCACCAAACAAATAGAGCTTAACAAGGAATAGCCAGCCTTTATGTACAGTTTTATCAGCACAATGTTAATCTTTGACAGAAATGGATCCACCGTAATCAAATACCTTTAAACATGTGAAAACTGCCATACTAACATCAGTATCAGTCGTACTGACCCTCTATCTTGATTAAACTCCCGCGTACAAGCTGTAAGGGGCACATCCCGTTAGTTATAATATCACCAGGATATTAGGTTCCTTTGAACTCATTTCCAAAAAGTCTTATTTACCTCTGCTTCGATTAAAATTGTTGGAATACTTTCTCGATATTGCCAATCCAAGAACATGCAATAATAGACACAATTAGCAATAATATAAACCAACAGTTATTCACTATTAACAATAGTTGTTTTTCTTACGTAGGTAAACAACACAACTATATGCTGATTTTAAATCGTTACTAAAGTCACGTTATTGAACAGTGCGGAATGGTTCTGAAACTTTTTCTCAGTAAAAATAATTTCAATGATAGCAAATGACATATGCTTTATCCAATTTAGCCACAATTTGATCCCACCCATTGGCAAACTGTTGACACAATGGAGTTCTCCTAATTTTTGAAAAATAAATTATGAGATTGAGTATACCAAGAAGGTCAAGATATGTAATGTACTGCGTTTTTTCCCTTTCGTTTCGTCTGCAACACAGCTAACAGGATGAAGGATGGTGATGTAGCATTAGAAAAGTACGACATAATCTATAGTCCAACTTATTTTCTTTAAAATCTTCAGAATTTTTATTCAATGTTTTCCTTAAAAAACGTAATAGCGATGGCTTTCGTGCAAGTATACTTGAAGGAACCCCTTAAATACGATATTATCGACACGGAAAGCTTAAAACTAACCTTCCTCTTTATAATAACTTTAATCTAAAAACACTCTTTTAACCGTTCAGGATAAAATTTCTACCTTACAGTTTAACAAAGAACTGAAAAACCAAACATTTTAGAAATCGCAGTTTGCTTTCTTGTACAAAGGAATTCTTTTTGAATATTGTAATTTAAGTCGTTTAGTGACTTCATCATTTCTTCTCCAAAATTTAAAAAAAATGCTGAGATCTTCAAGGATGCTAAAAGCTTTCCGCACTTCTTCTGTCGTTGGTTTGGTGATTACATCCTCGTCTTCAATGGCATCACCTTCTTTGTCCTCCTCGTCTTCTTCTTAAGCTCTAGTTACTACAGTAATTATATCAGCGGTTCCATGCAAATTATTCTTTCTCGCCGAAGAATAGTTTATTAATATTTTACAAAAAAAGCTAGCGAAACTTTTATGAAATGTTCTTCAAAATAAGAATAAAAAGTTGACTTACCTGCTTTTCCATTTCGTGAGCCATTCCTCAGAAGCTTGAAATGATTCAACACCCAATTCTTTAGCAAATCCTACGGCTTTTTTCTTGAGCATCGGTCCACTGATTGAAACATTCTCACTTCGTAACATAAGGAATCATTTGTGGACAGCCCTGTTAACTTGTTCATGTTTTTATGGCTCGGCTCGTTTTGACAACTGCCCATTGTTAAACTGCTTGAATATTTTTTCTTTGTTCTTCTTCCACGTTGATAATGTACTGGCAGGTACTCTGATTATGGAGCTTGGAGTAATAGAGAGTTTTCTTAGGAGAGTTTATTAGGAAATCTTCGCCCTGCCAGCAAAATTGTTCGAGTTAAGGAGAGATTCGAGTACTAGAGGTTCCGAGTTATAGAAAGTCCACTGTACTTGCATGCAAATCCGATCGTCATCTTGAATAAGAGTTTATGCGTAAAGCGGCAAATATCGAATGAATTTTGAAAATATCACGTTGCTTGTTGTCAAAGTGATCAAACTCATAGGAAAATGTTTTTGTATATATGAACAAATTTGGTAAAATTTTCAGTTTTGACTTTGGATTTGTTTCTTCATCCGAAATTAAGCGGCTGGAAATAAATATAACCTCGCTCGCAACCTCGTTCCCAGGGCATTTTGCCTTGTTGATGAAGTTGATAGCGGCGAAAAGGCCCTGGAACAGGCTGGTAACATTATCGCTTATAATTTATTATAATTATACCCGAAAACTAATTTATGAACATTTACTGCCCTGCAAAAAGTTAAATCTGCCTCGCGCGGAAGTTTTATGTGAACAAGAATACAACAAATATGGCGGTCAATTATTTTTACGTGAACATCTTATATAATAGCTAGTGGCCATATATATCGATGTTGTGAATTTAATACCCTACTTGGGTACAAAACTCAATGTTGTTAGTCAATGTTTGAGTCTATTTTGATAAATATTTTGGTGACAAGCTGGCTGTGTTCTCTTCAAATCTTATGTGGGCAAATTAGCTAAATTATCTGTCACATTTCCAAAAAACATTTTGTTGGCTAAAAATCATGCAGCTGATTTTCATCGTTATATGTTTTGTTTATAATCCCTAAACCTCTTACGCAAATCGACAGGCAAAATAATGCAGGTGGTAAGCCGTCTACCAGACCACTTTATTTTCAGGTAGAGGTATCTTTTGAACTTGAAATCAATATATATATATATATAACTTGCATATAGTCTAGATGCCACAGTACGAAAGTTTTTAACCATAATTTGACTTTCTTCACCTAAGGTCTGCATTTTTTTGCATGTCGATTTTTCTGATTTTTCCCATGCATGCGCAAGAATCTCGTAAAACATAAACATTGAAACTTGTGAACGTAAGTAGGTAAATATGATGAGCCAACCTCGTCCCCAGGGCATCTTGTATCTTTTCTGACCCCGGGACGGCGATACGAACATGGCCCTGGAGGAGGCTGGTCCGATATGAAACCTGATTGGCGCGGATATGTCACATAATTATTGCGTCATACAAAACATTTTGGCGAGGCGGCGAGTCTGTGACGAACACGAGGAAACAGTATTAAAATGGCGGAGGAGCTGTATCAGTATCATGTTGTTTTCAAAGTGAAAAATTTAATAAAAAGCATTACTAATACTAAGCAATGAGAGTATAAAATAAGACATCATAAAGTAATACTGCTTACATGGAAATATTTCAATAGCTGGGAAAGTTTAATAAAACTAGAAAAGTAGCTAGCTAGCACACTATACCTAGCAAACTATCAAGATAAGAAAAAAAGAAAGAAACTCAACTTGTTTCCAAGTGGCCGGGGTCAGAAAAGATACAAGATGCCCTGGGGACGAGGTTGATGATGAGCTTTTTTGATATACTAATCAGGATCATGAAATGTACATCAAGTGAAGCACTAAAATGTAAATTTTATTGCGCTTTTTTAGCATTGCCTTTTAAATGAAGAAAGCTCTTGCAAATTTGTCATATCACAAATTTTATTCCTATTTAGACAAAAAGAAATATTTTGAATTAGCTATACTTTCTAGGTTTTAGAATTTGAGCAATTTAAATAAGGCCAATAAAGGTTTTGTAACAAAACTTCTAAATCTGGACCGAATAAGAACAAACAAGTAAGGTTTTTTTAACAAATTAATTCTTCTAAGGCCAATGTACCATACTGAAAAAATTTAACATCAAAAGGTCCTATTATTATATTTTAGGCCAGCAATTGATTATGCTCCATAGGCATATTTTCACATCGTGGCTAAGTACAAGTAGCATTGTAAGAATTAATACCCTGCACGTATATAATAAAACAGCTTTAACTTAACCCATTATTTATATATACCGTATAAATGATATCAAATGTTGTCCCTTTTAAGAAAAAAGATCTTGCAAAATCCGTATCTGCAAAAAAAGAGCTTCTTGTCTTGCTGACAGTTTATATATATAATTAAGAACAACATGACAAAAGTTTACATTTTAAAACTGGTAGGAATAGAGTTTTAATTCTCGGGTCTCCGGTTATGATCATTTTAAAAGGGAAAACAAAAAACTTTTAGAGAAAATGAGTTTATTTTGAATAATATATGATTATTAGAACAGGCTTTATTATATTTTAAATTTTATACTGTAGTGAACCATTTTCACTGCAGTTGATTTGTGTCGTCATTTCATCATAAAACATTAAATGTTTTGCTACTAATAGGGGCAGTTTACTTAGTACATAAACTTGAAAAATGCAGGATTCCATAATATTTGATGATGAATTTAAATATGATGGTCATTTTTGTTGAATATGATCAGAAAATGTCAAGCATGTTAACCAAGATTCGAGAATTATCCATAAATTTAGCACTACAACCTATCCTTCTTAGTTTTGATATTAAAAATAGGAAAAATTGTTGTGCATATTAAAAAATATTTGTGTGCAACTACTAGCTCTTCTCATGCACTTCCTAACGTATTCTCAACAAAATCACCCACCTGGATAATAATAGCCATTGAATATGTAGTTTATAAATATGTCGTTAATTAAACTGTCCCAGAGGATGAGCTAGCTACAGCTTAATGGAAACAAACTTCCAAAACATTTTCTAAATTAAACCCCTTTTGCCAATATTAAACAATCAAGCTAAGCCAGATCAATAGAATAAGGTCAGTAATATTCTGACAATTTTGTTCTCATCGACAAAAAAGTTTTTTTGATGTTGTGTCTTTTTTCGCCCGCCATCTCTAAACTTGCTATTATGCGAGCGCCAAATTTGCATCTCATTATCTTTGGAATTTCAAAAATGCCTAGTATATCTGGGCATTTTTGTATCACGTGACCAGCCTGTTCCAGGGTCATTGTTGGCCACCCCGTAATAACGGCTCAGGGGCTACAAGATCCTGGGGACGAGGTTGCCTCGCTCGGCCCTCTCATATAACTGGTGCAACGTGATGACGTCAAAATTGGATTAAAAAATAAGTTTGAACCAAAAAACAATTCAATATGGTGGCGAAGAAGTGACCGAAGTGAATAAAAAAACATTTGTTGAGAGCGAATGTTTTTTTTTTATACTATTTTGATGTAAACAACGATATGGTCCCCCAACCTCGAACCCAGGAGGGCCTGTAGCATTTTTTGATATGAAAAAACGCTACAGCCCCTGGGTTCGAGGTTATGGTCTCCCCTCCCACCTATGATAGTTACATGAAGCTTAAAAATAGTGGAAGTTCAAATTCTAACTGCCCCGACCCTGAATACCGTATTGAAATTTGTTTCTCGGGAACATATAAGATTTTTTAAAATAGTGCATCTAATTGCTGAAAAACGCATTAAAATCCAATCAAAACGATGCAACGGATTTGTTTTTAAAGGGAAGAGGACGCAGTATTGTTATTTTCTATATTCTTTTTTATATCATTTTTTTAAAAACGTAGGGAAAAACTTTTCTGTTTTTTTGCACCCAACCTTGTCCCCAGAGCTTTCTTTCTAATTTTGAGAATCTCGAACAGCGAGAATTTCGCCTCAACGTCAAGCTCTTTTAACCCTTGACGAATAACTTGCTTGTGGAACATTCTTCGAAATTATCGAATGCTAAATCGTCATTAATCCCTTTTCCTGCAATGTCTTAAAGTACACAGCTTTTAAGTTTCTCTTTTCATCGTATTCAATAGAACCACGTGTTTATCTTCTCTGTATATTTCATAAAAAACTTTATTTTGTTTAAATGACTTAAACATAGATTCTAGTAAGCAATCACGAATTCTTCTTCTACAAGATAGCTATCACGTAGACTGCTATATAAAATTTTATCAAAGTATAAACCAAACTTAGCGAGCTCGGTGGACCATTTAAAAATATAAGAAGTTAAAACGTACAAAATAATAAAACTTGCAAATCTCTATAAACATTTCTTCCAAACTTGACTAAAAAATACAAACGTTTCATATATAAATACTAAAGTTCGTATCTTAATTTCATCTGCAACATCAGCCGCATCTCTGTTAATTTTAACTTTCTTTTGAAATGCTAAAATTGATTGAACTTTACGCTATCATTTCCTAGAAATTCGGACACTCAATTTAAAAAGCGCATTTTTTTCTCAATATGGACGTTGGGTTGGAGGACGCTAACCAGACTTATTTTAGTGTCACGCCTAAAGGCGTATAGGCGATAAGTGTGGCAAGTTTGATAAGGACGTCTTCCCTATATTTTCTGTTTTATCACCAAACATTGTTTCCTTTTTTGCTGAAACTGAAAAAATACAGTTTTGGTTTGTCTCTTGTTGACAAATGCCCTCTTTAAATAATTAAATCATTGCCTTTTAATGAAACTGTAACTGAACAACAACCTGTCATTAATACAGTTTGTAATAGAATTGTATTTTTGTTCCTCATTGTCCAAATTTCTCTTTTTTTTAGATCAGCCGTTATCCAAACATCAACCATAACATTTTAAAAAAATATTGAGCGATAGAGTAAAGTTTGAACGCCTAAATACTAAAACATTCAAATGTTAATTGCTGAACTAATGAAATATTAAACTACTTAGTTCATACTGTTCAGAAGTTATTATATTCGAATCATCAATCTTATATTATAACAAGTTTTTTATCATGGAATTTTCTGTAATTTCGAAGAATCTGTAATTTAAATGTTTTATTTACTCATTTGTATTGTCACTTTTTTATAAGAATCAGAAAATTTGGTTGAGTGTTCTTAGTTATTTACTTGTTAAGGATAGAATTTTACAGTATATTACAATTTTTTGAGATCTAAAATCTATTAATTGTTTCCATGAAAAATTCTGCGTTTAAAGATATTTCCCATTTTTTTTTTTAGAGAGAAAAAGAGAAAATCGGTAAATTTTCAGCCTTACCATTGCTTTCATTGTTCAACAATTTTCAGCCTTATTGTTGTTCTTATAAAATTGTTCTTATAGAGAAAATAAGTGTATGTAATTTAAGTTGCTATGATTTAAATTAATTTAATAATCAAGAATTGAATTTTAAAATTTTAGAACTTTTAATAATTTTGTTCCACCCAAATTATTCGGTTTTAATGTCCACTTCAAAGTTCAGTACTTTCTCAGATTATTGCTGATGACGTAAATCGGGGCTTCTTGTTTTGTGTTTTTTTATGCCTTGTAAAAATGAAAGAAATAACATTATTGGCTTAATTAAGGAGGTTTAAACCCCCTTGACCTTATCTAAATACCTTTTTGGAGAAAATTCTCGAATCATGACCGAAAATTGCTCGTCCTATTCGAGGTTCGAGTAAACAGAAGGTTTTATAACAAATAACTCGCGAGGGTTCTAGAAACGTAGAAGAATAGTATTGAAAGTTCGAGTTATACGGTGATCGAGTAATCGAGTGTATACTATATGTGCTAAGCTGAAGATTTGTAAATAAAGCGAGAAAAAAGAAATATTCCTCTGTTCCTATACCCTATTTAGGCGGCTTGAATAAAAGCTAATACAATTATTTTAGATAGATAACCTGAAATAAAAATTCGAACGTTCATTTCTTATCATATTTGTTACATAAACTCACAGTTAGGTTTTTAGGATAATTATGGGTACAGTGGAATGTATGTGTCATTGTTAGGTACACTTATAATTGTAAAAGCTAACTGCCGGTTTTCGATTGTTAGAAGAGTTAACTTGCGGATTTTTTCATTAGCTAATAATTCTGAGCGTTTTGAAATTTGACGAATGAAAATGCTTCTTTGTGTGAGGTGTGATTTTGAACTATAGTTCAAAATAACACCTTCTTTTTAGTCAACGAAATTATTTTGCTTTGGATTAGTGAGATTCACTAGAAGAACATTTCACTCCCCTTAATTTATTCTCTTTAAATAATTTGATCTGAGAGAGTACCCTGTGAACAATCGACGTATTTTACACAATCCGAGCATTAGTTATCCTTATGCAACAATAGTAGTGTATGATCAAACCTCATATACGGTCCAAATCCAGGATCAAATGGATTTGACAGATGTGATAATTAATTGTCCGAAATTTCAATAAAAATAGAGGTATCAAGACAAAGACAAATGCTCGGCGATTTCGAAAGAAAAGTTTCAAATTGTTTTGATTTCTACATTTAATAACTGCTTTGGAGAAATAATTTAATAATATTTAAACAAGCATTTCGCTGGTCTTTTCTTTCATATTCACAACAATGTGTTTGTCCCATGTTGAAACACAACAAATGGCTACTAAGGAAACTGTTCGAAAGTGAGATATGCAATAAAATAACTTCTAAAGCAGCTCCATAATAATTGCTGTGTTTAAAGCTCTAGATAAAATTTCTGAGAAAGTTGTTGACATCATGAGGATAACTTCTCACATACGTACTGAAGGGGATGGTGCTACCATTTGTCTGTACATCAATGTTTTTTTCAAACACACAGCACTATAACATACATGTGTCAACGCCGTTGATGAAAATGTGAAGGTGAAAAGTTTCTTTTTCCTTTTCTGTTTGGCGATATTCCCAAGAAAGAATTTTTAAAACAAAAAAAGTAACGCGCGAAGTTGTTTCCAACAGAAGAATTCTCTACTACCATATACCTAACATATACTGAGGTGGTTAGCGGAAGAGGGAAACGTGTTCGTAAAAGAACAAGGTGAAATATTATATTCCGAATATATATATATATATTTATATAGTGATATATGAAAGTAATTACTGAAGAAAATATTAAATGTACGGCTAAAAAGGATGCTAAAATCTTTCCTGAACTATAGGGCTGTATTGACCGAGAATTAGAAAATTCTGTACTACTGAAGGAGTAAGAGGTTCTTTTCCCCAAGAAACCTTATTCACACAGCTAATAAAAGTTTAAAATCATTGAGAAGGATAAATATCAAGGAGGAATATCAGGGTGACTGTGTAACATGTAGGTTATCACCAATTACATCAGTGAGACGATACAGTTCCTGGTAGTAATTATTGTCTTGAAACATATGAGTTACCCAAGAACCAAGTCGATTAAATAAAAGGCTAATCGGAAAATTGCCACTCCAGCAGTAGTTTCTGCAAAACAACGATATAGTTTAAAGATAATTGTGTACTGAATCATCCAAACATGTAATGTAAATGCCCAGAAATTATCACTCACAATGGCTCCGACATATTTTACTGAATTAGGGCAGTATCCACAATTTAAAGGAAAGGCGAACTACGCTGCGACACTGCTGCTGACCGACCGACTGACTTGATCGTCTGCTCCATAAATCAATTTTGTTTACATCTTTGTGAGTCTGGAATTATTTATGATTGAGTATTTTTACACATGCGCCAAACGGGTGACTAAATTAAAAAATAATGAAATATATTTTGATGGTCTTTATTGTGATGGTCACGGGTCAATACGCACAAAATAACGAAATTAAAGATCAAAATAGCAAAAAATGTTGAACAACATGTGACAAATTATTTTATGTTACTGAACTTACTAAACAAATTTGCGAGTAAAGATAAGAAATCAAAGATTCGAGAATAAAGATGAAACCATTATATTTCGCGCTCGATTTGCTGTGGAATGTTTTCGGTCTGCATATTTATCAAATTTGGCGCCTTCTCATCATAAAAAGCTTTATCGTTTGAAGCTGGTAGTATGTTATGGAAAAGGGACTCAAAACATGAAAAAAATATTGTTGTTGGTCAGGACAGATATTTATTGAGTTCAAAGAAGTTTAAACGAAGGTTATAAAATGTTGTTACTACTACAGTACGTAGAATATTCCTGGTTATCTCTCTTATTTTTTATGTTTACTGGTAAGTACATCCAAAAATCTACTTATTTTCACACCATACAACTATAAAAATTCTGTAAAAATATCACTGGGAAGATATATAGATACTTAGTTGTGAAATATAGTTATTTATTTGTTATTATAGTAGCTATCTTAGTATATCTTAGGATTAGGAAATCTATAAATGTTTTTCTCTCGCTAAAATTTATTTTCTGGCTGCCACAAAATAAATTTTTATTCGCGTCTCCTTTAAATCCATGCGCGTCGATAATCTTAAAAAGATCAACGAAGGAGTACAATGTAAATACTCTATCTTTTTTCACTTGTTTTCAGGTCGCAGAGTATGATTTCATAACAATTTTTTAAACAAAAAACAAAGTCGACAAAGCGATTCTAAAAATAAAATCAAGTATTAAAAAACTATAGAATGAATTATGGATGTGTGCAATAGTTTAAATTAAAATATAAATGCATATATGTATTGACAGTTTGTTATTGACCCCCGTCTTAATATATATATAAACAAAAAAGAAAGCAGAAGTACTTAGTTGATCATTTGATATAGCAGGAAGAAAACAGACGTGCTTGTAAAAAAATTATGTTTTAAAAATGGATGAATCGAGTTTCACTTGCGCCATATGTTTAGACATTGCAGCCGAAGCTGTGGAAACTAATTGCTGTCACCATATTTTTTGTGAGAAGTGTTTAAATGGTATGCTTGAAAAGCCTTGTCCTCACTGTCGAAAGAATTTAAAAGTGGAAGTTGCGCATTTTGCTCGAAGAATAATTGGTAATATGTTGGTGGAATGCAAACATTCTGGTTGTGAGTTGAAAATATCCAGATCAGAATCAAAACAACACCAAGCACAGTGTGAACACCGTCTTTATACGTGCCCAAGTAAAACATGTATGTTTAGCGGAAGTAAACGGAATTTCGCCAGACATTTATTTGAAGTTCACCAAACAGAGGTCGTGCAAAACGCTGAGAAGTGTTTTTCAACACGAGATGAACAAAAAACTTCAACAAAAGATCGAATTCAGAAAACGAATAACAAATATGGTCGCTCAGCGCGTTTAGGAGAGTCAGGAAAATATTATTGCGCTGGACAGCTTGATGAAAATTACAGGTACTGCAGCTGTTGCGATGGTCACTGCGGACCGACAAATGGATGCAACTGTAGTGGATGTATGGAGCTTGACATTGCTGCAAGACAACTTCCACGTCATTGGTATGTCAACAGACAAGGTGCAACTACAAGAAGAAGTAAAGAGAATGGAAGAATGTATTGTGGGAGACGTGTTATGGTTGGAACTTCTGGTTGTGACGGATACTGTGGCCCGAAAGATGGTCCAAACTGCCAGTCATGCGTTATACTGGATAGTCAAATTGGTACTCGATATGCTTAAAATATGCACAAAAACCTAACTTAATTTCTGGTAATTATGGTTATTAAGAAATGGAATTAAAACATTAAAAAATGTAATTACGTTAAGAATTTTAAACATTTACGCCCAGGTTTTTTTAAAAATTATTTTAAGTTTATGCCTTGCACTTGCATTTTTCTTATTCGTGTAACAGTAATAACGAAAAACTTTGCGATTTTTTTCAACGTAGCAAAATTTTTGGGCCAGTGTAACTTAGTGGTTTTGGTGTATATACATCTGATCAGAGGAAGAAGAGCCAACCAATCCCGTCTTCGCGGACAGTAAACATCATTGCTTACATTGAAAACAAAAAATATAACCGCAATGAAATATCAGAAAACTTGTCCCGCGAAACTTTAAAAATTGTGCTGAAAATTTAGTTCATGTAATTACTCACTATTTGGCATGACAAAAACCAGTTTCGTCATGCCAACTCTTTTTTGCAGTTTTTTATGTTACATTTCTTTACTTTTTATTAGATAGCCCTGAAGTTCTTGTTTTTATTTTAAAAGTTGTTTTTATTTTGCAAGTTCCTTTTTTTTTTATAGTTCTGTGAATTACGAGAGAAATTCTCGAAAATAATGACACCTCGTTGTCAAGGGATATTATTTAATCGTTGAATATTTTGTAATAGTTTTCTTTGTTGTTCTTTTTAATCTACATAATTAGTGTATTGCTTTCTACGAAAAGATTTTGAAAAGATTTTGTTGTTGTTTTTCCGCATACGCACGAGTCATCAGCAGATCTTGAAGTGACCAATAGCGAGGTACGCAGATCGCCTACGTCCTGTTCACAACATTTCATTCCGTTTGGATTTCTTTACTCATTATGATGGTCCTCCACTTTGATAACCAATTCGTTGGCTCTGACTGCAAATACATGCATTACAAAGTCGTTTCCTCTAATTTTTTTTGATTTTTGAAATTGATGTGCATCATTTTGTGCAAAATTTTTTTTTAATTTTATAAAAAGTTAAAACATTTGTTTGTGTGCAAGTTTACTAAAGGATGACGACGTGTAAAATTAAGAAAAATATCTGTAACTTATGGCGAGAAAATAATAAATAAAGGAAATTTAATAGAAAAACAATTTTTTTTTCGTGTTCACAAAAACAAACTTTAAGAAGTTTTCCTTGTTAAGAAAAAGGCGGTGGAAACCAGCTCGGAATGTTTTAAAAAGAACTAGCAACACATTACTTCCCTACATTGCTGTAGAAATTGATAAAGCTTTAGGACTTTTTATTCTTAAGGCCGGCGCAAACCGGGCAACATGTTGACCTACACTCGCTGACCAACATGTTGCCCAGCATGTTGGTCCGGTTTGTTTTAAGCACCATGTTGGTGAAGAGAAAAATAGCCTAAAAAAGTTAGCCAATATTTATTAAATTCTTAATAAATGTTGGCCAACATTGTCTTCAAAAATGTTGTGCGGTTTGCTTTTGGCACCAGCCTGTTGGCCAACATTTTTAACTAACATTTGAGATTTCGGCACAATTCAAATGTTTTAAGAATTTAAACGTCATGATCGAAAGACAGTCAAACAGCAAATTGATGAATGTGTAGAAATGTTGGCCGTTTTTTGTTTGAAAAAATATGGTAAAGCAAACCGTACCAACATGCTGGCCCAATTAACTAGTCGACATGTTGGGTACATTGTTGCCGGGTTTGCGCCCGCATTTACCCATCAATAAAATGGCCTGGTTATCTAAAAGAAAACGCACAGCAAATGTAACCAACTCACTGTTTTACATGGGTGCAGAAAGATAACGTTTTTCACGCCATCACCACAAATAGCAAAAAATCGATGGATAATGATTACAAGTAGCTAAAACCAATGGCAGTGACTTAAAGCACATTTCTTAATCCGTGACGTTTGACACTGATATTACACAAAATACTTTAATTAATCACAAATTATGCTTTTTTCGGGTTTGGTCAATTTTGAAAATATAAAAAATTATCATCGTTGTTATTGCAGCTCTCATTTTAGCTTACTAATAATTTCACGTAGATTGACAGCCTGTCAGCGTCACATATATTCATTATGACATTGTAAACTCAACACACTGTCGCGTAATGTGAGTTTCGCTAATTTTGTTGCCATGATAGTTTTTGTATAGATATGGGTATTATTTTTCGAAACATACAACATAGAGATATTATTAAAAGAGAAAGAGACACAACGGCTATTCAAGCTATTGTAGTAGGCGCGTCCCTGAAGCAGGTGGTGCATTCATGAAAAATTAAAGTTCTTGAGGCTCGATTGTTTGTTTTAAGCCAATCATGATAAAGAAAATATTTCAATTGTTATTTCGTCCAATCATGATCAATCAATTTTCCCGAAAACTTTAGTATATTTTCGTAAGTGTTCGCATAACTCGAGACTCGTTCAACGATTTTGACCACGAGAAATCATAGTGAAAAGCAATCATGGCGGACATTTGTGGAGCTAAAGAATACCAAAATTTTGACAACGAATCTTTTCTTCAGGAAGACGATCCTGTGGATGAAGAAAGTTTAAAAAAATTCAGTTCTTTTGAGGATGCCAAGAAACAGATTCCTGATGATTTATTTATCGAAGACTTAGAAGAAATTTCTTTTTTGGATCATCAACTTCCAGCTATTTCCTTCTGTAATGAGGAGAATATTGACTTGGTTGTTGTGGAAGATCTGTCAAAGAAGACACCAAAATTTGTTTGCAAAATCTGTTTAAAACAATATTGTCGTGAATCATTTTATGTGACGCATACTAACTCTTGTGGTAAGTGTTGATTTATATTCTTTATCAAGGTCTAAGAAGCTACCCTAGCGCCTAGCTACTAAGAAGCTACCCTAGCTACTAGGATGATGTAGTGTTGTCTGACTTCCAGTATTGTTGTTTGCTATGCATAAAAAAGCGTCCAAAGAAATATTTACCTATAAAAATATTGATATGCTAAAACATTGTCATTTTTATTCTCAACAACGTGTACTTCGTCACTTTGTTTCAGGAAAAAATACTAACCAAGAAGAAAGAAGGAGCAGTGGATTGGTTGCTACTGTTAAACAGAAAAAAAGTGAAAAAGATGGTAAGTATTGTAACTGTTTTTTATATAATCCTGGTATATATTCATTTTTTTCATCCGCCATCAAACATTGTTAATTTTAGATCGCTTGTGTGTCACAGACGAAGAAATTTTAGCAGCTTTAACGGCAATGTTCAAAGACGTTCTCAACATGGCCATTACTGATCCGAATCATAATTACGACACTGGTTCATTTAAAAATAAGGGTAATTTGGTTAAAGAATTGGCGGAAGGTATTGTTGAAGTATTGAAAAAACATCCCAACTTAGAGTTGGAGAATGGCAATGCTTTGATAACAACTATTTTTAACATAGTCAAAGATGTAAACTTTTCTCAAGGTCCAAGTAGAGAAGAAATGTGGTAAAAAGTTATGCATTTTATGCAAGACAATACAAAAATCAAATCATGGGATAACATCTTAAACTTAATAGATCCTGTACCCGACAAAGTCATTTTTAAGTGCTTGTATTGTTATTTCAGCATGAAACTGACCACGTCGGTCTTAAAATTTAATCACGAAAGAACAAAACGAGAAGAAGAAGTACCTCTTCCTGACACAAAGCTTACGGATGAAGAACAAACAGTCCTTTATTATGTTGCTGGCTATGTTGTTTTTAGTTTGACAAAAAAATATGAACGGCTACACCAGAAGAATCCTTCTAATGTTGCCACAGCTGAAGCATTGGCTTTTTTTAAACAACTGAAGGTTAATTCTGATCAGACATTTCAAGGAAAAACGTTTTTGGAATTTACTACAAGTTGGGCAGAAATTAAAAATCGTGGAGGCCTCATCACTGTCAATGAGGATATGTTTTTGCTTATGCGACGAATTGAAAATGCAGTTAGGCTTGTTCTTAACGTAAAATTAATTCAAAAATATAAAAGTGGTGATTTAAGAGACTGCCTTGAAAAAGAGATAAAGAAAGGCACTTTAGTAAATGCCTACTGGGAAAATCTGACACGTGGAATGACCAAGTAATACATTCCAAGTCCAATTATCTTCCACAGCATTCATCTTGAAAAACTTTCTGTTTGGTGAGGCTCCATCGCAAACCCATGCTCGTACTTTCAGTCCAACAAATTCTAATATACATGTTGCTTCCCAAACCAAAGGAAAAAGTTGATCTGCTGTGAAACCAAGGCCAGCATGGTAACCAAAAGGATAACACAGTGAAGAGCATATACCACGGACCATGAAAACATTTACGTATGTAGCAAAATCTCGATCTTCTTGGTTATCTTCCAAACTTTTCTGAAACAGTTGCATTTCCTCATTAACTTCGCCCATTTCTGTGAAACCTACAAGCTTTCCAGTTGATTGACGATATATTAATCCTGATTTAATCTTCATTTCGTCAAATATCAGACTGACGTTACGCTGATTGTCAGTTAAATTTTCAACATTAGAATCTTCTATCAGTCGTATTATGATGTCTTCTGAAAATCCACTCTTTGGCTCTGTAAAATTCATATATTTCTTTAAAGTGTTTACATGAGGAAGGACTAAAAAACCATTTATTTTGCTAATAATGTGTCTATAGGCTGCTGGTGATGTAATGTATATGCTGAGACACCACCTTATTACTAAGGGATGCCATCTCATTATCCTAGAATTGGACTTTGAGAGCATTTCCATCTGTTGCCTAAACAACAAATCCTGTGGAGTACCCTCCTGAAATTCTGGCATTTGGTTTTTTATGACACTAGAACATTTGTCAGAAAGATTTTCGTCAAGCAAAACTCCTTTTTCATCCAATAGTTTATTTATTTTAATAGCATATTGAGAAACTTTTCTAAGGAGGTTATCTTTAGCTACAGCTAAGTTTTTGTATCTTTCTTGAAGTTCTTCAATGGTTAAGTAACGTATATTAGTGAACTGATCATTTACAGATTCCCTGGTTATACGACCCCTGATCTTGTGAAGATTATTTCTTATTAATTTACATTCATGACACAATGTGTCATCTTCAACAATCAAGCAACAGTTCACGCTGCGTAGCACATTAAAGTTTTCCTTTAGTAACTTCTGATGGCTGGATGACTCAGCATGACCAAAACTTTTTTGATCGCCACCTGGAAATGGGTCTTTTATGTCAATTCTCTTAGCCAAAACATCAGAAAATTCTGTATGCCCGTTGCATATTGATAAGCTGCCTAAGTAGCTACAAATTTCGCTTACATTTTCGTCTGATAAGAATTCTGGTAAATTTTTCAAATTATTTACAGGTTCTGAATAAACATAGATATTCCATGTCATATCCTGGTTTATAATGATAGTCATTGGGACTTCGACAGCTGTCACGGTAACACTGGGTCTATAATATGTTCTCCCTCTAGTACTTTGATTTTGTCGCAAAAAGTGTATTTCAATAAACTTTTTGTCGATGAATTTCCAATGCACATTCTTATTTTTCTGGTAGGAAATTGATGGCATACACAACTTACAATCAGTTGAATGAGGCTCAAACACTGCCAAGTCAATGGTGATGTCTGTGCCAGTCCTTGTTGCTTTGTGTAACTTTTTTTGCAAGTGTTACAAAGCAGTTGTGGATAAACCTAAATTCAAACAAAAAAATAGTGTTAGCTTTTCTTTGTACACAATTTTTTCTCCAAGTTAGATGTAGCTAGTTAAGTTTTTTTACAAAAAATGTTAAAAAAAAATTAAAATCGTAATATATTTAGCTAGCTAGCTACGAGATTACCTCTGAATTTTCTTCTACAGATATGTTAAATTGGTTAATAATGATATCTTTGTAGTCAATCTTCGACTTAGGATTAACATATCCACGTTCTCTTTTCAGGAAGTTACCACACAAACGACAAATTGTTTCTAATTTTTTTATGTGAAGATCCATTCTAAAATAGGCAATTTCCTAAATATATATTCGGTAAATGGAAAGACCGCCATTTTATTTTACGTAACAAAAACACACCGACTACATTTAAAGAGACACTACATCAACACCGAAAGTAAAGAGTTCAAATTTGTCTCTAAACTTTGGCTAGCCATCGTCCTTCACTTAAAGATTATTATCATAGTGAAGAATAACCTCTTACCTTTGTATATGTACGAAGGATTTATATCTGGTTTAGTACTTCTTATGAAAATAACGTTTTACTCTGACATATGTTCCACAACAACAAAATGGCTACCTCATCTTCGAGCTTCTTCTCCAACTGAACTTCTTTAAAATTATGCAGTTAAATTATTTCTAAAGTCAGGGTAAACCCCTGAGAGCTTTTTAACCAATAAACTATGAGCGAATTCAATGTAAAACCTAATTATTTTCTCATTCTTTTACAAGTAAAATTATCGGGATTTTTACTCAAAGAATCGGCAATTAGTCGTTTTGCGAGAAACGCGCAAAAAGAGCTGGAACCGAGTGACGCGCCTTCTCCGCATTGTTTGTCTTGACAATAGGAATTTGAATATAGAGAATTATCGCGTTGTGTCTCTTTCTCTTTTAATAATATCTCTATGCATACAACAAGCACATATCGAAGAACGTGCAGTCGAGATGATGTTAAAATTTATCTTACTCGCCTGCACAGTTTTTGAAACAGTCAGATGTAGAGGTGTGTATCACAATTCCCCGTTCCCATATATAGATGAATGCGCAATGCATTGTGGTTACTTGAAGTCAAGAAAAAAAGGCGAAAATAAAAAAAAAATGCTTACGTGGAACAATCAAAAGCGGTAGCAATATATTGTGGAGAATCATTATATTTTGTTATTAAATAATTATCTCCATTATTATATCTCTTGCAGGTATAAATTTTTCTTAGCCTAATTAGTTTTAAAAATAAATTCTCTTTATAGGTTCAAGAAACTATTTAAAAGCAGTGGCTGTTTTAAGTGGAAAAGTGAGAGGTTTCGGCGAACAGATATAACAGGAGAACTAACTGGATTGTCGCCCGGCTTGTACGGATTTCACGTTCACGAGAGTGGAGATTAAATTGAGGGCTGCGCAAGTGCACTTGAGCATGGAACGCCAATCGATGACAACAGACACGCTGGAGATGTTGGAAGAGCGGACAAAAATGGTAGGGTTAAAATTCGAATCCGCGACCATGTGGTGAGGTTATCTGGAAAATTCAGTGTGATTGGGCGAGCCATTGTATTGCATCAAAATGAGGATGATTTAGGGAGGAAATGCAGAAAGCAGAGTAACTGATAATGCTGGTGCAAGAGTTTTATGTGCAGTTATCGGAATTTTTTGAGAAGAATAATAAACATTTTTGTGTGAAAGTTATTTTGATGTTGTTACTGTTTTTCTTCTTTGTTGAAAATATTAGTTTCATACAAAATAACTATTCTAGAGTCTTTCTTACTAACCTTTGCAGAGACAAAAATATTTACGCCTGTTATATTATCAATGACCTGAAAAAAAATGAATAACATTGTAGCTGAGGGAGTTGTTAGATTATGATCTTTCTTAGAGGTCTTGGTTTTCTCAATTTGTTTAAAAAACTTTTGGGGAATCGGTTTTTCCAGTGTCAAATTTAAACCGTGATAACCTTTTATCTCCTTTACGCACCGAAAATTTGGTGATTTTTTTACAAAATAAGAAATGATATTAAATTCTATATTGTTGTTTTTGAACGTCTGGAAAAAAATAAAACAATCGCTATAATCTCAAGTAACAGTTTTTAAATGTGATGGTCATTTGTCCATTTCTTTAGTAAAAAAATGTTTTCTAGTCTGTAAAATACAGAGGGATTAAAATAAATCTACATCGTGAGTAAATTAGTAATTAATGTGCCCCATGTCCGTGCGGACACAAATTGTAATATTTCCTTAAATTCCTAAGGCTTAGTATATCTTCTCAATAAAAGCAGAAAAATTACGTAGACAGAAAATAACTACTAAGAATTATCTATTCAAACTACTTCTCATGTCATTGAATCACAAAATTGTATAATGCTCTCTTTTCTCTACAAAGACGAACTAAATCAACAATAAATACAATAAATCAATTCTCTGTAAATGAAGCCCTCTTATGGCTGAAATCCTTCTCTCCCCCTGTCCACTTTTGTCTCCATTTTTGTTAACCCTCTCTGTCTCTAAGGTGCAGACGTCATTTATGGATGACCCTCCTCACTCACACGTCACAGATATACCCAAGCACAGACTTATTACTTTGTTGATGTGTATTTGCTTAAAATTAGAAATTAATGTTCTCTTTTGAAAGAGTAATTTTCTGCGGTAATTTAGCGAAACACTGAAGTGATTTTTCTCAAAAAATAATTCTCTACTTATGTCAAATAAAGATGACTAACTTTTTAAATGGGTTTTCAGACTCTAATATGAACAAAAGAGAGCTAATTTCAACAAAAACGTCACAAGTGTATTTAGTAAAGAGTTACATGGCTCGCTGTGAACTGTTAATCAAGGGAAGGATTTGTCGGCTATTCTAGCATTTGACTTACGTTAGGTAATCAAGGGCTTTGTAGGTATTCCAATCTTTTAGACGAGAATGGAATGGTGCAGTCGTGTTAACAAACCTGTGGTTAGGGAGAATAAATTTAATAGCCGTTTGATTCCTTTTTTTATGGTTTTCTTAGTTCTTTTTCGTCGTCTTATCTTTGTCGCACCTAACAAAAAGCTTAGTGTTATCAAAAATAATATTAAAATAACAGTTGAAAAAATATCAAAAAGGAAGAAGTAATGCTCTGCGAGGATGTCAATTAACATAGCAGCATTCATTGGTCCGTGTAAAGAAGCTTGAGCATGATTAATATGCTCTCTTCCGGTGTGGGGTAGCATCGGTGATTTTATGCTACTTTTATCATAAGGATGTATTGATTCAAAGAATCCATTTATTGGCGGATGAGTATGCTTAACTGATGACTTAAGTGGATGAAGGTGTATTTTATTGTTTGCATGTCCTGATCAAGATGATGTGTTTATTGTCCGGATTCGTTTAGTTGCATATTAGATTTGGCGCGGTAAGCCTTTTTTAAACTGTTAACAGTACTTTAAATAAATGGTTGATTTTACTAACGTACCACAACACATAGCGTGTGTTTAGGACGAGAACTCCAAGAAAACGCAGTTAAATACGACTTGCAAAATGCAATTTCGACAATGAATTTTCGCATAGAAATGTCTTTTATTTTTAATTCTCTTGTACAACATGTTTACAACGTTACTATGTACTTAATATTGCTTTATTTTTTTTATTCAGGAGAAAGCTAACTGTTCTTGTCCATAGTCCTAAAGGCAATTTATTTCTTAAAAGGAATCTTACCTTAGGTATATACTGTTTTAAACATCTGCAGATCAACCTCATCTTGGGCACAAAAGAATAAGGTGAAAAGTCAACAACAAACAGAAGCCAAAAGGCTTTTATGATGCCAACTAAAATGACAGCATCTGCATAGCGCACTCATTGAACCGTGTAAACGTACCTGTAGATGATTAATACATCGGGCTCACCTTCAATGTTGGCTAGAAGATGTTAGGCAGCATCGTTGCTATACGACTTTAAACCTCCTTGATTGAAGGGATGTGTTTATTGGAAGCGCATATTAATTGAATGGACTAGTTTAGTAAAGCAATTCATTTACTTGGGGGATGTGTTTTAGACTGACTTAATTATTGGAACATTCAATATGGAATTAGGAATATGTGGAACATTCAAAATGGAATTGTGAATACGCTTTATCCTATGGTTTTTGGTCTGTAAATTTCTGATTGCTTATTAAGATACACTAGAAATGTGGAGTATCTGAATTTAAATCAATTTAGAGTTGAATGATAAAATAATAATTAGAAAAAGATTAATAAGAAAATTAATAAGCAGGCGGCTAATTACGCTATATTTTCCTAGTTCTTAATTGTAATGAATACAATTCTGGTTATGTTATTACCAAATGAATTTTGTGCATTATTTCTATGATTTTCACCCTTCTTAACCCTTTTGTACGACCAAGCCTTCTCTTTATTAAGCAATAAAGATGTAAATACCGTTTTTATTTTGCCTATCCTTTCATTTTATTGAAGGTAGCTTCAAAGGGTATATCTTTATGTTTGAGCGTGTTCAGAAATTATATTTGGGAAAAGGTTGTTCTTTTTAATCTAATTTGTAACTGAAAACAGTGCTAAAGGTAAAAGGAAATAATTTTACTATGGCAGCGCATTAAAAGCTTCAAGAAGCTTGTTAAAAGTTATTAATCAAAATGGTAATAAATGTTGGGTTGTTACAAGTATTTTGACACAATTTCCCCTTTTAACGACTTCCTGGAAGATCAAAATTCAATATATCGCAATTTTTAATATATTTTTTGCGTCAACAATAAACATGTTTGATAGATGTTATTACGTGCGATGAAACGTTGGAGATGGCAGCAGTTTAGACCTTACAAGGGTAGGGTAGTTCCTAATAAGCTTGACGAAATTCATGAGGAATATTTTAATGTATAATTTTCGCAATGGGAGTTAATGGAAATGTTCTCAACTTTAGTTACCTAACCAAATCTGCTAATGACAGAACAGAATGAAATTCATTTCATAAATTGAACTTAAAAATGGTGTTGAAGAAATTATAGTGTGGTGTCAGTAGAAAATGTTACCACATTGAATAATATAATGGAACAGAAAATCTGTTTAGAAATATAAAATGTAGTGATTTTTTTCTCTTGCAAAACTAAAATTCATTAATATATGCGTGGGTTTAAGATCTTAGTAAAATAGTTTTCTGAAATATTTTACTGGCCCAAATATTGAAGAGCCTTAGTAAATCGTCAGCTTTAATTTATAGTCGGTTCT
This sequence comes from Hydractinia echinata, assembly GCA_030067915.1. Lineage (NCBI taxonomy): Eukaryota > Metazoa > Cnidaria > Hydrozoa > Anthoathecata > Hydractiniidae > Hydractinia > Hydractinia echinata. The sequence goes on along the minus strand of JASGCC010000236.1, from coordinate 264,617 downwards.
AATGTCCATCGCCACATAATAAACTTTCTCAAGGATTAAGATGGCTATTTTGCAATCAATGACATAAACTATGGCAAGCTGCTGTTTTTTTCTGGAAACGAGAAGCAACAGGGATCATTGATACCCCTATCTATTATCAACTTTTTTAGTGTCCATATTACTGCATGATGTTCTCAAAACGTTTATAATGTAAATATTTATGTGATATTGTGTGTTGCTACTTATGTTTTCCGGGGGTTATGGAAATAGTTTTGGATGGTTGTATCATGCTGCCTATCGCTGTAATTATTTAGATTGTTAACACAGTATATACACGTTCTTTATAAGCGTTCAAAATATATTTTGTGTGTTTTATGTTTTAGTCAATATTAAAACAAAATTAAGATAAAATGAAATCAAACTATTTTGCATTATTTATCTGCATAATACCGATGCTGTCAACATCCTCCCCTGATGAGTTTAAAAACAGCAAGCTTCCATCAAACAAAAGGAATGTTTTACTTTACAGTAAACATGGTCATTATTTGGCTATCTATCCTGATGGAAAAGTGAATGCTACCATTGAAACGAACTGAACAAGCAGTAAGTATTTAGAACTTCAACTTAAATGTTTGGTTCTAACGAGGATGACTTATATGCATCGTTTCATGATAGTAACTGTTAATAAGATAAATAAATGAATAACAAACTGATCAATTATTTATTTGTTCCTTAGTTGTTCTCGAGATGCAAGCCTTTGGCAGATACTATAAGAGAATCAGAAGACCAGGGTCATATTACTTGGCGATCAACAACCAGGGGGAAATTGTTACAAGGGTGAGTTCACACACGGCTTAAATAATGTATTAAGAGGAGTTTCTGTATCTCTTAACGTGTAACCAGAGACTTTGTTGTTAACTGTTAATCCATTATTCTTTAGAAAAAGCCAAGAAAAAACACACTTTTCAGAGAACATTTTGATGGTTCGTATTTTTGGTACGAGAACGATGCCAACCAATATATCTTGGCACTCAGAGCCAACTACAAAACAAAAAACAAAGTCAAAGCGACAAATCACACAAGACCGAAGCACCATATTAAAAAAACACAATTCCTGATAGCACATGTCCCGTATAGATTGCAAAAATTGTTTGAGCAGAGGCAAAGTCCATGAGTTTCTACGGAGCAAAGAATGTTGTGCATTTGGTTAGTAGCATTCGCAGTAGCGTGTCTTGATCAATGGCGGGATAACTTCCAACGTTGATCATCAAAACACTAAAATACACGATTTGTTTTATCAGGACTCCAGTTGTTTGCGAGAGATTCTAAGTTCTCAGCAATAGATACTAATAAAAGGTTACATATTCTCTACATTTTCTTTCGATGTGATCATTTTTTGCATATATGTTTGATATAAACAAAAACAGTGATATGCTTTTACACTTTAAAGTTCTTATATATTCTCCGGTCCTTTTTGTTCTTTTTTTGGTGAACACAAAAATAATTTCTGTCAGACATCTCAGCCTTAAGAATTACTTGATAATGTTGGTATTCACTTTTTTAAAAATATTTTTCTTGTAACAGAACGTCATGTAGTACTGTAAAATGGCAATGTCTACCATTTACAATGCCAGTATTCACAAGTCTTCCAGTTTTTAGCTTTCTAAAAAACAAATCTTTGAACTTTACATTCAATATTGTAACACCATCATTATCTTATCCCGATTAATTCGTCATTATTTTCATCCCTAATATCATAATTATTATATTATACGTAGTATTTTTTTTTAAATATTATATATGGCAGTGTTAGAAACTCGGTCCGTGAAAATCTGTATTTATTTATTGAAAAAAAGCATTTAGTAATTCATAATTCTGTTCTGTCATCCCACAACTTAATGATTTTCAGAGGTTGGATGTGGGGTAAAAATACTGTGTGGGCTTTTGGTCTGTATTTTCTGTTCGCTTCACAAGAACCAATTTGAAGCAGCTTCGTATCTATATGACATTCATCAGCGAAAAACATGATGAAATTCAACCTCGATCCCAGGGCCTGTAGCGTTTTTTTGATATGAGGATGAAACGCATCTTCATATCAAAAAACGCTACAGGCCCTGGGTTAGAGATTGGATGAAATTGCGACATCAACAGGTGGCTAACTACGCGAAAGTGAAAAAGCTATCATTATATTTTACGAGTATAATTTATATATTCTGGTTGTGCGTTTTATAATGATCTTTGTGCATATTTCCTTTTAATTTGCGCCTTTAAACGCCCAAAGATACAATAAAGGCGTAAAATATATCCTCAAAAGCTTCGGTGTATTATATTTTTATAGTAAGCTAAGAATGTGTAGGCATATTTTGGGAATGATTGTTATTTCTCATCCCATTGTGATCACAACTGTAATAATCTTAATAGAAAATACTAGCAGGGAGATCCGGCGTCGAAACGCTGGGTTAAGCCACGCGTAACTGTGTTACCCGGCGTTCAACACCCGGTGGAGCGATTAATAACAACCATAACCAGTGCCACACATTCAGGTGAAGTGCTTTAATACCAGGTATACAGTATGTCGTAAATCGAGTGAAGCACACAACATTATGATGTTCCATATGTAATATATTTTTAAAAAAAAAAAAAATTTTTAACTCAGCAGGATGAGTTTAAAAACAACAAGAAGCCACCAAACAAAGCAAAAATTTCACTTTTCAGCAAACTTGGTCATTATTTGGCTATCTATCCTGATGGAAAAGTGAATGTTACCATTGACACGAACTCAACAAGCAGTAAGTATTTAGAAGTTCAACTTAAATGTTTGGTTCTAACGAGGATGACTTATATGCGATATTACTGTTAATAAGACAAATAATGAATAAAAAAATAAAAAAATAAATAAATAAATAAATAATCTTTGACTTAGTTGTTCTCGAGATGCAAGCCTTTGGCAGATACTATAAGAGAATCAGAAAACCAGGCTCATATTACTTGGCGATCAACAACCAGGGGAAGATTGGCACAAGGGTGAGTTCACACACGGCTTAAATAATGTATTAAGAAGAGTTTCTGTATCTCTTAACGTGTAACCAGAGACTTTGTTGTTAACCCTTTATCCATTATTTTTCTAGAAAACAGCAACTAAAGACACGCTTTTCAAAGAACATTTTGATGTTAATTACTTTTGGTACGAGAATGATGCCAACCAATATATCTTGGCACTCAGAACCAACTACCGAACAAGAAACAAAGTCAAAGCGACAAATCACACAAGACCGAAGGAGCGTATCAGAAATACTCAATTTCTAATAGAACGCATAGAGAAGCAAGGTTCATAAGTATTCCAGAAGAAAAATATATGCAGTCATGTATTTTAGTAAATACATGTCTTTTTTGTTAACCGTGTAACGTTTTGTCACCATCAAATTGTCCTAATACAAGAGCTTGCTAGCTAGCCGTATTTATGCTGTTTTATTACCACTTTTATCGAGTTTTGTATCAATTTAAATTCTAAACTTTCGCTGGATATTATTTTGCAAAATGATGGGCGAAGGTTTTTCATATGATGGGGTATTGACAGGTTGTAGCCTGTGTTTTTGGTACGGGAAAGATATTACTTCCAGATGAATTACATATGAAATGCTTTGTTGCGCTTCACTGAATTTGTGACACACCATGTGCCAGTACTAAAAGCATTGCATCCGTATGTGCAACATGGTCTATCTGCACTCAAGCGCTTAACTTGTTCACTCTGCCAGGCTACATTATAATGCGCGCCGACTCTGTCTGTCTGTGACTAAAAAATATGGTATCTTCGCGTAGCATCAGTTCCTGTGAAAACAGGTTGCAATAATCTTTCTCTTTATGACAAAATGCTGGCGCATGAGCATTACACAAGCTAATTGTTGTTTTTAGTAAGGGTTGATCTGACTAACAAACGCTGTGAAAAATGAAAGAACAAAAATTAATCTTAAGTCGTCAGGGATTTCGCCAATGTTGTTCTTAGTTTTTGTCTCCTTGAAAAAGTCTTTATTCGAGAGGGACATTAATTCAAGAAGAGGGCTTCTTAAAAAAGAAAAAAGTGACTGTCACGACTGTCATGGAATGTCATGCGTCAGCACATACACCCAAAGATATCTATGTATATAATACCTTCAGGATACAAACTTACATAGATATAGCAAGTTTACGTGCCATCTTAGGCAATATTTACACTTCAGCAGTGTCACATATTACTTGGAAATAGATCTAATAAGACCAAGTAACCTTCAACATCGAGGCGGGCGGCGAAATCTTGTTTAGCCCTCAAGTAAGCGCTAACGGCCCTGGCATAGGCAACAAACCTGGGGACGAGGATGAAGTAACCTTGAGGGCTGGCTTATTCTAATTAAACGTTAATGTTTGTGTTTGCGCATTGAAACGCGAGTTTAAGACAAAATAAAACAACCACTAGAAGTTGCTCCGCTTACGCCGACACGCGCATGGTACAGAGTTATCAAACCTCTGTTTTTCCCTAAGCGATTCTGGTAAACCATACCGTGTAAAATGGAATATTGAAGCATGGAAAGATCTAAATTGATCACCACGAACTTCTGAACAAACGCACTGTTCTAATTTCGGATTGTCTCAAGGGTAAAAAATGTTTATTATGAACTCTTAAATAAAATAGGATAGCTCTCGAGGGAACCTAGTATAATCAGTTGCATTTCTATTTGTAACTCCAATCTAAGGGAAAACATATCCTTGGGCCCAATGCTGCAGCTGCTAAGTCTTAAAATCAAGGGTACCGTAAACGGAATTTGGTATGGGGTCATAAAGTAATAGCAGCAAATTCGAATTTTATCACGTTCTGAATTACTTACGCAATTGTTATGAAACTTTGTGACCATTACGAGGCATTGCTCCAAGCCACCATAGGAAACTCTTTAACACTGTGCATGTCCTCGTGTTTCTCAACCTGGTGGGACTTGAATCCACGACCTCTAGCTTGCTGCGATCTTTAATCACGATCTTCAATCGTTAAGCACTCTTCTGCACATATTGTATACCCACTCTTATTTCCTAGACGATCAAGCACTAGCTGTGGTCTTCTTAATCCTTTAAGAACTACAGCAAAGATTTCCTAAGCTATCCCTATGCGGGTAGCTTTATTATACTCTTCGCTAGTCTTTGGGCGATACTTTCTCTGTTTAAACTTTACAGTAACAAAAACATCAGAAGTATCGAGGCAAGTTTATTACAAAGGAATAACATTTGCGCGAAGTTTTGCGCCGAGTTCCTTATACGTCGCAAACATGCACAGAGACGTAATGATGAAAATGTTTTAAAACACACACAGAAACAAGTGGTGGAATAAGAGATTGATTTAAACTACATCTTGTTTTCTGTGCACATCGGGCTTCTTTTTTCGAATTTTATATTCCTACCACACTGTCTTATTTTTATAAGAAGGTCGAAATTTTACTAAGTCTGATTTTTTTTACACTTTTTCAACCTTAAATATTTTTCTTTGTGTTATATATGGTCAGATTTAAGGTTGACGATGAATATTTTAAAGGTTGGAAAAAAATACACGATTTTTTATTCGAACCAGTAAAATCTGATCTGTTCTTATTTGATGCCATATCCACAAGAACAAGAGATGACTGAAAGCGCAGGTTGTTCTTAGTTTTGACAACAATAATTTGACCCAGCCTCGTTCCCAGGGACCGTTACTTCTTTTGTATTGAAATTTCTTCGTCAAATCTGGAAATAAGCGCAGCGCCGGTGAGAGACAAAATCCCCTGAGAACGAGGTTGTAATTTGACCCTTAAGTTGTTTTTTTTTGCTGTCATTACTTAGCAAAATATTAAATTTGTTAAAAGATTATCCTTGCTCATAAAATAGCGCTAAACTTCTACATATGCACTTCCTTTATTTGCCTTTCTTAAAAAACATAGCGCCTTCGCTGTCCTAGTATTTGGTTTCCAAAGCTGATACCTTTCGTTCAACAACAAACGCGAATCTGAAAAAGAGGGTAAACTAAATATATAACATTATATTTTATAGATTGCTATATACCCGATGCATTGAGATAACAAACAGGCGTACATGTAGGTCTCAACTGACCAAATATTCCGGTATTTTCAGGTCAATTCAGGTAAATAACTCGAAGGTTGAACTGGTAGAATGCGGCCAATCTGATAAGATACAATGGTTTTCATCACTTCCATTACTGAAACAAACATCCTCCAAAGCGAACATCTTTAGAAGACGAACAGCTTGACTTGTTTCAGACAAATTTTTTAAAAAAAACTGACACTGAAAAACTCTCGTTATGTTACATCGTATTCTTTAACCACACTTTGTATACCACACCTCTTTGTATAGCTGTCACACTCACCTCACCGAACATAACGTGGCATACTACATAATATCACACTTCCTATACCACACTCCGTATACCCCAATCCGTATACCCCACTCCGTATACCACACACTCCGTATACCACACACTCCGTATACCACACACTTCGTATACCACACTTCGCATACCACACTCCGTATAACCCACTCCGTATACCACACTCCGTATACCACACACTCCGTATACCCCACTCCGTATACCACACACTCCGTATACCACACACTCCGCATACCACAAACTCCGTATACCACACACTCCGGTATACCACACACTCCGTATACCACACTCCGTATACCACACTCCGTATACTACACTCCGTATACCACACTCCGTACACCCCACTTCGTTTACTACACTCCGTATACCACACTCCGTATACAACACTCCGTATACCACACACTCCGTATACCCCACTCCGTATACCACACACTCCGTATACCACACACTCCGTATACCACAAACTCCGTATACCACACACTCCGGTATACCACACACTCCGTATACCACACACTCCGTATACCACACTCCGCATACCACACTCCGTATACCACACTCCGTATACCACACTCCGTATACCACACTCCGTATACCACACTCCGTATACCACACTCCGTATACCACACTTCGTACACCCCACTTCGTTTACTACACTCCGTATACCACACTTCGTATATCACACTATATATACTATACTCTGTATACCATACTCCGGATAGCACACTCTGTATCGCATACTTTGTGTAACGTACTCTGTATAACATATTCCGTATAGCACACTCCGTATAGCACAATCCGTATACTACACTGCGTATATCACACTCCGTATACCACACTCCGTATATCACACTATATATACTATACTCTGTATACCATACTCCGGATAGCACACTCTGTATCGCATACTTTGTGTAACATACTCTGTATAACATATACCGTGGTACACTCTGTATAGCACACTCTGTATACCATATATTATGTATGTCATATTTCCTATACCATACTCAGCATGTTATAATTCGTATCATCCGTTCAGCGTAACACAGTATCTGTACTACATAATCCGTTCTGCAATCAAAATATTAATCTATTCTGAATAAAAACGTGCTATCGAATTGTAGTAATCACACTCCGAATAGCAACATTATACTATGTATGTTTAGGCTAGATAAAAATGTAAGCCGAACTCACAATCTCCGCCGTAGGTCGTTCTTTAATCATTAACGTTGTACTTCGCTCCAAAAGCATTGTTCATTACCCATGTTCATGAAAGCCCTTGGATTAATTTTTGTTTTCATCACCCGTATCCGGTTTCCACGTTCGAAATCTATCGCTAATGTTATTAATCAAAGGTATGGAAATTCAGTTTTAAAGGACATTAGGAAAGATGAACAATCTGATTATAAATTAAAAACATGTAAACTGGATCTTGAAGGAGTCTTGCAAAGTACACAATGTCACGCCAAATTTCTTGAATTTTCGAGTCGTCAATAGAAATCTTCGTAAATATACTGCATATCGTAAATGTCAAATAGCGCTACTTGACGATGAAGTCAAAACCAAAAGAAGTAGGTTACGCGTGCTTGGCAATAATCTAGAGATGTTTAAACGATCTTTTTCTGACACTTTACATTATATTGATTTTCTCCATATCATGAAACTTTTTCTCGTTTCAAGCGATAAGTTATTAAAACGTTGTTACAACACGCAACAGAAGAAGTTACATAAGTTGGGAAATAATGAAACTGAACATGTGAAAGTAGGACAACATCCGAACAAACTGATATTTAACTTTTCATCTTATAATTTGTCTGATTCAGAAAAATCGGGGCTAAATTTCGCTATCCCCCCAAAGAAGTTGGAATATGCAAGCTATCTCGTACCTTTCGAACTCTTGATGAAAGATATCAACTAAGACGAACTGTCTAACGAAGACAAAAACACATAAAAACATTGAAAAATACTGCCTTTTCATCTTATTATTCGTACAACAGTAATCGAGAGAAGCCCAAACGGCCTGGTAATGAGTTTATAGCGCTGCAAGACCTCATGAATCGTGATGATATCGTAATACAAAATGCTGATAAAGGAAACACAGTAGTATTGTTGAACAAAGATAATTACATTGTAGCTGTTGAGTCCCTTCTCGATGATGATACAAAATTCGCTAAATTGAACATTCCTCCTGGTAAGGACATTAATTATATAATTATATGAAAAATAGATTGAGGAATTCTTATAGATCTTTGTTAAATAATAATTATATCAATGAAACTAGGTAAAAGAAACTTTGTCCCAGTGGGTCCAAACCTGGTGTTTTGCCAAGGTACATAAACCTTGTGCTAATGGCGTACCTAAGTTTATCGTTCTATTCTTTCTGCTATTGGTACTCCCACGTACAGCCTTACAAAGTTTCTTGTACTTAAGCTTTTAAGTCTCACTATCAATGACTATACCGTGAAAGACTCCTTCAGTTTTCTAACTCTTATATGGCTGGTTTTGATGTTAATTCACTTTTTACGAATATTCCATTAGATAAAACGATTGATATTATTATCAATGACATTGAATCTAACTATATAGATGGTATTCCTAAGAAAGATTTGAAACGTCTTCTTACTTTAGCGACTACCGAGTGTATTTTTGTCTTCAACGGCGTATATTATAAGCAAATCGACGGTGTGGCCATGGGGTCTCCGTTAGGGCCTACACTGGCCAATATATTTATGTGTCATTATGAAAAAGTTTGGCTTGAAAATTGTCCTTCTAAATTTAACCCGATCTATTATAGGCGATATGTTCATAAACATTTTTGTTCATTTGAATCACGTAAGCATGTTCAAAAATTTTATGAATATATTAATTCTAAGCATCAGAATATTACATTCACGTGTGAAGAAGAATGTGACAAGGTTTTACCATTCTTGGACGTTTGCGTCATGCGTAAAAGTGATTCTTTTGTCACTAACGTATATAGGAAACCAACATTTAGTGGAGTATATACCAACTTGTCTAGTTTCATACCGATGGAATATAAACACGACTTGATTTTCTCATATGTGTTCAGATCTCGATAAATTTCACGTAGAAGTATCTCAGTTGAAGACTTTTCTTGAAAGGAATGGATACCCTTCGAAGGTTTTTTAATTCTGTCTCAGAATATTCAAGAGCAGAAATTACGAACTGAAGGGACCAGTGTCCCTTGCTCCTAAGAAAGAGTTAGTCCTTATTTTATATTTTTTAGGAAAGATTTCTTTACAAATTAGAATACGTTTGCACCGTTCGTTTAAGCAGAAATTGGCACATTGTGATGTTTAGCTTACATATTTTTCCAAGAGGAGGCTACGTAGCTGCTTTGTTTTTAAGGACAGAATACCCAATTCATTACGCTCTGGACTCGTTTACTGTTCTAAGTGTAGTGGCTGCAAAACAAAACGCCATTTTAAAGTCCGTATGTCTGAGCACCTAGATATTTCTGCACTTACAGGTAAACGCGTTAAACTTGGTCCCCAGGCCAGTGCCGTTCTCGAACATTTGATTTTTTGTAATCACTTTCCAGCATCGTTTCACAACTTCTAAGTACTTGCGGAAAAGTCTAATTATTTTAAACTTTCTTGTCTCTTGTTATTCACGATACAACATAGGGAATGAGTAACAATAAAAACAAAACTATTTCTCTCTTATAGGTTGGTGTTCTGTATTACACGCGAAGGGGTTAAAAATAATTCTGTTGTCAAATTCCAAGGTTTTTAAAATACTTAATCTATTTGCCGCAGAATCCATGATGTAACCGTTGCGTGCCTGTTCCGATGACCATCTTCCATGTTTTGATATTAGACGATCAGAAATACCATTTTTTGCGGCAGCCAAGCTCCACCAGACTATGACTAAAACTATGTAGATCTAAATTATGACCCAACGAAAATGGTTTCGTATATTCCAAGAATATCTCTCTTATTCTGGAGCAACTTATGCCGTGTTTTCCATCATCAGAATGACGAGTTATTCCGATGTTATGATTTTTTAAATAAGATAATCGGCATCTTTGAGGTTTCCTGATTGAATTAATTTTAACGTTAATTTTACTGGACAATATTTTGAATTGTTGCCAGCAATGTAAATAATATTTCCTTCTCTTAACTGGTGGGTTTTGGATTTTTTAACGCTGATCCGTAGATGATCATCATAAAAATTTATATTTTTTACCTTTAATTTAAGTAATTCGCTTATTCCCATAAAGCCGAAAAATCCTAAGACACAAACCACTAAAAAGCTTATCTACTAATAGCTTTAACATATCGATCGTGAAAGCATCTTTTTTTTTAATTCCGTCGAAACAACATGAACGTTTAGCTCCTTCGAAAGCAAAATTTACAAACGGATATCTGTCGGTGAATAGAACCCTGAAGAATGGTGTTCCCATCTTATTCCGTAAAAAGCGCTTATAATAGCACCCCGACTTTTGTCTTCCTTTACTAAGTTGTTAAAATATATAGCCACATAAAAAAATTTTCTCCTGGTAAATGGGTGACATTAAACTCTGCGCAAAATGACTTCCAAGATTTCCAAGCATTGTCATATTTCATTCTGGTTTGGGGAGCTAGTGCTGCATGAATGATGTTAGGCAAGCATGAATGATGTTAGGCAAGCATGAATGATGTTAGGCAAACTAGTAATTAAGTTCTCCAGCTTACATGCTGATTCTAAAGATAATATTTTTTAACTATATCATTCTATACAGTTTTAACAATAAGAAATTACAGTTCCTAAGTAAGTTGTATAACGTTTCATATAACACAACATATTAATCATGAAAACACAACTTTGAAGCAAGTATCTTATCTGAAACCCTTCTTGGATGCTTTTACATTCTGCTTTACCTATAGTGGTGATAACATTTGAGGTCGTGCCTTTTAATTCGCTAAATACCCCTCTCGGAGGTAAATTTCGATAGGTTACAACTCAAAAAAATAGTCGGTTGGGATTGTTTCTTACTTATGGCACTTCTCCGTTGTATTAACCTTTCGACAATTATCTATAACCTACAAATTACAACAATCTATATATAACGCTAATGTTCTAAAGTTTACGTGCCCTTTAAAAACAGAATTCTCACAAGTATAGATCTTATAGATCTTTGTTAAATAATAATTATATCAATGAAACTACGTACAAGAAACTTTGTCCCAGTGGGTCCAAACCTGGTGTTTTGCCAAGGTACATAAACCTTGTGCTAATGGCGTACCTAAGTTTATCGTTCTATTCTTTCTGCTATTGGTACTCCCACGTACAGCCTTACAAAGTTTCTTGTACTTAAGCTTTTAAGTCTCACTATCAATGACTATACCGTGAAAGACTCCTTCAGTTTTCTAACTCTTATATGGCTGGTTTTGATGTTAATTCACTTTTTACGAATATTCCATTAGATAAAACGATTGATATTATTATCAATGACATTGAATCTAACTATATAGATGGTATTCCTAAGAAAGATTTGAAACGTCTTCTTACTTTAGCGACTACCGAGTGTATTTTTGTCTTCAACGGCGTATATTATAAGCAAATCGACGGTGTGGCCATGGGGTCTCCGTTAGGGCCTACACTGGCCAATATATTTATGTGTCATTATGAAAAAGTTTGGCTTGAAAATTGTCCTTCTAAATTTAACCCGATCTATTATAGGCGATATGTTCATAAACATTTTTGTTCATTTGAATCACGTAAGCATGTTCAAAAATTTTATGAATATATTAATTCTAAGCATCAGAATATTACATTCACGTGTGAAGAAGAATGTGACAAGGTTTTACCATTCTTGGACGTTTGCGTCATGCGTAAAAGTGATTCTTTTGTCACTAACGTATATAGGAAACCAACATTTAGTGGAGTATATACCAACTTGTCTAGTTTCATACCGATGGAATATAAACACGACTTGATTTTCTCATATGTGTTCAGATCTCGATAAATTTCACGTAGAAGTATCTCAGTTGAAGACTTTTCTTGAAAGGAATGGATACCCTTCGAAGGTTTTTTAATTCTGTCTCAGAATATTCAAGAGCAGAAATTACGAACTGAAGGGACCAGTGTCCCTTGCTCCTAAGAAAGAGTTAGTCCTTATTTTATATTTTTTAGGAAAGATTTCTTTACAAATTAGAATACGTTTGCACCGTTCGTTTAAGCAGAAATTGGCACATTGTGATGTTTAGCTTACATATTTTTCCAAGAGGAGGCTACGTAGCTGCTTTGTTTTTAAGGACAGAATACCCAATTCATTACGCTCTGGACTCGTTTACTGTTCTAAGTGTAGTGGCTGCAAAACAAAACGCCATTTTAAAGTCCGTATGTCTGAGCACCTAGATATTTCTGCACTTACAGGTAAACGCGTTAAACTTGGTCCCCAGGCCAGTGCCGTTCTCGAACATTTGATTTTTTGTAATCACTTTCCAGCATCGTTTCACAACTTCTAAGTACTTGCGGAAAAGTCTAATTATTTTAAACTTTCTTGTCTCTTGTTATTCACGATACAACATAGGGAATGAGTAACAATAAAAACAAAACTATTTCTCTCTTATAGGTTGGTGTTCTGTATTACACGCGAAGGGGTTAAAAATAATTCTGTTGTCAAATTCCAAGGTTTTTAAAATACTTAATCTATTTGCCGCAGAATCCATGATGTAACCGTTGCGTGCCTGTTCCGATGACCATCTTCCATGTTTTGATATTAGACGATCAGAAATACCATTTTTTGCGGCAGCCAAGCTCCACCAGACTATGACTAAAACTATGTAGATCTAAATTATGACCCAACGAAAATGGTTTCGTATATTCCAAGAATATCTCTCTTATTCTGGAGCAACTTATGCCGTGTTTTCCATCATCAGAATGACGAGTTATTCCGATGTTATGATTTTTTAAATAAGATAATCGGCATCTTTGAGGTTTCCTGATTGAATTAATTTTAACGTTAATTTTACTGGACAATATTTTGAATTGTTGCCAGCAATGTAAATAATATTTCCTTCTCTTAACTGGTGGGTTTTGGATTTTTTAACGTTGATCCGTAGATGATCATCATAAAAATTTATATTTTTTACCTTTAATTTAAGTAATCCTAAGACACAAACCACTAAAAAGCTTATCTACTAATAGCTTTAACATATCGATCGTGAAAGCATCTTTTTTTTTAATTCCGTCGAAACAACATGAACGTTTAGCTCCTTCGAAAGCAAGATTTACAAACGGATATCTGTCGGTGAATAGAACCCTGAAGAATGGTGTTCCCATCTTATTCCGTAAAAAGCGCTTATAATAGCACCCCGACTTTTGTCTTCCTTTACTAAGTTGTTAAAATATATAGCCACATAAAAAAATTCTCCTGGTAAATGGGTGACATTAAACTCTGCGCAAAATGACTTCCAAGATTTCCAAGCATTGTCATATTTCATTCTGGTTTGGGGAGCTAGTGCTGCATGAATGATGTTAGGCAAGCATGAATGATGTTAGGCAAGCATGAATGATGTTAGGCAAACTAGTAATTAAGTTCTCCAGCTTACATGCTGATTCTAAAGATAATATTTTTTAACTATATCATTCTATACAGTTTTAACAATAAGAAATTACAGTTCCTAAGTAAGTTGTATAACGTTTCATATAACACAACATATTAATCATGAAAACACAACTTTGAAGCAAGTATCTTATCTGAAACCCTTCTTGGATGCTTTTACATTCTGCTGTACCCAAAGTGGTGATAACATTTGAGGTCGTGCCTTTTAATTCGCTAAATACCCCTCTCGGAGGTAAATTTCGATAGGTTACAACTCAAAAAAATAGTCGGTTGGGATTGTTTCTTACTTATGGCACTTCTCCGTTGTATTAACCTTTCGACAATTATCTATAACCTACAAATTACAACAATCTATATATAACGCTAATGTTCTAAAGTTTACGTGCCCTTTAAAAACAGAATTCTCACAAGTACTTCTATAAAACAGATTGAAATAGTAAATTTGTTTGACAAAGTCACAAAATTTTCCATTATGAGATAGAGATGGTCAAAAGGAGCTTGAATGCCATTGTGGGACTATTAATATGCCTTTTGCTTTGCACACTTTTTAATGTTTAACCAGTCTTGTGTGAAAGCATTAACGCCTAATGAACCTAGGACAGTAAAACTTCAAATTAAAATTGTATACTTTGCTACTAAAATTGTCTGCAAAACGATCGAATTGGACTTCACCAAAGACCTTAATAATGCTTGTGAATGAAGAATTATTAATGGACCAATCATCTGTGTCGATCAACTTGCTTAATTTGTCAGCCGTATAGCTTTGTTCCTTGGGTATCCAATCCAATCCATAAATATCGTTTTGTACACAAATTTTAAAAATAACTACAGCTATAGCATGAAAATGGGGTTTCATACTGCCAATTTCTAGAATTTTTTGATGCAGAGAGGTTATCTGGTTCTGATATTTACTGACTCGTTTTTCAAGAGGTGAGCAAAATATTGCATAGAATATTTTATAGCTAATAGTTCGCGTTCGGTTGAACTTGTTCTTATCTCTGTGTTGTTAAACTTGCCATGACATAACATCTTTCCTAACCTTTTTAACATAATGCTCCCATAAAATTTCTCGCTTGCATCAGTAAAAAGAATTTGCGATGTTGTATGTTTTGGTTTAAAGGAATATCCATTGTTCTCACAAATATTATGCAACCAAAACTCAAGTTCTTGTCCTTAATCAGATTTAATTTTTATAGACGAACACCATGAAACTCTGCTTTCGATCGCTAAGTAAAGTTTTCTTGTAAATAGACAAACAATTGGACCAAGAGATAAGTGCATAGCAGACAATTGACCTGTTACTTTTGATAATAATTTTGCTGTTGGGGCAACTTGACTTAAGGTAAAAAGCTTACTTAATTTTCTTTCTGGAACGTAAATTTTCACAGCAGTGGTATCGACGACTGTTCCCAACCACTCACCTTTTATTCCAGGCTCTAGGTTGCTTCTTTCATATTAATCACAAAACCTGCTTTTATTAAATGTTGGGTAACTAATTTGGTTGCTTCCTTACATGCGAGAAAAGAAGAGGAAGCATTTATTCCGTCATCAAGACATACTACCGACTTATTTCCTATTTTCCTCCACTTTTTTATCAACGGTCGTAGCAATTTCGTAAATACGTAACACGCAGTAGCTAAACTAAATGCAAGCACTAGAAATTGGAAATATCTTGTTATGCCGTTTTTTAAATACCCACCTGAAACCAATGAATTTTTGATGGCTGGGATGTATTTCTACGTGAACCACCAGATACTAAGTCAAAAGTGGTAAAAAAATCCTTTTCTCCAATCATATCGGCCAACGTTTTTAGATCTTCGTATTTAAATTTAATTTGTTGTAAATATTTGTTGACGTGTCTTAAATCAGTACCATTCTAAGTTTTTTTAACCTCGACGACTGCGAGAGGACTGCAATACTAAGGTTGTCCTTTAGGTTCTTGTATTAAACCCTTATCTAAAAGCTCTATAATTGCTGTTTCAACAAATTCATTGTGTTTTATGCTCGACATATATTTTTTTTTCGAAAAAAGATGGTGGGTGTGAAGTAAAAGGCAAGATATATTCATGTTATTATAACGTTCAATATAAAGGTAGAGCATTCAAGTTCCTTTTCCCAAAACTGTATATGTTTTCCTAAGCGAACTTTAACTGAATTTGCTTTTGTCGGGGCAGTTGTAGAGTAAGTGGCCAGCTTTTCCGCAGAAATAACAGTTTCTATCGAACTTGTTCACACAATCCGCAGGAATGTGTGTTTGGTTTAGCCTTTCTTCGTCTCGGAATAAAAAATGAACACATTGGTGAATATTTTACGCCGAGCCAATTCATGTGCGAGATTACATGAGAAACTAGCCGAGGCGGTAAAAATTTTATTTATAAAGCGGGTTGACATTGATTTTTAAAAGAATGTCTTTAAGATCTAGTGCTCATAATGTTGTATTTATTATAGTGTAGTTAAGTCTAGCTTAAGATAAACGTAATTCATATTCCTGTACAAGTTACCGACTCACACCTTAGGGGGCTAGTGTTTGGAAACGAAACTTCAGGGACGAAAAGTTGTTTCCGTACAAAAGTTTGACTGATTTTTTCTGCCATTATGAGTCTTATCTCACATGTGTTGGATGTTGGATGGTTACTGGTTACTTGTCGTGGATTTTAATGTATGTATTTAGTCCTTATCTTAGTCTTTCAACTATGGTTTTACATTGATTTAATATCATTTTGGAGCTTAAAACATATTGACTGAATCAATTATAAGGAACTTATATAGCTAGCTAGCCCGGGTTCCTGACGCTCTCGGAATTACGGGGACTACACGGTACAGGGCCGCGAAAAGTAGAAAAAATCCAAAGTACAAGTCAAAGCAGAAGAAGAATTAGAGAGAAAAAAGTCAGGTAGGCCGGGCTAATAGCTAGCTAGCTATAGCTAAATTAGGTGCATTTTGGAAATTCATTCTGCAGACTTTGATTCTATTTTTTATTCCATTTTATTCTATTTCTAAAGTTTTTACCAGTGTTGCTAATGATTTTGTATCTCCATTATGATGATACGATCATCTTGAAATTTGTCATTTCAGATGATTCTTCACCCCAAAAGTCTTGACATCAATCAAATATAATTGTAAACACAAGGTTTCACTTTATTATAGACAAAAACACCCTTGGTTACAACACAAATTTATCGCCAAGGAAGTCCAGAATTTTGCATTTGTTATGTTGTTGAGATTTTTCAAATCGAAGAGAAATAAGCTGCGTAGGAGTATTTACATATATTATTTAGTATGTATATGGTAGAGCCTAGCGTATCTCACATTGGAAAAAAAAACATCACAGAATTAAGACGTAAATCACGAAATTAGGACGTTTTAGCTAATTCATCTGTTGTTCAACCGGGAAAAATTTCCACTTTGTTTACCTGCATTTTTGCAAAGTTATTTTATGGAATAAAAACCACGAGGGTGCCGATAAGCCACATGCACCGTGAAAAGTGCGGGCGTTTTCTGGCGAGTTCGGCGTTTTGAAAAAAATTCAGGTATTCGCCTGAAAAAACCCACATAGAACCGAACAATGCCCGAACAAAAAAAAAAGAATCACCACAAAAACACTCAATGATTCACCACAAATTATTTAAACAAGTATAAAAATTAAAATGAACTAACTATGTGGTAGCGAAGTGCTTAAAAGAACTGTTTTTGATGGTTTTTAATAAGATTTACTTGATAAATAACTTATAGATAACTTTATTAACTCCTTTCTCTTCAAGCACATGCTTTCAACTGTTGTCCGCCATGTTTATGTTACAAGGTGTTGCATTTCGGGAATGCTCTGGGCGTGTTCGGGAAAGTGCGGGCGGTTTCGGCGGACAACCGTCAATTTAATTCGAAAAGTCGCCCGAGCTTGCCCTTATATATGCGGGCGTTTGCGGCTTATCGGCACCCTCGTTAAAAACCATGAAGTTATGTGGCGAGATAAGTCACCAGATCATCGCTGGAGTAATAAAAGGATGGTAGAGGACATATATTTTTTTTCACTTTCAAAAAATGCAATAAATATAAGAAAGAAAAACAATGTGGTTGCCTAATATATTTTATGTATATATATCAATTATTTACATAATATTGTTATAGAGATTTATGAGAATAGCTGTCAGCTCCATTTTCTCAGTTTTAACGTTTATTGTTGTATTAATTTTTGAGGATTGAAGTTCGAAGTACCTGTACTTTTTTTCCTGATGTTACTTCTATTCCGATATGTTTGTGAAGATTTTTGAGAATCACATCCAAGCTGCTACTTTTTATAAATTCCTTGTCTTTCATAAGTGATATTTTTTTCTCATTTGCAAATTTGTTACTTAAAATTGCAATAATATGATGTGCTGATGGTACAAACAGGACTTGTCTATTGGGTTTTACAGGAATCAATTTTTCGCATACCCAGTGTTGTATCTTTGTTTTTATTATATAAATACTTATATATATAGTTAATTGTGTATTCTTTTGTTATTCATGGTTTTTGAAAACAATTTATTAAAAGAAAATAAATAAAAAATATTACTGATATTTTTTTATAGTAAAAGTTCTTTATATACAGTGTTTTTTTAATCGACATCACCCTCTATATGCAAGTACTGCTGCTACCCCTTATAATAGAACATTTCCACAAAAGCGTAGATAGTTGAAAACCTTTGATTTATTAGGATTGGATTGTTTTCAGACCGACAGGTTTTCTTGTTCTTTCTAAAATCGAAACCTTTTTTTCATTAAATCAGTAGGTTCGTCACGATAAGATCTTTGAGCAAAGTTTTTAGAGTAAGAGTTCTTGGACTCGTACTGATTAAAATATTTCTACGCTACTTATTTTTTTTAGATTGTTCGAATTTTTTTCGCTTTGCTGATGCTTTCGACCTTGCCATTTTAATTTGTTTTTCATCAGCTTAAACGTAGATAAACAAAACAAAAATAAGTCCTTTAAAGCAATTTCGACAAGGCAGGAACAGGTTCAACATAGGCAACTTGAAATAAGATGGACAGTACATTGTGCAAGAACAAGTACATAATACAACCTATAGGTTATCAAAGAAATCATAACAAAATAAAATACTCTCTGCAAATATAGTCAAAAGAACAGAAACAATTGACCCACTAGTGCTTATAAGGTCTTGTACGAGTACTAAAAATATGTACAAATGTTAGAGAAAGGCACATATAGTCCCAAAAATTCAAAAATGAAAGATTTTGGTCATAAAAACCAAAGTCTCATTACACGTACACAGCCAACAGTCAAAAACGCTGCCACATGGGCAGCCATCTTGAAAATTTTGCACATGTGTCATATCCTTACATGGAATCAAAACAAAGTTTTGGAGGGAAATTCAAATTTGAAAGGCTAGTGTGTGTGTGTGTGTGAGACAGTTTAGGAAAACTTAAGCCTATTACAGACTGCTGTCACATTACCTAACGCGTTACCACGCGTTACCCACGCGTTACCTACGCGTTACTCCTTATGGAATGCCACAGATCTACTGTTTTATATGAAATACATCGCGTTACCACGCGTTACTGCATTTAACAGAGTTAAAAAGTAACTATATGTTTTTTATAAAATTTTGCAGTAACGCGTGGTAACGCGTTCAATTCTGGTGAAAGTCTATAGACCTTGAGGAGTAACGCGTGAGTAACGCGTGGGTAACGCATGGTAACGCGTTAAAAACACTATGATGAGCAACATATTAGGTCTTTAAAACAATAAAAAGTAACACTCACACTTCCCCTAGTTCTTATTAGCACTCTACACTATCTGGCACGAAACCCTTTTCGAAAAATATTGAAATTTGGCTAAGTCATGCCTTTTTTCAAGACAATCCCTCACAAAAATTATTGAGATTGCAATTAATAAGATGTGCCTTGGTTTGTATGATAGCTTCCCCCTCCCCCTACCTCAATGTTGAATGTGAAAATAGCAGAGCGTGTGTAGCGAAGCCAAACCTGCACTTCAGAGACGTCAACTTTGAATTTAGGGGGGAGGGGAGGCAGTCTCAGAATTTATGTGAGGGATTGTAGCTACCAGAAAAGCAAAGTTTTTAGTTGGGTTAATAGTTAGCCAACTGGACGTAGGGACCCCTTTTCTTTTATTTTTACAAGAGTTTTAATCATCCATTTCAGATTTTTTATCTGAAAGCTTGGACATTTTGGCGAACCTGCTTGGTAAATTCCCTAGCCAACCTGAAGCATTCACAAAATATTTTCCCAGGCTTCAATTGGATAAAATGTATAAATCACTTGTCCCTAGCTACACTTAACCCCATCATATAATAGCTAGCTAGCTAGACATGTTCTATCGTGACATGGTGGTGTTTTTATTTCCAGACCCCAAAAACAAATTGACAAGCTAAAAAATTGCAGGCAGTAAGCCATAGAATACTTTATTTCAAACTTTATTTCTAAGATTTGTGTATTACTCACTTATATACTATGTTATAATTTTTTTTTTTTCACATCTATATTATAACTGGGATATATATAACCTTACACGTGGACTCAGGAACACGTAGATATATGTTTTTCCGTAAGTTGACAAAATCCAGACCACATATATATACATTTAGCCTTTCTAATTTTAGTCAAAACTTTGCAATTGGCCCGGGCGAATGCCCAGGTGTTACAAGAAATCTTGATTCACGTGGACATGTATTCGCCGACATTGTTTTTATTGCATTTGGATGTGACTTAATTTACATAAGTTTGGTTCTCATTTTTTCATAAATTTCTCTCAAAATGTAACTGTTATTTGTGTATCGGAGCATACGATGATCACAAACAAAATATAAATTGCCCACATGAAACCGAGTTTGTCAACTTTGGCCAACAAGACATAAATTGAATACCTTCATAGACTATAAGAACAAAATAATGAGTCAATTAAAGAACACTTGAGGCTGAAAGAGCGTAAAAAATAGGAACATAAGCATCTGTTGAAAGTTAGACGTTCTTATAAAAAAACCTAACCCTATTAAAATAAAAGCAGGTTTAAACAGTGAAATATCACCAGCAATTCTGGTGATATTTCACTGAAATTGTGTTTTACCGATGTACAAATTTTACTAAAAAAAATCAAATATTTTCACCGGTAGTCAATTTTTGTATTAGTCTTGTGAAATATGTTGTGAACACTGTGAATAAAATCATGTATATATACTTTACCTGTCTCGTATATACGTTTTCTGTCCTGATGGTTTTTAAATTGGATGGAGGGATTAATGAGGGATAAATATGTTGTGTATGGACAAACTTACCATGTCAAATACAAACATGACTTCATGGTTATCATGTAAACACGATTTACCAAAATAAAACTATTGCGCATGTTTATGAAACAGCTTCCTTATTGCACGTTACCCACCCAATGCACCATGGCTTCCTCCTGCATTTCGAATCTATAGTGTCGTTAATATTCGCCTTTAAGTTCATAATTAATGAAAATTTATCAAAATTACGTCCATTAAATAACATGGGCACAATCGAAGCTGTGGTTATCAATGTTGGTTTTGCAATAAGTTTGTTTGCTGTTGTTGTGTTATCATATCTTGCATCATTTGCTGTAAAAAAAATAAGAAATATGATTAGAAAAGGCGCGCCTGCTGAACCAACAACCGATGCATTTCCTGTTAGATTGAAACAAACTTTCGTCCAGCTTTTTTTTCTGTGTTACATTCGTATCAGTAGTACGGCCTTTAAAATGATCCATTGTACTGACATTCGAGAAGAGAAATACTTGTATGTATATGGAGATATTGCCTGCTACACATATTGGCAATACATTGTCATATTGTTTACGTTGAGTTGGATATTTCCATTTTCAATAGCAATTTTGGTGGCAACTAAAGGATAT
Organism: Hydractinia echinata; assembly: GCA_030067915.1. NCBI lineage: Eukaryota > Metazoa > Cnidaria > Hydrozoa > Anthoathecata > Hydractiniidae > Hydractinia > Hydractinia echinata. The sequence continues at coordinate 242,783 of JASGCC010000236.1, read as the reverse complement.
GCAAAGGCTGAAATCACAAATTGCGTGTTTTTTTGCGATTCTTTTGTTTTCACCAGTAGTCGCTTTCTATTCCAAATTCTAATCAGTTGACCATGAAGTTGTGTGCAACAAATCTGAAAAGGAAAGTATATTAAACGTGATTAATGGACCATTCAGAATCAAAATTACATCGGAGGAAGAATTGGATCAAGCCCAACACAAAATGAGAATAAACTGGGAAGCAATACTGTTCATCAGACGTCTCGTCCTTGTTGCAGTAAGCATATTCGTAAACAATCCTCTTTCTCGTTTTTACCTCATGCTGCCAATTTTGGTACTGGTGCTTTTGTTGCATTTATACGTAAAGCCTTATCACAGTTGAAGAATGAACTCAACTGAAACAGTGTCCATTCCTCTTCTCCTGATATTAACGATGGTGAATTTGTTTTGGGCTTGCGACTATATGAGTCCACTTACATCAATAGCACAATACGACTCCATCGTTACAGCACTGGGATAAATCGAACACTTGATCTATATGTCACCATTTATTGCATTGTTCGTATTTTGTGTGCACTCCTTGTATCAGAGAGTATGGGCATGTTTGATGCAATGTTTGAGAGCATAGAATTATGAAATTGGAAGAGACAGGAGATAATTTGTTCCTGAAGTTGCATTACAGTTATTTGTATCTTAATATTTAACAATTTCAATAAAAAGTATTTTTGTTTAACCGCATGTATGTAGCTGTTGATAGTAAATAAAGTACTTTAAGGGAAGAAATTATTTGCGGAAGATTTTGCCCAAATCCGCAAAAATTAATTCCGCAGAAGTGAAGAAACTTTGGTGATCCGCAAAAATAAATTCCGCGAAACTTTTGAAATTTTTCATCCGCAAATATAGATTCCGCATATTTTTCGAAATACTTCATGCGTAAATAATCGATCTGTTGTTTTTGCTTTACATTTAAAGGCCTCTTTTTGCGGATTTTGCTCTATAAGTTGAAACTGACCATTTTAAAACCTTTGCATGCAAAATGGATTGTGGAGCTTGACGATTATCTAAGCTCTCGGAAAGGTCAAGACATCATTTCAAATGGATGAAAAGCATCTGGCATCACAAAAGCTATAGAAGAAGGGTCAAGAGGTCTACCGAACCTTGATCCTTTCGCTGCAATCGATCCATTGGAGAACACTGAAGCATCTTCATTGCTGATTGGACAAGAAACCGTCGATCCTGTAGAGATGGCAAGTTTTGTTACCTACAATGGCGAAATGATAGTGACGAAGAGGAGTGGTCTGTGCAGGACGATCAATGTCGAAATATTTTCGATATTTTTAGTGACGATATTTGATCCTACATTTTTTTCAGCTTAGTATTCTAGCTAACTAACCTACAAATTTCTAGCTATCTAACCTACCCTTTTATCCCTTTTATTTAGAGCTAGCTTAGCTTATCTATACCTAGTGGTAGCTAGCTTGTTATCAAAAAATTAAGTAGGTACAAGATTTTGTTTGGTTGGTGGTTTGCCCACTGAAATCCACTATTGGATTGTAGAAGTCCTTTTTTCTTAAACTTGTCCAAAATGTTGCAAAGAATATTTGAGAAAAAAATACCAGTTTCTATGTTTACGTTTTGAAGGGATTCTCGTGCATGTTTTAAAATAAAAAAATTGACGGGGATATAACCCAGACGTTGTGCGATGGAAGTCAAATTGATAGCTATGGAAAACTACATGAAAACTATATTTTATATCTTAAAAATAAAGTTTTGAAAGAGACTGGTCTATCGCTAACATGTTTTTTTGCTTGTCGTTTTGAGTAAGTGGTCTTGCAATATAACAACCCAGCGTTACAGTAAAACTTGTGAACAATTCTTGTACTTTTAAAAATGTCGGTTGCTTATAAGAACCCTTACCACCTTAGCAGTACTTTTTGTGTCCTATTTTAATTAAGGGACTGTTGACAAATGATTTCCGTTGTATCAGCAAATGGCAAATAGTTGTCAACTTTTTCTCTATTATTGGCTGAAAGTATAAAAAGTGGTGAAATTTTAACATTTTATAAACACTCTCACAACTTCTTAAAATATGTTTAATCAATTCCTTTACAAAAATCGCATTGGGTTTTTTAAAAATGACTAATTTTTCGAACTTTAAAATATGCATATATCAAATGTTAACTATATACGGTTTAGCTCAAAACAATCACACTCTCTAAATTTCAAATTTATAAAGTTGCATCAAAAAAGGATATGACAAAATGGATGGTGTATCGCCTGCAATCTTTGAACGCAATGTTCAAATTGACAAAACAAAATTAACAAAATGTAGCCTCTTAAATTTACTTTGGCAATCGGCAAATGGCTCATAACAGCATAAATATTGCCGTCGTTAAATTAGGGAGGCTACTCTCGGTTAAAAATGTTGTTTTTATTTTGTGCTTTATGACCGCATGTTATTAATGATAATAATAAATTAATAGAATTATTATGTAAAATTTATAGACCTTTATCTCTGGTTATTAAATTCCCTCCTTAAATTATTGAAGTATTGCTTTGAAAAAACAATAATTGAATAGAAATTAAGCCTGGTGTTAATTCAGATTTGTGCTAAACTTGTTTGCTTCTTCCTTGTTTTAAAATGTTATTTTTAGATCGGTCGTTATTACAAAGTCCACCAGAATTTCAACAAAATCTTCAGTGAGAGAAAAAGACCTAAAACTGAAACATTCAAATGCTACTTGGTTAACATACATTGTTCAGAAGTTAGCTATTGCATTCGAATCATCACTTTCACGCTTTCACATAACAGGATTGGTATCATGGAATTTTTTGGAATTTAATATCAATTTCAAAAATAAGCCAATTAAAGAGAGGAAACAAAAAACTTTCTTAAGGGCTACAATCACCCACATAATATATTGAGAAACTCGCACCACAAGTCTTCTCAAACTCGACGTACTGCCTCCAGGCTCACGGAACTTCAGCTTTAGCTTCGACTTAAGACTTCAAAATTCTGAATTCAACTAGTGAAACCGAAAAGTTCACTAGAACGAAGCCTTACAGTGCTGCTATAGGCTAATTATAGCTTTTTACATGTTTAAACCGTCTCAGTTGGAAAAATGAACATTTGCGTCAACGGCCATTTCTGTTTTTTTGATAGAATTTCTAGTTTGTCTCAAAGATTATGTGGATGGTTGTAGCTACATAAATAACTTGCGCAAACATCTTAACATCTTATGAATGTCAGCCAAATAATTTTTATAAGCCATCCAGTTGTTAACACTAGGTTTAATATTAAAACAAAAATTAAGCAACTTGCTTAACACGCTGGACTCACCTGTTCGGTTGACATTGGGAGTTGCTCGTATTGTTTGAACCTAGTTTTTATGTCTCGATGTGCTTTACGCTGACAAAAAAGAAATTACCTGATTAAAATTATGTTTAAAACCAACAACATATAAAAATTGTGGTTATTAGCTTCTATTGTGTTCACTTTTTATTAGGTAATGCCAACAAAGTCAGGGAATAAAGAAAGAGACATAGCCGTTGCTCCTCTATCCTTCAAAGATGCTCTCCATCTCCAAGGTATGTAAGCAAGGAAAAGAAGCACTCTAAACCAGCCGAAGAAAAAGCAAATGCAGTTGACCGTTTTTATTACTGATTTTATCTGGCAGCCAGAATAGGCACAATAAATTTTACACAAGTGTGATGTATCGAAGTAAACTTGCTGAAGTAATCACATCAGTTGTTAAAAATTAAAATACGCATTTAGCTGATTTCTACTTAAAGCCTGATTCACACTTACTTGCGTCTGCGCTGCGTCTGCGTTGCGTCAGCGTCAATCCTGCGCACTGTGTGAACATGAATAAAGTAAGTGACGCAAGAGCGACGCAACGACGCAAGAATATCAAATTTTTTTGATATCTTGCGTCGTTGCGTTGCTCTTGCGGCATATTTTTATAATGTGAATACAAAAACGCAATGTGCGCAAGAAGCGCAAAGAGATCTTTCGAGAAAAAAACATTGAAAAAAAATAAAAATTATGGCAACTGAAAAAGAGCAAAAATTGAGTGAAGCAGTTAGAAAATACCCCGTGTTATATGATAAACAAGACAAAAGTTTTAAAGATAAAAACAAGAAAAAACTTGCTTGGGAGGATGTAGCCAAAGAAGCAAACTTGTTAAGTGGTACGTAAACAATTTTTTCCGTGCTTCTTCACCATCCATATTGCTTACGTTTTTTGTGTAAGTGTGAACGGCTTGCGTTTTTCTTGCTTCACTCTTGCGTTGCTCTTAAAGCAGCTGCTACTGCGCATGCGTACTTCACGACGCAGACGCAGACGCAAGCAAGTGTGAATCAGGCTTAAATTACAAGACTACTGTTTTTTTTGAAGTAACAAATTAATAAAAATAAGGCTGAAAAAACAACTTTATCTTCATTTAATATTTTAACAATAACAAAAAATTGGCATTTTTGTAGTCAATTTTTCAACATTTGTCATAGTCAGGAATCCTTTTATTTTCAGTGTTTTTGTAAAGGCCAGGATACACTTGTATAATATCATTAAATATATTCTATAATACAGTTATAATATACTTATAATTTGTTATAATATCGTTATAATTCACACAATCCGCAGGAATGTGTGTTTGGTTTAGCCTTTCTTCGTCTCGGAATAAAAAATGAACACATTGGTGAATCTTTTACGCGGAGCCAGCCCTGATGCGTTCATACGTGAAGTTTAAGCTTAGTTTTTATTTCCCTGAACTAACTGCCCCGAAACTTTTTATTTGCATTGACTGGCTATGCATCGTTTCCTGCGAGGCCAGGTTTTAGTCGAAATCGACAAAAAAACTTGAAGAAAGTTGAAAAGACAAGACAGGTGAGAATATACTCTACTTATATTCTTCCGCAGAGTTAGTTAGCAAATGAGTATTGTTAACATATATTTTGTTAAACGAGTGAAATGTTTTTGTATTTTTTGATTAGTACCTAGCTAGCTAGTGTTTATGAACTATATCCACTAGCCTTCTTAGCTCTGCTGTAGCTAGCTAGCTATAGGCCAGCTAGCTAGATGTTGGTGACTTTCTGAATTAACCAGCTATAGCTGGCTATAATGTAAAAGCTAATGCAAAATAAAAACAATCAGTACACAAACACAGAACACATGCAGAGCGTCTGGTTGATTGAACCCACTGATATCGAGGGGCAAACTAATTTAAAGCGAACACTGCTAAGGAGGGCCGTCGACAAACAGTTTTTGTCTCCGTTAACGGCAAATTGGCCGTTGGGGGGGGGGTAATGCATCATCCGTTAAAAATATAAAAATGGTGACAAATTTCACTTTCTCACCTTTATTTCTTTTAAGGAGAATGAAAAAAAATCAACAAATTAGAAAATGTTTCCACGGTAAAAATCCGCCATAATCGAGAATTGGTTGTTGTAAAAATGGATCTCGTGTTCGTATAAGTCTCCACGAAGATTGTTGCGTAAGGCGCGACCAATCAATATTGGGTATTTATGAACATTTTGCAACGGAAGTTGGGAGACCATGTATATATAATAAAACAATAGCAGAGACAAGAAGGAGGGGGTAAAATTCTATTTAACGGCCAATTTGCCGTTAAGGGAGACGAAAACTAACGTAGGGGAAATGGGCTTGCCGTTAAGGGGCAGGGGGAGGGGGAGTCCCAGTCTAGCGGCCAATTTGCCATTAACGGAGACGAAAACTGTTTGCCGACAGAACCTAATTAGACGTACTACTCCTAATACATGGAATCACAGTCCCGATACTTACTTGCGCGCGCATCTGAGTGATTACGTAATGCCCGATGCATGCACAGAAATGGAGGTAAAAATGTAAACAAACCAAGCGGACACAGAGAAAAACGTTCAAAACAAACAAAATCCACAATAAAAACGTGGGGGAAATTCAGGTTTCAACATTTATTAACAATATGTTTTAACCATGCTATACTTGCACAATTTTATTTTAGCATTCACACAAATAAAACATGCATTCAAAGCTTGACTTCTTCATCTATGCGCAATCTTTGTTGTCACTTTTATGCTTGTTTAGCAAAGTAATTTTGAGAAACGGATTACGCAAAGTAGACATCTAATCTATGCTTTGAGAAAGCGATTTTTTAACTATATAATTTGAACCATAACATGTGGCCCTAACGAACGGTGCTTTGCACGAGCAGAATGATGACATAAACCCTCGTGAATTGAACATTCAGTCTCTTTTCATTTTTCCAAGGGGTATTGGCTGTTATAACAATACCTATGACACAGCAGTTAGTCGATCTTTTTCTTTTTTTTCGCTAGGCTAGCCTTGTTTTTTTCTGCACTAATGTTTTCGTTACCTCCATTTCTGCGCACGCATCTTTTTGGGATAGCATTACGTAATGTTATATGATGCGCATGCAGGAAAAACACGGCACTATGATTGAGTGTATTAGCAGAATGATCTAGCCTAATTTGGATGACGAATGCCTAATTAACCTAACAAATCCATATCATGGAATCCTAATTTGAATCACCTGCTACAGAAAATCACTTAAATAAGTGAAAAAGAAAAAATCTCTCCCATGCCTTTTATAAATTGTGTACATAGCTACTACACAGAGCCTCGCCTTATATTTAGGAAGGTAAAATCATAGATTTAGTGCTTGCCAATCAAAAGGGGATGAACCGAGATCTTAAAAAAATGTTAACATAAATATTGCTTTGTCTACACTTAAATTAGAGAATTGCCTATTTAGCAGCACCTGCTTAGTTAGCTTATCATTCAACATCTTCATTCTCGGCTTAACGTCCGTTTTCCATGCTAGCATGGGTTGGACGGGGTATATTAATGACCCTCTTCCGATCTGATCTAGACTGTGTTAGATCTAAACTCAACTTCCTCTGTATCAAGTCTGTCCTTATAACCTCCTGCCAAGTCTTTCTCGGTCTGCCTCTGTGCTTTGCCCCAGGAACTATCAAGTCTCTACACTTTCTTACCCAATTATCCTCCTCCATTCTTTCAGGAAGATCTTGACCGTTTAGAAAGGAATGATATGAGAATGGTTAAGTGGATGTGTAACGCCAGTCTGAGAGACAGAAAGAGTTCAGATGAGCTAAGAAGCAGGCTAAGTATCCATAGAACTAAAGATGTTATCCAGATAAGAAGATTGAATTGGCTGGGGCACTTGGAAAGAATGGAGGAGGATAATTGGGTAAGAAAGTGTAGAGACTTGATAGTTCCTGGGGCAAAGCCCAGAGGCAGACCGAAAAAGACTTGGCAGGAGGTTATAAGGACAGACTTGATACAGAGGAAGTTGAGTTTAGATCTAACACAGTCTAGATAAGATTGGAAGAGGGTCATTAATATACCCCGTCCAACCCATGCTAGCATGGAAAACGGACGTTAAGCCGAGAATGATGAATGATGACACAGGCCTCATACAACCTACCTTTTACCTCAATTGACAAGACTCTGCTAGTCAACAAAGGAAGTAACTCTCTGAACTTTTTCCAAGCAGAACCTATCCTGCAAGTAACACTTCTTCCAACACCCCCTTCACTGCCCAACATATCACCTAAGTAACAGAAGTTTTATCTCTAACGAGCCACTGTTGTACATCATTAAAGCTGGAAATACTTCATTCTCTATAATCTCACCTTTGCAACGCTTGCATACAAACTGAATGTCAGCTCTTAACCTTCCACCAATACTACTGCACTTCTTATGTACCCAATGCTTGCAAGTCTGACAAAAAATTGAGTTACTACCAACCCCTTTCCTGCAAACTCCACAAGGCCACTTTCCAACTACAAGGTCACACTTAGCTGCAATGCTACTAATCATGACTTTAGACTTTGCTGTGTTCACCCTTAGCCCTTTCTCTTCCAGTCCTTTCTTCCACTTCTCAAACTTTTCAACTAATTCTTCCCTCAACTCTGCTATGAGAACCAAATCATCTGCATACAATAACTCCCATGCACAACCTGTTCTGAACTCCATCGACAGCGCTTCTAAGACTAGAACAAACAACAAAGGACTAAGTACAGAACCCTGATGTACACTAACATTCACACTAAATTCATCACTAAGTGAATCGTTAATCCTGACACGACTTCTAGCATTGCTGTACATAGACTGTACCATCGCAACTAGCTACTCATCCACACCTAATTTTCTCATAGCTTACTGCATATCAAGTAGGTGTGTGTGGGCAATATTACAATAAAGTCCCAGATCCTCCTTCGACATTCCTGACGCTGTTGTTGCATGGCAAACATGAAATTATTTTCGCAGACTCCAATAATTTTTCCTAAGAGTTTATTAGTTAGCTAGCTGCTTTAGAGCTTCTAGTCAAGTTTGTGTTTTTTGGTTTCCACAAATAAATCTGTTATATGTTGAATAAAGTGTATTACATTCCCTGTACCCTGAATGTTTACAAAACCATGTTTCAATCATAGGTAGAAATGGAGACGCAGATTGAACTCAGTGCGCATTAAAATTCTATTCAATTTGATATTGTTCCGGCATCCCTTTGATATCAATGCGGGATGTGTATTTCACTGGATTTTAACATAAAAACATTACGTAATCCTTCAGCGGGTCGTTTGTTTATATACAATAAGAAAATGTTGCGACGTGTATTGATTGTCTCTTGATACATTTGGAAATACGATGTGAAGTTGAAACAACACCAGAGAATCCTGCTGATTTATTTAGCTATATTTTGAAGTATTGGAAACATTACATATGTATATATAGCATAATATTTGTTGAACAAGTAAGAATATTACAACTTTGTAACAACTTTAAGTTGCATGTATCTTATACAATCATCAGGTTACAATTAAAACATAACTTTAGAAAATTGTTTAAAACATCTAGTTTGTTACATATGTATATATAGCTATATTTTTACATTGTATATAGCTATAAACAAGTTTTGGTTTACATCTGCTTTTTTGCGCTTCCTCGGGCATTCTCCGGGTCAGAAAATGTCACGTGATACTTTTTAAACCAATTACAAGTTTGTATTTTTCAGGGTAGCTAATATGATTTGAGGGAAAACACGCCGTTCACCCGGTCACCCCTTCAAAAATAGAAGCTGATTTTTTCACAGATTCTCTGTTTTCTAACTTCAAACCTGTCATATTGTGTAGTTTTAGGCAAGTTCTTGCTAGTTTAGCTTTACTTTAATTCAGATACTTGTAGTTCTTGTTTAATCAAAGCTTCTTTTGTGAGAGTTTGACCGTGAAACGTCCGTGTTTTCTCTCAACCGAAATTTGTACCACGTGACAATCCGACTAGGAAATTTTTTTTTGTAAAAGCAGGATCATGTAGCGTAAATTCCTTACTTATAGATTATTTTTTTATTATAACACTGAAATTGATTTTAACTATTCTCTTGTTTAGTAATGCAAGTTTCGCCAATATAGATTTCTTTTTAACTTGATTGGATTGTGTGTTCAAACCGACAGGTTTTCTTGTTTCATTTAATTTCAAAACTTCGTTGCCACAACAACGCTGGCAGATAATAGATGTATTGTCACACAAACAAAAGGCATTCGAAACCAGATTACCAACAATATTATTAAAATCAAACTCGTTTGATTTTATTTAAATATTATAGCCATGTAGCAAATTATGAGGTTATGACGCACATGTCAGGTGTTAAAATTATACATATTATAGCTATATTATAAGAAATTATAACCCTATTTTAAACATATTTTAAGAAACTATAGTGGTATAATAAAGTATATTTCAGTGATATTATACAAGTGTATCAGGTCCTTAACAAAATCTTTATAGTAAATCGTTGCATCCGTATACGTCTGTCCGTCTGACACGCAAAATGGTAGCTTAGCTGCGCAAGTAGCGAGACTCACGCAATGCGGAATAAAAAGGACGGCGAACCCGTGGATTTTTCCACGGGCTAACGACTAGTCTATATTAAAATACCCGTATACGTCTGTCCGTCACGCAAAATGGTAGTTTAGCTGCGCAAGTAGCGAGACGCACGCAATGCGGTATAAAAAGGACGGGCGAACCCGTGGATTTTTCCACGGGCTAACGACTAGTATATTATAATGCTGAATAAAGTATCTATGTCGGACGTAAACCAATCGCATTACATACAGAATTCACCACTCTGTATCAGAAGTTTCTTGCTGCTTCTGGGGACGAGGTTGGACAACATATTAAAAAAGGAGGCTCAACTTTTCTTACTTTCATTTTCTTTAATTAGTAATTTCTTTTTATCATTCCAGGAATATTTATAGAATATCACTTTGATTAAAACGTATATATTTTAATTATTATCGAAATTATTTACCCAGGAGGGCCTCTTCAGTTCCTATTGGTACTGCTAACAATGAGGGTCCTGCGAAGGGGGTCCTAGTGTATTTAAAGCTCCCATTTGAGCTACGAAAGTCGTGCAAGCACAGCAATCGCTTAACTAGACAACCGCCTAAGATATCAATCCTATTCTCATGCTGAGCGCTAAGCAGAAAGGATAGAGTCACACTTTTATAGTCTCTGGCATGACTCGGCCGGGATTTGAACCCAAGACCTCCCGCACTGGAAGCGAACGCTTTACCATAAGGCTATCAGTCGGTAAAAGTATCCCGAATAAAATTGTACGTTTTAGTAAAAGTCTTTTGATTGGGTACCCTGTTTTATTATTTTTTTTCTAATTCATTGCATTCAATCGAAAATAAGTTGATTTATTAACTCTATATAACCTTTGTATATGCGATACAAGTGTAGTAATCAGACTAGGTAGTATGCAGTCGGAACACGGTAAATTTTTACAAGATAATATAGTTTTAATATAAAAAAAATATATATAATTATTTCATGCGAACCCCCTTACCTAGGGCAGGCGGGCGGGTCTGCAAAACTAACTAACGATGTCTGTTTTTTTCCCCGTTTATTTTGCCCTCTTATTATCTTGGTCACGTGACTAAGCGAAGAGGAATTTAACTGTACTTTGACATACCCAGTTGCATGCCTTCAATAAATTTATAAATCTGAAATGCCACCGCTGTTTTCAATAACAGTAGCATTATCAAAATAAGCTATCTCCATTAACAAAAAATGTCCTGGGAACGAATTGGCTGGAGTTAATCAACGAAAGTTGCGCGTTTTACTATTTTGTCTCTTTATTGATAAACATATTTTATTTGTGTATTCAAAATGGCTGCCCTCCGTCTAAGGAATTTCATTACTTGTGGTAACAGAAGGACAAGATACGCGAAATATGATGGGAAAAATATGTACTACAGGGAAAAATCAGTGGATTCTTCCACAGACTACCGAGTAGTCAAATGATACACCATAACAATTTTCTCAGTAAAACTAATTTAAGTGAAAAACAAAACTTAAAGCTTTTAACTGTACATTGTCTGCGAAATTACGAGTAAAAATTTGACGAAAAAGTGACGTTATTTGTTTCAAATGGGAAGTTTTATTGTTCTTTTTCCAAGAACATCGTTTAAAATAATTGTTTACTGGCGTAAATAAAAAAACGAAACTTATTAAGAATAATAAAGTTAATAGTTGCTTCAGCTGGGCGCGGTTTGATATGTGTGCAATTATGCAGTTTTATTCCAAGGGCGAAATACAAATTTTACTTCAGTGTTTTGCCTAGTCTCGATGTTAATTTCATGTTGGCCTAAATGAGCGAAATGAAATTCTATTTCGTCCTTAAAATAGTCAAGTAAACACGATTTACCCTAGGACAATAATAACCAATTACCCTGGGCTGTACTGCAAAATATCGCCCGAGGTCTAAGTGCCGACCGAGCTTGCAATGACTGAGGGCGGTATGGTTCGGTACAGCACGGGGTAATCGGTTATTATTGTATTTGTTAACCGTCTAAGTTAGATAAAAATAAAAAATAAGAATTTCGGTTTAGCGTTCTTATAATAGCTACTATAATTCACTAGCACTACTTTCGTTAATACTCGAGGTCAAAATTCGAAACAGTCTTGTCCAAAAAATAAACATTCTATGCAGAATTCGAAAGTCCCTATAGAATAAATCTTTGTAAACAAAACATTACGATGTTCGACACTTACAGAATAATGTGTAAAGTTAAATGTGCAACTAAAATTTAGTTACAGCGAATATTAAAGTAAATTTTTTAACTAGCTAGCTAGCTAGCTAGCTAAGAATAACATGGGCTTCAACGAGTTTTATATTGACTGAGTCACCAAAAAGCTGAAGGAACGAGCCTGAAAAAGAGGGGAACGCATTTGTTATAAATTCGTTGTCCTGTATTTAATATTTTCGAGAAACTGGATATCAGATCATCTTTTTTTCATGGGCAATGTAGCTAGTTAATTACCCATGTTGAAGAAGCATACAAACAAAATGTTGTGGAATCTGGTTATTTAAGAGTTAAACTTGACATTGTTTTTGCTTCTATCCTATAAAAATGTTTTTATCGATAAATGTATTGTAGGAGTTAGATATATATTTTTATTTCCAATGCTTCTTGAAACTTGTTTTTTCGTGCTTGTTTACATTTTAAGCTACCATTATTCTTGACGACGGGCAATACCGCTCCATATCAGCCCGTCGTCAAAAGCGCTAAGCCAATCAGAATTCCTAAACACCCGTATTGCCCGGATGCAAAATCCAGACGGTTAACAAGAAATGAAACCAACGCGATGTTCCAAAAGTGACTACGCATGTTTACAAAGTTATTGCGCATGTGCAGCTGACGCGACTCCAAAATGAAAAACTCCATGTAAACACAACGAAATTCATCGCGCTTTGAAATCTCATTTCGGGTGAATCTAATGTCGATTCCATGTAAAGGCTACCTTATTCCTTTTGCAGATAGATTTTCAGTTTACTTTTGATAGACAAACTCAAAAGAAAAAAGACTTTAAAGCACGAGGAAGAATATATCGAATATGGTTTTTTGTAACTTTCGGTTCTCTTTGAATGAAACATATTCTCCCAAACGTCTTTCTCTTTCTTTTTTGTTTTAAAACAAACAAAAAACAACAACCAAAAAATAAGAAAACATAAACAAAACAGAATCACCAAATAAAGTAATAATTTCGAAACGCATGCGCATAAAATAAAGTTTTTCTTACTAATTAGACATAAAGGAGAAGCTTTCTTCGACAACACACCATTTTAAGTTTTATAAAAGATGTACATAATTTGGTGTTTACTGTTTGGGTTAATGAACACGCTCAATACAGGTATGTATACCTTTTTTTACTTCTATTGTGATAAATACATTCCTGATTACACTGAACAAACTGAATAGCCTTTTAAACAACTCGTTGTCTTGAGTTTTTACAGAAGACGTCTAAAGAATTTTGCCCGAGAGAGAAATTGAAAATTATTCTATTTCCTTTTTTTAATAAACATCTTTTTTTTTGCAAGGAATCTAAGTCTTCCTTCTCCCAGCTTTCTTCGCCATTGATCTATATTGTAAGATGAGTCTACAAACAATGCCGAACAAAAAATTATTTTGTGGCAGCCACAAAATAAATTTTAAGCAATGAAAAAAATTTTTTAGATTTCTAAATCCTAAAATCTAATAAAATAACTACTAAATAACTTTCATAACTGAATGTCCATATTCATTACAAGCAACATTTTTACAAAGTTTTCATGGCTGTATGTGGCAAGAAGAAGGAATTTTAAGATGTTCTTACCAACAAACATGAAAAATAAGATCTTTAACTGAAGATAACCCAAAATATTTTACATACAGTCGTAGTTCCAGCATTTTATAACCTTCGTTAATACTTCTTGGAACTTTATAATGGCCAATAATAATATTTTTTTCGTAATTTGGTTCGCTCTTTCACAACATACTTCCAGCTTCGAACGATGAAGTTTGTTGTGATGAGATGGCGCCAAATTCGATAAAAACACAGACCGGAAACTTTCAACAACAAATCGAACGTGCAACGGTTTCTTCTTTGTTTACAAATCTTTATTGATTTCCGCCAAAGAAGGCGGAATCTTTAAAATCGCCTGAGGAGATAGATAGAGAGATAGAGAGATAGAGAGAGACAGCGCAGCTAGGCTGGACGCCCGAAACTTATCCAGGCTAAAGCCTAAATCCTCGTTTTGACAATTTTTTTTCTGAGGACGAGGCTAAAATGAGTTTTAAGCCAATAAGAATCCTAACAGTGCAACAAATTGTTTTATTATCCAATGAACAATACTTTATTTTAAAGTTTATATGCTATCGGAAGTTAAAGCTCGTGCAGTGTAGCATAATGAAGATCGTCTTATAATGCGCCATCTTTAATGTTATTAACGTTTCCCTTTAATAATTACGTCATTTCCTTCTGTACAATTTTGCAAGCACGTAGACTAAAGCTATATTCAGCAGAACTAATTAATTATTCATGAATTTTAATTTAAAGAGGAATTGTTGAGGCTGAATATTTTTGGTGAAAGATAATGTATTATAGCTATAAAATCGTGACAAGTGTGTTATAAAAGAAAAAATAAGAACATGTAGTCTGAAAATAACCTTTCGTAACTGATTATGTAAAAAAAATTTCTGCCACCTTTAAAGATATTTTCCAAGTTGTTTTTCAGAGAAAAAGAGAAAATAGATAAATTTTCAGCCTTGCCGTTGTTCTTATTTTGTTTTTATTGTTCATTAATTTTCAGGTTTATTATTTTTCTTTTAAAATTGTTCTTATAGAGAAATGAAGTTTATGTAAGTTAAGTTAGCTATGATTTACAGTTACAATAATAATCAAAAATTTTAAAATTTTAGAATATTCAATGAGTTTGTTCCCCCATATTACTCAGTCCTCTTCAGAGTTTAGTACTTTTTCAGATTATTGCTAATGGCGGAAATCTTTAAGCCGCAGGGCTTCTTGTTTTCTTTTAATTTACTCATGAATTAAAAATAAAAATATTTTGGTCGTGCTATTCAACTGATAGCATGTTTGCTATTTTGATTTGATAACATTTGTTTCGTTTATTATTTTTGAAAAACAGTGTGATCATCGATGCGTTGCCATCACAATACGGAGAAAGATCTAATATTGTTGCTGTATTCAGCAACAATATTAGATCTTTAAGGGGGATTTTCACGAAGCGAATTGAACGGCGAATTCGACGGCGTATTGTATCTGAGCATGCGCAGTTTTGTTTGTTTTGATTTTGCATCGAAATATTCGCTTCGCTGAAAAGTAGAAACAGTTCCTACTTTTTCGCGGCTAAAGGTTTCGCTGCTAGTTTTTGACCAATCAGAACGCGGTTAACTATTGTAAACAATGAATTTGGCGCTTAATTTATTTTGTCGTGAAAATTAAAAAGCGAATTCGCCATCGAATTCGCCGTCGAATTCGCCGTTCAATTCGCTTCGTGAAAATCCCCCTTTAACCACCAGTTTGGAAAATGAGTAAAAATACTGAACTATAAAATAACTCACATTCATGGATGAAAGAAAATATGATATTTTGTAACAAACTCCTATAAACCGATGTTTTACGGAACATTCCAGACCAGCGTATCTGGTCTTTGAAATTAACTCTGGCATCGTGAATTTTCAATCAGCAGCCGTGCCCGCGCTGTTCGCCCCTCCTTTAATTACTCACTTTGCTTTATTTTGATATATTTCGCGAAAAAAATTCTATCCAAATTATAGTTTTGCCGTAAAGAGAAGAATTTGTCACTCATGATTAATACACGGTTTTCCGTATAAAATGAGAGGGAAACTAAGAACAATTTAAGAACATTTTGAGACTTTAAATTGAAAAAGTTAAGAACATTTGAACATTCACAATGTTCCCGTTCTAAATGTTTGACCAATGAAATCCTTACATGTTCTAATGAAAAAGAGGGAATCTGAACCTTTATTCATCAAGCAACCTGGTGCTTACCCAAACTACGCATTTCATACATTGTCATAAAACAGATTTACCTGGATTGTTTCTTCTTTTTGTTACCTCTTGCTTCTCGAGTTATTATTTTGAATTATCTTCTCCGTGCGCACGTGTTGTAAACTTTACTACCGGGCTGGTTTCTATCCCCTTTTAAAATGTTTTTACTTGCGCACGTGTCAATGTAGTCGAAATGCATTTTGGTATATTATGGCAGCTTTAAAAATTAAAAATAAAAACCTTTTTTAAAAAAAGAAGAAAAAGTTAAAAGTAAAAGTAAAATGAATTAAAATAAAAAACAAAACCAGAAATTAAATAAATTTAAATTAAACAGCGTTTTTTTCGTGTGGCAGTTCACGGCCACCATACTACGAGCTTTGAAGATGAAATTTGTTATGATAAGATGGCGCCGGTCGTTTTTATTAGCTGACGCGGGAAAATTTAAATCAAAGAGAAAACAATATGGCGGTGATTAACAAGCAGCTTTTACTGAAAAAATTAAAAAAAAAACTTTTACTTGCCATTCTTTATAAATGTGAAATATGATGAAAAGGATTGCTTGGAAAAAAGACCTCCTTTTTATTTTTTTCCTTTTATTTTTAATTTTACGCTGCAAGATTTTTTTTTTCAATATGAGATAGTTCTTTTTATCATTTTCTACATTATCTGTTTGCTCTTCTACTTCTCCACAAACAACAACACTCGAAACACTCACATCATCCACATCCAAACTAGACGTTTGAATCATGAGGGGTGTTGTATGCGTACATATAACCACTTTTCCTTTTTTTAGTAAATTGAGAACAAAACTGCCTTAAAAAGAAAACAATATGTTGGGTATTTCAGTTTATATTTTAAATTACCATTTTTATACAATAAGGAGAATTTTTTCTAAGAAAATAAGTTTTTCGGAAAAAACAAAACTGTTTGCTGTTGTATTTTCTTCACGGCTTTTGATATAGCTAATGCTCGAAATTCGTTTCATTGTTAACACCCATTTTTCTGTAGAATTTTTTTTATGATACTTAATCATGATAAAATATTTATTCGTTTAGCAGAACGATTGCCTTGCGGACAGGCAGACAAAATACACGGCTAATGTTATAGAGATTAGTCGTCATTAGTCAGTGAATAAATCCACGACAAATCGTCGTCGTGTGTATTCTTTTATCGATATTTCGTGCATCCTTAACACAGTTAAATTACTGTACGTACGTTGGCAGCCATGCCATGTTGAACACACACAATACAGCAAACAGCTTTTACTTTACAGGTTTTTTATTAAATAAAACTAACGAAACTCTTCATTTTTGCTTTTCCAGTATTCATGAGTGAATATTCACCACATAACTTATTATCTACACATCTGCCCAAAGAAAACTGAATTGCTTCTTTGATTCTTTTAGATGGGAAAATTGCCAGAGTCTCAAAACCATCTGGTGTGGATAACTCGATGTGTGGTTCAGCTTCAACTCCTTGTAAAACATTTATGTATGCTTTCACACACAGAGCTGTTGAAAATGATTGCATTTTATTAGATGGTGGTGGTGATTCACATCATCCATCCACTTACTATATAAATTCTTCGTTGCAGATCAAATTCAACATATCAATCAGGGGAACATACCCTCGTCCTGTTCTAACAAGAAGTAGCAACAGCAGTGGCAGCTTCCCGCTTTTTATCGTCAACAGTTCAAAGATTGTTGACTTATGTTTAGAAGGAATTCATTTCGATAACATATCTCTGATTTACATCTCATCAGATGCAAATTTGTTTTTGTTCAACTCCACAATAACAAACAACAAAAACACAATGATTTCGTTCGTACGGAAAAGTAAACATTTACGACAAGCATGCACAGTAATCAAGAACTGCTTATTTATTAAAACTCGTCACCTGATAGAAACCTTGATCACTTTTACTTATTCACTATTTGTCAATAATAGCCAATTTATCAACTGTAGCAAGATCTTCATCCTCTCTCCACAAAGAAGGGGCAGAAAAAAGTTTGGGATGGTCGATTTTAAAATTTATCACAGCAGTTTTTTACAGACGAAAAATGTGTTACGCTTTGATGATTCTGCCCACCGAAAATCAAAACTAAAAATTTATCGATGTAGCTTCACGAACAACACAGGTTCAGGTGCCCCCTTCATCATAACTAAAATAAGACAAATTCTTATACGGCGATCGATGTTTATACATAATTATGGCAGTTCAGCTGGAGTGATTTTAATGACAAGTATCAATGAAGTATCAATAACAAATACTAAATTCATAAAAAATAGAAGCTTTTACTTAAACGGCGGTGCATTGCAAATTTTTCTAGTACCTATTATTTTTATAGACAAATGCATATTTCGTGAAAACAGAGCAAGAATAAGCGGTGGTGCTATTTATAAATTGTATAGTAAAGTATTGATCCGAAATGGAAAATGTTACAATGTACAGCTCAACAGATAGCAAAAAAGTTCATGGAAGTCTGGTTAATAGCGGAAATATTAATTTTAGGGATGTTACAATGATTGTAAGACCAGTGGAAGGTACAAAATATATCGATGGGCTAATAAATGACTCTGGTGCATTAGCTGGATACGTTAATAATTTTATTTTTATTTGTCCTGCTAACAATAAAGTTGAGTTCAACACTCAAGAATTTTTCTACGCATTGTCCATATCATGTTCTAGTTGTCCTAAGGGAAGCTACAGTTTAAACAACGGTCAAATTCACTTTAAGGATGATTCTAAGGCATATGTGAAGTCAAATGTGTCTTGTAAGAAGTGTCCTAATGGAGGCATGTGTGATGACAACATTCTCACTAGTCAAGGAAATTTTTGGGGATACGTTACAACAAGCGGTGATGTACATTTTATACCCTGCCCTCCGAAGTATTGTTGCAAACCTGGAAAGTGTAAAGGTTACAATTCTTGCTACAAACATCGAGAAGGAACATTATGTGGAAGATGCAAAAAAGGATATTCTCTAGACATCTTCAGCCATAATTGTGTTTTATCAGATCAAAGAAACACGAGTATATTCTGGATTATGTTCATTGCGTTAGGCTTTACATTGACTTATACACTGATGTACTTAAAGGAAATCACCAAAGTTTTTGGCATCGTCTTCACAAAGGTAAAGAAACTCACGTATAAGTGTAGGTGTTTCAACGAGAAACAATTTGACTATACACGTTTAAATAAAAGTGAGTATAACAACCAAATATCCAATGGAAATGGTTTTGAACTATCATCTACCAAGGACACAAACAATTTGGGTTTACTAAAAATCTTCTTCTTGTTTTATCAAACGGCTTCTTTATTGCACGTTACCCACCCAATGCACCATGGCTTCTTTCTGCATTTCGAATCTATAGTGTCGTTAATATTCGCCTTTAAGTTCATGATTAATGAAAATTTATCAAAATTACGTCCATTAAATAACATGGGCACAATTGAAGCTGTGGTTATCAATGTTGGTTTTGCAACAAGTTTGTTTGCTGTTGTTGTGTTATCATATCTTGCATCATTTGCTGTAAAAAAAATAAGAAATCTGATTGGAAACGACGTGCCGGCTGAACCAACAACCGATACATTTCCCATTAGATTGAAACAAAATTTCGTCCATCTTCTTTTCCTGTGTTACATTCGCATCAGCAGCACGGCCTTTAAAATGATCCATTGTACTGACATTCGAGAAAAGAAATACTTGTATGTATATGGAGATATTGCCTGCTACACATATTGGCAATACATTGTCATATTGTTTACATTGATTTGGGTCTCCCCATTTTCGGTAGCTGTCTTCGTGGCAACTAAATTATATGGAAAGGGTCAAATCTCGACGCAAATGTTTATCACCATGCTGTTATTTCCTCCCCTAATCGTGTTCAATTCTAAACTGAAATCAACTGGACAGCAAAGTCATCAAAGTCAATCTGAACAAGAAAATATATTGAACGTGATCAGTGGACCATTTAGAATCAAAATTACATCGGAGGAAGAATTGAATCAAGCCCAACACACAATGAGAATAAACTGGGAAGCAATACTGATCATCAGACGTCTTGTCCTCGTTGCGGTAAGCATATTCGTAATCAATCCTCTTTCTCGTTTGTACCTCATGCTGCCAATTTTGGTACTGGTGCTTTTGTTGCATTTATACGTTAAGCCTTATCACAGTGGAAGAATGAACTCAACTGAAACAGTGTCCATTCTTCTTCTCCTGATATTAACGGATGGTGAATTTGTTTTGGGCTTGCGACTATATGGGTTCACTTACATCAATAGCACAATACGACTCCATCGTTACAGCACTGGAATATATCGAACACTTGATCTATATGTCACCATTTATTGCATTGTTCGTATTTTGTGTGCACTCCTTGTGTCAGAGAGTATGGGCATGTTTGATGCAATGTTTCAGAGCATAAAATTATGAAAGTGGAAGAGACAGGAGACAATTTGTTCCTGAATTTAATTAACAGTGATTTGTATCTTAATAAATAACAATTTCAATAAAAAAAGTATTTTTGTTTGAACTTAAACACTTGCAACACATGCAAGTCTTAAATATCGTTTCTAACAGTAAATAAATTATTATAAATTCGTTATTTTGTTAAATTTGTCAGTGACTATGATGTAGCTATCTTTTTTGTGCTATATCAGCGATATGTGATAACTGCGTGTTTTAGTATTTGTATAGGATAAAGAAGAACATTATTTTTGTTAGCAAGTCTTATTATTTAAAAAATATTTTATTCGTGAAACAGTTTGCTCTTTTAGAATGCTAGTGAACGTTTTTCAATATACATGTGAAAGATACTCCCACTCAAATCAACGGTTAAGAAAATAATTAAAAAACTTGAAAATATCAAAAATATATGTTTAGGAATGTTTACCCTTATTGATGGTAATATGTTTTTAAATGTATTTAAATTTAAACAATTGTGAGTCTAGATATTTATAGTACAGAAAGAATGTATATTATTCCGTTTTGGTAGACATAAAAATTGCAATTTCTACACAATTTCTATTTTTTTCTTCGCATACTCCAAATGGTGTATATATTTTCCAGTAGAAAACTTTTACCTGGGTTGTTTATAAAGCAAAGGTCTGTAGATTTCTAAGTTTTATTTAGACAAACCAGCATCAGGGATTCCTGATGTACTTAAAGGTGGTGTGATGGATATATAAAGGACAGGTGACTCGGTGGATGTTTCCACGGTCAACCGACTAGTCTCTATAATAATACGCCAGTTCTGTCTGTCTGTGACTCTTGCAAAGTGGATTTACATTCTTCACAATTTTCTTTGATAAAGTCTATAAAACATCACCTATAAATTTGTTCTGTAATTTACCAAACTTTGATGTTAAAATGATATTGACGTGAAAAGAAAGTATTGACATTAGCGAAGTCATTACAATGCATTTAAAACTTAAAGGTTAAATAACTTGGAAACAAGGTGGTGACGTCAGTCATTTTTCACCGAGTTGGTAACTAGGATCCACCTGGGACCAATTTGGGTAAGTTTCCCAAACCTGGGTCCCCGAATCCGATTCGGAATGAACGGGTTGATGACGTTATCAAAAAACCTTTAAACCACAATAATTCTGTAACTGTTTGTCAAAAGTACATGATCCTATACATTTTCTTGATCAGTGTTTCAAGATCTATACGATGGATGCAGAAGGTATACGAATTTCTGGAAAAAAAGTGTATTGACGGGTCCTTGTTGACGTCAGCAAAATTTTTAAACATATATATCTCCTCAACTTTTTCTTTAATGTACATGTTCATATACATTATTTTGATCAGAGTTTCAAGCTCTTTACAATAGATGCTACAGGTTAACAAAATTCTAAGAATAATTTTTATGTAGGAGCGGGACACTGCTTACATCATCAAAATTTAAATGACGGCTCTTTGTCATTTTTCCTCTGCCTAAGTGGATTTTTCCACAGGCTTTATCGAGTAGTATATAATAATATGAAGTGTATGTGACGGTCATAGTGGATGTGTACATTTTCTTTTAAAGTCGCAGAAATTTTCTTTTAAAGTTGCCAAAAAAGTCTGTCTTCTTTGTTGCGAGTTTTGTTTGTTTACATCACGTGATCGAAATGACGCAACTTGCTTTACTGAAATAATGTTAACGGCTGACTTTCGGACACAGGGTTACATTCGACACAAAAAACAATCACATAAGTGCGAAGTGCAGTAAGTGCGAAAAGTCAGTGTAAATTGTGGGGAAAAAATTAACAGTTGGAATTAAAGAAAATTGAAATTTGGAGTGTGCAGTTATAGAACTGGAGAGGCAGAAGTCTAAGTTTTTATTAATTATTGAGTTTGCAAAGTTTCAGATTTTCAGTGTTTGCGAAGTTTCAGAAGATTGCAATTGGAGCAGTCAGAAGTGGAGTTGCCGAAGTTGAAGTTTTGTATTATATATATTAGCTGTAAGTAACTTAAAGTTTTTATACAATTTGCAACCTAAATGTGTTTGTTTAGCAAAATTAAAACAGTGGCTTTAAGGACATAAGTAGAACATTTGATTACATGTTCCCCTTTTAATTAATAACATGTTATTTTTTCATACTTTATCCCCTCATTCCCCTAAATAAAAAGAAAAAAAATTATGATTTTTAAAGGCGCGTAATCACATTTTTTTTTTATTTCATAGTTCAGACGGAGTTATGACTTTCCTGAAAATTTGAGGATATAAAACTTACTAGAAATGGAAAAAATGGTACTTTAATATCTTGAATTTATTGTTTGTTTTTTTCAGCCGCCATATTTAACGATCTTGTTGATCTCTTATTCCCGTCTAATAAGCGGACCGTCACAAAATGTTCGTGTGAAACTGTTGGTAAACAAACGGCCTTAACTTTAAATGAGCACTGAGATTGAGTTCGATAATATCGCCATGATGGTAGGCTCCGTTCACGCCGTATTTTTGGCTTGTTTTTTCTTTGTAAAACATGGCATCAAAAAATGGAAAGAAATTTCCCAGAGTTTCTATTGGAAAGGCACAGAAGAAAAAAATATTTTTTCTTTATTCTATTCGCCATTGTTTTTGGAGACCAGAGACAAAACAAAACGAAACAGAAAGAAGAAGTTACAACATTGTCTTGTGGTTAATAATTATGATAATTAATGTTTATCACGCGCTCTGTCTTTTTTTATTAGCATGACCGGGATTATTGCATATTATAAGCAAAAAAAACCAACGGGGGAGAATGCAGATTGTGATAGTTGAAGATAGTTGAAGCATTATGGAGATAATTAAATTTAGAGCATAAAAGGGGAAATTCAGAAAATTTAGGTATTCTAATTGTCTAGTTCTAATAATGTCTCCATAAGGAAACGACTAACTGTTTGAACAAAGGAAAATAATCAAAAAGTAAGACAGCTAGCGAGGCGAAGCTATCTTCAGAAACAACAACAAGAAGAGGTCGTTGTTACAAAGAAGTCTGATTTCAGTAAGTTGAAACGTTTAAATAATAAAGAATAACACAGAAACTTCGATTGATTTATCTGATTTATCATGTTCGGAACTTTGTTGATACATTTATAAAACCATTGCGATGGAAACACAGCTACAGATGCTCTTCCTCATTCATTACTTTTTTATGTAATGATATGAATCCAGCTACCATGTGATCGATTTTGCCGTGCGTTTATTATCGCATGATTCGTGCAATGAAAAATGTAATGGCGGTTCTGCAGGTGAAGAGAAATTGGGGTGAGTTTGCTATTTCTATGAAACATTTGAACATGTTCTGGTTGTCAGTTTTCAATAAAATTTTCAGGATAATGTTTTCTCATGTATATCTTTCAACTTTTACAATAAAATAGGCACCTCAAAAAAAATTGCCTACAGGCGCCTTTAAAGTAGAGGTTGTGGAAGTTTTATACTTTCTTTTTCCGAACATTTTTGTGTTTCCAAAATAAAGAGCTAGCATATTTGTTTACCTTTTTCGCATAATTAATGTATCACTTAGTGCGTAACTAATGTATTTATCGCAAAGTTCAATATGATACACCGAGCTGTTGCCAAACAATTCTTGCTGACGGGACACGTTATTTATATATTTAATCTATTTCAGTGGTTTAAACATATTGCCCTAACCTTCCTGATGTTCATTATCTAACACATTCTTTTAGCAGTGATCTTTACAGTAAATATTTGCTAGCTGCTAGCTGCTAGCTATAGCTAATCTATTTCTTATTATTTTATTTACAATTTTTTGTTTCTTTTTTAGGAAAAAACATTACACCATAAACAATATTGTGTCACTTTGGAGTTCAATGACTAACCAGAGTAACAATAGCAATACCATACGTGCTTTTATGGTTTTAAATAATGCTGGCAGGTTTGTTTTGCAATGCCCTGGAAATACTCAAAATTTATTGTGTGCCATTATGACCTAGGGGCCAAATTTAACTCAACAGGTTGAGCTACCACAAGAAAGCCGGTAATGTATTACCATCGTCTATTAAATATTGATGATGTATCCGCAGCTAGGCGTAGACGTGCAGAATATGTGGCCTCTTTGCGAGGCTCTGAAACTGTACATTAAGTTAACAACAGACGTGCTCAAAATACTCAAAGAATTGCTGCTGCTTGTGTACGTGGTGACAAACAATATTATAAGACTAGTCGATAAAGCCCGTGGAAAAATCCACTGAGGCAACGTCAGCAACCCACCAACAAAAAAATTAGAGTCTTGTTTTCACGTTGCTTTTCATGTGTAGAGCTTAAAGCGCCAACCAAGAAAATGTATATGATTATGTGCTTAAGCGGTTAATGAGATATAAGGGTTTAAAAATTTTGCTGACGTCAGCAAAGACCCGCCAAAACACCCAAATTGGTCCCATGTGGTCCCTAGTTACCCACGCAGGAGATTGACGTCAGTTATTTCCACCCGTTTCCAAGTTATTTAGCCTTAAATTTAAAAGTGCAGTGCAATGGCTTCACTAATCTTAATATACTTTCTTGACGTCAATATTGTTTTAACGTCAAAGTTTGGTAAATTACAGAACAATTTTGTAGGCGATGTTTTATAGAATTTGTTAAAGAAAATTTTAAAGAATTTAATCCACTTTGCAAAAGTCACAGACAGACAGACAGACAGAAGCTCTGTATTATTATATAGACTAGTCGATAAAGCCCATGGAAAAATCCACTGATCCACTGATCCGCGGTGAAAAAAGATTGATGTCACCACCTCGTTTCCAAGTTATTTGGCCTCAAAGTTGTAAGTGCACTGTAATGGCTTCATTAATTTAATTTAAGACATTGACGTTACATTCATGTTATTACGTTGCGTCGTAACGTCAGAAAATTTAACATTTGAGACATAACTTTTTTGGCGATATCAAAGGAAAATGAACACATCCACTTTGCCTGTTACAGACACACAGACAGACACACTCTCCGTGTTATTATAAGAGATAGTCAATAAGGCCCGTGGAAAAATCCACTTAGGTAGAAGAACAATAGGAAAGATCTGCAATTTAAATTTTGATGACATCAGCATATTGTATCAGTATATTGAATACTGTCCTTTACCAAAAAAATTACACTGAAAATGCAAAAACTACAGTTTCCAATAAAGCTCTTAAAATCTTACACAATATGTTGAATGTCAAATCCCATGAAATGTTCTTAAAAAAATCTTACACAAGAAATAAAAAAACGACAGCTTGCAAGGTGTAAAATCTAGTTAATAGAAAGTTATAACATCGGCAGTCACAGCACCCACTACAACAACACCAACAATTACAACACTGACAATAATAATAAAGTCAGATATAACATTCTCAAATACGCATTATAAACATTGTCTTTTACCTAAAAGCCGTTACAAAAGCTTATACAAAAAGCCATAGTTTGGAAAACATCAAAGTTAAATCTGGAAAAATCATTTATTCGGTTGCCTACCATTCTGTGCCCCAAAAATATACACAAAATTTAAAAATTAACCGGTTAAGAACATTTTTTTTTTAGTATGATAATGCGTACTGCCGGCTTTATCAACCGTTTTAAACCTAAATGTTGAGAAAAAGAATAAAGAGTAAATTATTTTAAATCAATCATCATCGATCATTATTTTTGGAAAACATACTTATATGCGGTCCGTCCTCACAAAAGTTTACACAAAACAGATCGGTTTTTGAGGAGCACATCCA
The DNA here is from genome assembly GCA_030067915.1 of Hydractinia echinata. Classification (NCBI taxonomy): domain Eukaryota; kingdom Metazoa; phylum Cnidaria; class Hydrozoa; order Anthoathecata; family Hydractiniidae; genus Hydractinia; species Hydractinia echinata. The sequence continues at coordinate 216,722 of JASGCC010000236.1, read as the reverse complement.
AATCAACAAAAATCAGATCATTCAGCATGTTCTATATTGCCATTGCCCATAAATCTTCCACAAAAAGGTTGTGAAACACATCAAATTATAGAAAAATCAGGCATTTCAGTGCATACAGTACTCACGCAATAAATTGCAAAATATATAAAAAACAAAAAAGTTTTAGTCAGAACATTTGGTAATTTTTTCATCGTGACCAAACAGTTATTACTACAATTTTAAAATTCCTAACAAAATCGTGAAACCATGGAATTTTCTTCCAGCAAAAATGATATCACATACAGTTTAGTTCTCCCCAACAAAGGCTTTTAATACGAAATATAAAAAAGCCATTAGCGTACACAACAGCCTTCAGTGAAGTCCAATTCCACAAAAATTTGTTTTAGTATATATTGCATGTGGTCTATTTCCACAAAAGTTTACACAAAATTTTAAAAAGCAGCAGTTTGCAACACAAACAAAAAACGAAAAACCATACCATCCTCTCATAAATAAAAATAAAGTCATAAACCCACATAAATTTCAAATCAAATGTCAACAACCCCTGTAAAAATAACCTGGCATTTTACATGTAGGCTCAACCTCGTCCCCAGGGCATCTTGTATCTTTTCTGACACCGGGACGGCGATACGAACATGGCCCTGGAGGAGGCTGGTCCGATATGAAACCTGATTGGCGCGGATATGTCACACAATTATTGCGTCATACAAAACATTTTGGCGAGGCGGCGAGTCTGTGACGAACAGGAGGAAGCTGTTCGTATTAAAATGGCGGAGGAGGTGTATCAGTATCAAGTTTTTTTCAAAGTGAAAAATTTAATAAAAAGCATTACTAAGCAATGAGAGTATAAAATAAGACATCATAAAGTAATACTACTTACATGACAATATTTCAATAGCTGGGAAAGTTTAATAAAAAAAACTAGAAAAGTAGCTAGCTAGCACACTATACCTAGCAAACTATCAAGATAAGAACAAAAGAAAGAAACTCAACTTGTTTCCAAGTGGCCAGGTTTAATTTGCAGCTTTATGCAAAGAATGACGTTGCATAAAATTGCCGCCCATGTCCTTTATAGACAAAATAATTTTGCACAAAATATCAAAAATGTTTTTTTTACCAAATATATGTATCATTACGTTTTAAATTATATCAGGTTTTGTTATTAGTGGGCATGTTTTATTACTTTATATGCTTTGGTTACCATAAAAAATATAAAAAGCCAGTAGGTTAACCGTCGGAGCCATTTTATCATTGACTGCAAATTTACCCGGCCTAATTCAAGAAAATTCAAAGTGCAATAGCTTCGGTAAAAAAATAAAGTTATTGACTTGAAACTTGTTATGGAGTACTTTTAAACCAATCCGATAAAAGATAATTTTACACGAGGCATAAAAAATTTACACAGCCATATTGAGGAAGAGAAAAAGGTAGGAAGACTTTCTTAAACTGATTCTTACTAGGCCTTTTTTAACACGCTATAAAGGAAATTTCAGAAAATCAAGCACAATCAAATTTTAAGTGACACTTTGATTGAGCGCTTAATCTGGCATATGGTTAAATCCAGGATGTACTAAAGATAGTGGTAGATATTGAACAGCTCACCACTGTGATATATTATCTCAAGAGTTTTAATACTAATTACAAAGCAGTAAACATAAAAAATAACAAAAAAAGTCTCCGAGTATATATAAAGTATATATAGCGTCCCATAACTTCAGTAAAAATTAAAATATTGACTTGAGATTTGGTATGATATGGTTTTAGATTGGTTTGATGAAATTGAGCCAAAAAATAGTTCTATTATCATCATACTTTCTGAGTTTCAGAATTAAGCCCTTTTCAGAGACGCTGATAAGCCTTTTTTGACAGCATATCAATTTTGACTAAGATACAGTTTCAGAAAGTTTTAAAAGCTATTCTAACCTCAGAAATAGGTCAGATAAGATTCAACCTAAAATTATGCCAGTAAACGAGAAATTTAGTTGCAAGGAATATCTTTTTGTTGATATATTTTTGTGATTGGATGCTCTTATGAGAATACTGAATTAATCTTCACGGTTAGCTAGTTTGGCATTTTAAATATTTTCCAAGCAGAATGATAACAACAAATAGATGTATATGTCAATAAAAAATCGATTCAGTTTCAGTTAAGTATTGTTTAAATAAATTTTGTGCAAAAAATTAATAAAAAGCAACTTTGGGATTCGTACAGCAAAATCTTTGTCATCATATAAAAGCAGTAATGCAGACACAGATATGAACTCACAGTAAATGAGAATTCTAAAGTTCAGCCAAAATGAATAAAAAATGTAAATGTTAATATGAGGTTAAATTTCTGCCTAGCTACTTTCAGTCAGGCACCTAGAATGACACGAACATTTGGAAATTATGTAGCCATATTTGCACCTTAGAGAACCAACGAAGTGCTATATGGTCCAGATGGGCAAATCATTTACTAATTTCCAAGTTTCCCCTAGCTACAAGTTTTGCAACCCAGTGCTTGCTAGCCAACCAATTCAGTAAAATACACATAACTAAATTGCTTGAATTTCTTCAAGTAAACAGCAGCCTAAATAACATTATTGTATATTTATACATTTACACAAAACAATCAAGGGCAATATGCGAGCAGTTTGTGTGTTGCAATGAGAGGAATCAAAACAAACTCGCCGCACGTATCTGTGACGTAAAACGCCGAGCTCGCTTAGCTCTGCAAGGTTATATATAAAACTTTGGTTAATTGAGACAAATCTCATTAAATATTACACACAGGAATACTGTGTATTGGAGGGTCACGTGACGAGGCCTCCTCCAGGGCCATGTTCGTATCGCCGTCCCGGGGTCAGAAAAGATACAAGTCAGAAACAAAACAATAAAAAATAACTTGACACACACGCTTTAAGTTCTACAAAGTTTGTTCCACTTGTCATATTACATGTGGAACCATTGTAAAGTTTACAGGAAATGTGAAAAGAATTAAAACTCCATGGGCATAAAAATATGTCACACTGTCCTGCAAAAGCTCAAGTCCTTGAAAAATTTTGTAGGTAGCTAGCTTGTTACATCATAATTCGTGCTCAAAAAAGAAGGGAAGTTTGGAAACTAAGGTAGCTAGCTATAGATAACTAAATAAGAGGAATAACAACATAATTCATCGGTTAGAGCTCATGACAGGCCTTGGAAGGCTAACATTAGCTAGCTAAGACACCCAGTTAAATATACTTAAACTGGGAACACTTAGCTAAAACTAAAGCTAGCTATTTATGCTTAGTAAAACACATATAAAGAGAAACAATAGTAATAACATTACAGTGAGTTTAACAAATCAAAGTTTTCCGTTTGTTAGTCAGCTAACAGCTTTAAGGGGGATTTTCACGAAGCGAATTGAACGGCGAATTCGACGGCGAATTGTATCTGAGCATGCGCAGTTTTGTTTGTTTTGATTTTGCATCGAAATATTCGCTTCGCTGAAATGTAAGCAATCAATTTGGCGCCTACTTTATTTTGTGAAAATTAAAAAGCGAATGCGCCATCGAATTCGCCGTCGAATTCGTCGTCGAATTCGCTTCGTGAAAATCCCCCTTTATGTAGCATTTTGAATTTTAGGACAAATACATTAGTTACGCGCCAGGGGATACATTAATTATGCAACAAAATGTAAACAAATATGGCTACGTAGGCGGTAAAATATAAAACTTTAGGAATTTGAGGCTTTTAGGTGGCTTTTGCTGTAAAAAGGGAGTCTGCTTGCTCCAGCGACATAAAAACCAACGTCTAAAAATATCAAAGTTCTTACTGCTTGTGATTTTAAATCGACTTCAAACTCTAGCCTTTATTTAAATTTACTTTACTTCTAGCTCCACTTCTCACTTCCAACTTCACTTTTCTACTTCTTCACTTGGACTTTTTTCTTTTTAAATATGCTTTTTTAAACCACTCTTTTTACTTTTTTCAAGATAAAGGGATCATCCTTTTGTGTTTTTTTGGTGGCGAGAGGACACCATTTTTCGAAAGTTAGCCGTTAAATTTATTTCAGCAAATCAAATTGAGTCGTTTTCATCACGTGATGTAAACAAAGTAAACCCGCTAGCAAAATGGACATAATTTTTTCGGCGACTTCAAAGAAAATTTCGACGACATCAAAGAAAAATGACGATATCCACTATGACCGTCACATACACTTCGTATTATTATATAAGTTTGCACTTCTTAATGTTATGCCATATTTACATTTTTTAGGTGAAATGCATAGAAGATGTGATTATTGTCATGCTTTAAAATTTGATAATGAAAATTGTTTTAAATGTTGTCATAATGGTAAGGTTGCACTCAATAATTCTTCTCCTTACCCAGAGCAGCTGAGACAATTACTGACAGATACAGACACTGCTCAGGCTAAAAAATTTCATGCTAATACACGTAAGTATAACAGCGCTGTTTCTTTTGCTTCATTTGAAGCAAACCTACGACCTCCTCCAGGCCGTGGACCACCATGCTTTCGTATCTGTGGCCAAATATGTCATCGTGTTGGTGGTCTTCACCCTGTTCATGGCCAGGCTCCTGTTTCTAACCAACTCTATATTTTTGAAGCAGGTAGGGCACTCAACGAAAGGATGGCATGCCCTGAAAATAACGGCTGCAGAGACGACGTAATGCAAACTGTTCAGGATGTGATGAACAGACTATTGCTGCTTCATACAGATACATGGCCGAAGTAGAGGCTTATTAAATAGCTCAGGTAGCAGTTGAAAATCGTGTTCCGTCAGAGGTACGCTTGTACATGAAAGTTGGTAGTGATCGAAGGCGATACAACTTGCCATATCATAACGAAGTAGCTGCAGTTTTTGTTGGCGAAGATGGAACTCCTCCTGCAAATCGGGATATTGTTAACTACCCACGCGGAGGTGTTTTACAAAATATTTCTACATTATCTGCGAATTTGGAGCTAATGGTTTATCCCCTATTTTTTCCAAGGGGTGAACCAGGTGGGCAAAAAGAGATACCCCATGTTGGTGAACATGCAACCCGTACTCACAACACTACTACAATGTTGCAGTATTATACTTACCGTCTCGCTATTCGGGAATGCTTTAGCCCAATTCATCATGGTAAAAAATTACTTCGACAGTATTGTGTTGATTCTTATGTTAAAGTTGAAGGTAACAATTTAACTTATATTCGGGCAAATCAAACTAACTTTCGTGTTGATAGTTATGAAGGTTTAGCTGACCACTTGAATGCACAAGCTAAACAACAAGGTCTTCAACCAGGTCGTATTGTTGTCCTTCCTTCAAGCTTTCAAGGAAGTCCACGTGCCATGGCACAAAATTATGAAGATGCTATGGCAGTCATTGGTAAGTTTGGTAAACCTGGCGTGAAATTACCGAAAATTTGTTTGCATACCCCAAAAATGCTTGAGCTGAATGCAGTTAAAAAATGATAAATATCTTGCCTGCTGTGATCTACTATGCAAGGTCCCTTCTACTGATCTTTGCGACCGGAATATTCCTAACAATTTTTTGTTTGTTTTTTGTGTGTGTCTTATCGTCTTGCGGTTCACAGGTCGTGGCAATTTTTGTTCTCCCAAGTCTGGTGTTGTTCTCTAACAAGATTTTTACAAGATTTTTACATATTTTTATTTAATAGGTTTCTATCATTATAATATAAATAGTCAGGGGACCCGGCGTCGAAACGCCGGGGTAAGCCACAAGTAACCGCAAACTGTGTCAAACAGTCAGGTGGAGCGCTTTAGTACAGGTATTCAGTATGTCGCACATCGAGTAATGCTGGTTTTGAGATAAACATTTATTTCAAAAAAATAACTTTTACCTATATATAATTAAAGCACAATTTACAAACAGTTGTTACCCGTCTTAGCAAAAACAATTGGTCAATGTTATTTTATTTTGCGAAATAAGTTTCAGTAATTGTTAAAAAATTAATTGTGACACTGGACCGAACGCTTAGTACAGGTAAACCGTGTCGCACATGCTTTTAGACTTAATACACTTTTTCAAAAAACTCCATTGCAGCTTTGGTTTACAAAACACAGGATACACTCTATTGAAACACCCCGGTTAAGCCACAAGTAACTGTGTTACCCGGCGTTGAACGCCCGGATGAGTGATTAATAAGAAACGTCAACTGTGCCACACATTCAGGTTAAGCGCTTTAGTACAGCTTTATATATTATGTAGTAAATCAAGTGAAGAACACAAAACTTTAAAAATAACTTTCCACAACTTAAGCTGAAATGAAAACACAGTTTACAATTCGTTGCTACGCCCAATATTTGTCAGGGAATGTTCCCGGTGAAAGTTAAAAAAAAATGTTACTCCAAGCTAAGCGCTTAGTACAGGTAAACAATGTCACACATCAATATAGCTAGGTGTAATACCCTTTTCCGAAAACAACATTTAAAATCGCAACAACAGTTAAACAGAAACACAGGAAACAGCCCGTTGTTAACACTGGACTGAGCGCTAAGTACAGGTAAACCGGACGCACATGAGTATAGGCCTAATATCTTTTTCTAAATATTTTTATCGCAACTTCGGTTAAAAAAAGTCAGGAAACCGCCTGTCGTTATCCTGTTCAGTTAAAAAAAATACCCAGCAATTTCGTTTTGCAGCATAAGTTTTCATAACAGTAATCAGTAATAAAAGTGGTAGCTTCCTAGCTAACTCCGTTTAGCATAAGAATTGTTAAAAATTGTGTTGCAGCCAAACTGCATTTAGCTACTTTACTTTTCAGCCAGAGGTAGCTAAGGAGCTATCTAGATAGACACAATTTAAACATAAAAATAAATAATACTGGCCAGAATAAAAAGTTGTACTGAATAGTAACAACCAAAGATAGCTAGCTAGAGGTGGCTGTAGGGGTTTTGCCGGGATTTTCCGAAAAAGCTTCGCGCAACCATTTCGAACACACAAAATATGGCTATTATTAAAGGGGCTACGAACCGGTTAAAATGCTCACATTCCGTATATCCCGCGCACATATTAGATATCCGGCAAACGCGTTTTGCGCAATGAACAGACCAGCGCACTTTGCTCGCTGGTTCAATATTTTTTTTCGAAAAGTATATTACAAAGAAATATTTCAGCAAGACTCATTCTGGATGAAAACATGACCAAGGCTGGAGAAGATAAAAATTCAAGATATATCTATATGTTCGAGTTAAATTACATACCAGCCGGAAAAATAGCCAGTTTGTTTTTGCTCGACTTTCGTGTAAGTCACTAAAGTCGAAAACCAACAGCCGTTCCGTAGCCCATTTAAAGAGAGTAGCCGGAAGACCTAGTGTCGAAACGCCGGGTTAAGCCACAAGTAACTGTGTGACCCGGTGTTGAACACTCTGTGAAGCGCCTAATAAACTGTGCCACACGATCAGGTGGAGCACTTTAGTACAGGTATACAGTATGTTGTAAATCCAGTGATGCGCATACACCATAATAGTGTTGCGACTGTAATATATTTTTCAAAATATAACTTTCCCGCAAATAAAAACAGAGTTTACAAACCGTTGTTACTCCATCATAGCAAAAACAATCGGTCAATATTATTTTATTTTGCGGCATGTTTTTGTGAAAGTTAAAAAATTAATCGTGACACCGCGCTGAGCGCTTAGTACAGTAAAACGGTGTTGCAGAGGCGTATAGGGATATTACCCTTTAGAAAAAACTTTACTACAGTCCATTGTTAACACCGAGCAGAACGGTTAGTTCATGTGAATCATGTTGCACATCCGTACAGGCGTAATGCACTTTTCAAAAAAAATTATAACAGTTTCGGTTTAAATAAAAGCAGAGGAAACAGTCTGTTGGGGGACACGGCGTCGAAACGCTAGTTTAAGCTACAACTAACTGTGTTACATGACATTAAACGCCAAATGGAGCGATTTATAAGAGCCGAAACATGGCCACACATTCTGGTAGAGCACTTTAGTGCAGGTATGCAATGTGTCGTACATCAAGTAAAGCGCACACAAAGCTATATATAGTGTTTCCGGTCTAATATTTTATTTAAAAAATTATCTTTCCAGCAACTCTAGCTGAAATAAAAACATAGTTCACAACCATTTGTTACCTCATCATAGCAAAAAGAGACGGTCAACATTTTTTAATTTTGCAGAATATGTTCCCAAAAAAGTTCAAAAATTAATTGTCACAGTGGACTGAATTCTTAGTACATGTAAACCGTGTCGCACATGCGCATAGGCGTAACAACCTTTTCCAAAAGAACAGTCCAAGAACACTGGGCTAAGCCTTTAGTACTGTTCTGCCCAATCTTAGGACGCTGCCCAATCTTTAGACATAAAATTGCCCAGTCTTAAGACTGGGCAGGGCGTCACAAGATTGGGCAAAAGACCATGTTAGGCCCATCTTTGGACGCCTTTTAGATTTTAAAGAAGGGATGTGCCACACAAGCTCTGTTGTTTGCAAGACCCAACAAACATTCTCAGGCACATTAAAACATCATATTTTGGGTACTGTCGAATTGACCCATGATTGACCCGGCCAGTTTTTGGACACAGTAGAGTAAAAATCGTAGCTGTAGAGTACGTGTTATACATTTAGCATTTATATACAGCTTGCAGTGGCTAAATTTAAAAAATAAAATGTTTATATTTATGAAGAATCAGAAAAATCGTATTCAACCATATTATTAGTTAGCCAGCTGTTAATTTCATTGGATGAGATGTTTAGCCAGCTATAGCGAGCTGTAGCCAGCTAGCTAGCTAATATGGTTGAGTAGTTTCAATTTTTTTAAACACATGTTTAATGCATGGTATATATAAATTTTTGGTCTTTTAATTTTCCAAGAAAAGTTTCAATTTAAAGTTCCTTTTAAGAGGTAGAGTCTAAAAATTTTATTGTTCTGTTTGTCTTCCACAATTGTTCTAAGATTGGGCATGTACGTCTATAGATTGGGCAGTCCAGTCCTAAGACTGGCCACCCATTTGTCACTGTCGGAAGATTGGCCTGGCCAGTCTTAAGACGGGGCGTGTTCCAAGATTGGGCAGAACAGTACAGTTAAATAGAGTTGAACAGGCGTATAGGTGTAATATCCTTTTCCAAAAAACTTTATTGCAACTTCATACAAATAAAAACACAGGGAACAGCCTGTCGTTACCCTACCAAATCACTCAGCAATTTTATTTTTTAGAATAAGTTTTCATGACAGTAATAAAAGGTGTAGCTACATAACTGCATATAGCATAAGAATTATAGAATTTTGCTGTAGCTAGCCAAACTGCATTTGGCTACCTTCACTCTTCAGTCAGAGGTGGCCAAAGAGCTAGCTAGAGAGCCACAACCCCAACATAAAAATAAATAATATATAATATAACAAACTTCAAAGGAATAAGATTAGATAATGCTAGCTGTAGCTAGCTGGCGTCCGCAGGATGCTACCTCGAAATCTATGTTCCTAACTAAAATCTTAAAATTGGTTTGTTTAAGATTTATACATGGCTAGAAAACATGACGATGCATTCATTTTAACATGTGAAAACATACAAAAAATATATAAATATAGGTACAACGTATTTCGAAGAGAAAAAAGTAAAGAAAAACAGACTTCCCAACTTCAACACCACCAGCTTTCATAATGGCCGTATCTCTATTTCATATTCATTCGTCCCGTAAAAATCGGGTTCTGCGGGGTTTTGCCGTGATTTTCCGAAAAAGCTGCGCGCAACCATTTTGAACAGACAGAATACGGCTATTATTAAAGAGATGCTTTATCCTATGGTTTTTGGGCCTGTAAATTTCTGATTGCTTTATAAGATACACTAAAAATTTGCAGTATCTGAATTTTAATCAATTTAGAGTTGAAAGATAAAATATTAACTAAAAAAGATTAATAAAGAAATTAATAGGTAGGCGGCTAATTGCGCTATATTTTCCTAGTTCTTAATTGTAATGAATACAATCCTGGTTATGTTATCACCAAATGATTGATGTATGTTTGAGCGTGTTCAGAAATTATATTTAGGAAAAGAATGTTCCTTTTTGATCTAATTTGTAACTAAAACGACTGTGCTAAACGTGAAATGAAATAATTTCACTTTGGAGGCGTATTAAAGCTTCCAGAAGCTAGTTAAAAGCTATTAATCAAAGTGCTAATAATTATTGTCAACCTTACAAGTATTTTGACACAATTTCCCCTTTTAATGCTTTCCTGGAAGAGCAAAATTTAATATATCGCAATTTTTCATTTTTTATTATTTTGCGTCAACAATAAATCACGTGAACAAACATAAAAATGATACAGCCGGCTTTGCCAGTTTTTAAATAGATGTTATTACGTGCAATGAGACTTTGGAGATAGCAGCAGTTTAGACCTTACAAGGGTAAGGTAGTTCCTACCAAGCTTGACGAAGTTCATGAGGAATATTTTAATGTATACTTTTCGCAATTGGACTTTATATAGAAGTTAAGGAAAGGAAAATGTTCTCAAATTTAGTTACCTAACCAAATCTGCTGGCCATTCTGCAATCAATGACATAAACTATGTTTTTTGCTAGAAAAGAGGGATCATTGATACCCCTATCCATTATCAACTTTCTTAGTGTCCATTAGAAAGGTGAATAACATTCTTCGCAAACAGGAAGTTTCAACCACACAGTTGGAGTTTTGCGTTACCCTGACGACTGTATTAGTTGCCTGCTAAATTTAAAATGAAGAGGTACATCATAAAAAAAACATGATGATTTCAATTGGATGAATTAGAATGATGAAATTAGCAGCGTTAAAAAACGAAATTCAATACGTATATTCAATTTCTATAAGCTGATATTTTGATTTTTTGTAGAATGTTGTTGATGAATGTGAATAGTAAAAGTGTATATATATATTAGGTTCAATCGAGAATTAACGTTTCTAAATGAATTTAAAAGGCCACCTGTTATATCTATATTTGAGGAAGTGTTAGATCTTTTTGTCTCAGATGGCTTGGTACTGTTTATATCGACTTTGCAACATATATATGGGTAGGTGGGTAGCATGTTATGCCTGCACTTTTTGACCCTTATAAACCCGGTGTGGAGGGGGGGGAGCATAAAGTGCATGCGGCCATAAATCCTGAGCTACTAATGCTTAAGTGTAATTTAGCACGGTCTTCATACAAACTCATTCCAAGTAAAATATGAATGACGTCATAGGGCATACGTCACACAAAAATATTTATTTTTCGAAATGTCCAATATCTTAAGTGGTATTGATGCTGTAGGCACAAAGTGTCCAATGCCACTTTGATAGGTAATCATTCTCGACCCCAGAGCTCTTTGAGATAAACTCGAAGGTAGCTCTGGAGCAGACATTCTGCAATATTTAGTCACAAAACATTGTGTTCTCGTATTTTAATAGATGAAACCTGTTAATATATATGGCAACACCTTGGTAACCACATAAACGTTTCATTAAGGCCTTCTCGAAATTTAGTGTTTTTTATGCAAGATGGTGTACGCAAACGTGCAGGTTGGTTTTAAAAAAATTATTTTAATTAAACCACATTTTTCGCAACGCATAATTAAATCTTCCGCAGTTTTAACCAGTGATTGTACTTTTGATAAAGTAATTTTGTGTGTGTGTGTGTGTGTGTGTGTGTGTGATCGTGTGTGTGTGTTTGATAGAATCTCTTGATCTGATCTGGATCACCCAGGATACAGAAAATCAAACATGCAATTTAATCACCTTGAAGAACAGAAAGTAAAAGGAATATAAACCTCCTTGAAAGCTATCTTTCAAATAACCGCTTCCTTATTTCTATTTTTACAAAATATATAATTTAGGACGAGCTAATTTTCCATTTAACTGAACACATACACTGAATGTGATATTTCTTAGCAACATGATACGCAAAATCAGAATTCAGTTACAAGATGAATACGTATTGAATTTAGTTTTTTTAACGCTGTTAATTTTATGTTCTAATTTAATAGATTCGAAATAATCATATTTTATTCATGATGTAATTTAACATACAGGAACTAATATAAATTTTATGGAAGGACAAAAAGCCGTGCTTGCTGTATGAATAGTGTTCTTCTGGTCACAAAGAAAGAAAATATACCTTTTCTATCTTGCTTTAGTTAGACTACAAAGCATTTGAAAAAAAAATTTGATATGGAAAGAATCAACTTAAAAATATTCTTGATATTGGTGTGCATCATGGTGCTAATCTGTTTAAAAGAAATAATATGGACCCTGCAAAGAGGAGGAAGAAGACGCTACCAAACAGAGTTAAACCAAAGCCAACCGTTTAACAAATTAAACACACTCAAAGATAGAACTGAAATTGAATTGATCGAACTTCCAAAAAAGAAATACCATTTACAATCAATTAGAAAACTTACAGGCAAAAGCAGCAGCGGGGTAGCTAGTGAAGAAACACAAGAAGAAAGGAAACAAAGATTAAAAAATTTCTGTCGATCTAATAAATCTAGGTCAACTTGGGAATTCAGTCATCCTGAACAAAGACAGATATTAGTTAGTGATAGACAGGGATTACTTTACTGCACAGTGCCAAAAGTTGCTTGCACAAATTGGAAGAGAATGTTTCAGGTATTTGAAGGACAAATGAAAGACTTGTTTTCCATAAAGTCAAAAGACAAAATACACACATTGAAATACAAAACTTTTGTTGGTATGAGAGCACGCGAAAAGTTTTGGAAAAGAGGTTCATATTACTCTTTTATGTTTGTTCGACATCCATTTGAAAGGATTTATTCCGCTTACCGTAATAAATTGGACAAACCATTTAGTGATTATCATCAAAAGGTTTACGGATCTCGTATTCTAAGAATGTTTCGTTCAAACTTATCAAAAAGACAGTATAAAAATGGAAAGAATGTCACTTTTGTCGAGTTTTTAAAATTCATAACACATTCCTACCAATCAGGTGGCTACAATTCATTGGACGAGCATTGGCAAATCATGACAAAAATATGCGTACCTTGTTCAATGAAGTATGACTATATCGGTAAGATGGAAACTTTGATAAAAGACGCAAATAATGTGTTAACTGAAACAGGTTTAAATGGTAAATTCGAATTTCCATCGAAAGCACTTGATAACTACAAAGAAAATGCGAGCTCTTTAGCACTTAAAAACTTTTTAGAAGTGCCTTTAAAAGTTAGACGAGAATTATACGAAGTATACAAAGACGATTTTGAAGCCTTTGGATACACGCCAGATAAATACCTTCAAACTGTAAATCACACGAACAGTGTTCATCAGCATTGATAATGTATAGCACTACTTCTCTCCTTCTTTGTTTTTGTAAAAGAATATGATCAACGTAACATGAGCATGCAAGAACGCTCAACAGCACCAGTATGCAGAATTCGATAAATTCAAAGAAACACCATGAACTATTATTAAGGCAGACTTGAATTAAGATGTAAGTCAATGTGGGAACGGTGTGCCGTAGTGTCGTAGGTACGCATACCCAAACAGCTGCCTTACAAGAAGGTTTAATTCACATAGCCGTTTGTGCTTTGCCCGTAAATGGGCTCCCTAAATTGAGATCGGTGGCTGCTCAAGAGGACGCACTATAACTAGCATGGACGTTACACACACAATAAACTATGTAGCCTGACATTTTTTTTTATTATTATTGTGAAATTATAAGTTACTGAATTGCTTTGCCTGACTACAATATCAATGCTTATTTAATGTCGTCTAATAACAATTCTTTTTGCCGTAGCTACATTGTAAATAATAGGCTTTATTAATTTTAGCTATATCTCAATATTGAATGGTTAAATTCCTGTGGAGGCGAATCGGCGGTTTGGCTGTCATAGGAACTTACCACAAGCCACTCTAAAGGTTTCATCACTATGGTGGGGAGGGAGCAAAAACAAATAATATCTGTCACATGAGAATTTAAACATTGGTTTTTTTCTATTGGCCCTACATCCTCTTAGAAAATATCTTAAGACAATTTTAGTGATGCGTTTTCCCAACTTTGCAAATTGACCGAAGAACTGCCGTTACATCAATTTTTTTAGTTTAGAGTCCTAGGTCTTAAGAATCAAATATCGTAGTTGTGACCAACAACATGACTTAAAATGATAAAAGGAAGTTTATTCTTCTAGGGAGTAATGTGAATTGTATGTGGAATCTCTACTATACTATGCAATACATACATTATACCGAAAATAAACTTTATAACAGTATCATTTTATAGTTTCATATGTTACTTGTTATTCATGAATAAAATGAGATTGCTTTATTTTCCTCTTTCCATCTGCACAACGAAAATAAAATTTCCTCAAATTTTATCCAAATGAATTGTCGAAGAGGTATAAAAAGAACGGGCGAACCCGTGGATTTTTCCACGGGCTAACGACTAGTTTATTAAATTGTCCTTATTTTGTTCTTATATTTTAAGCATTATTTATTTTTCAGTACGTATTTTAAATTATTTTCGATTTATATCTAAGTACAAGTTCTTTAAATCGCAATTATTGATTCATCGAAAATTTCTGCCTCGTGTTTCCCATGTCTTTTGTAGTTTCCTCAAGAAAAAAAGAATATCAGTAAAATCCAGCCTCTTTGTACTTATAAAGTTGTTCTTACAAAAACAGCGAAACGAAGGAACATTTTTGAATATACTTTCGACCTAGGAAAATAGAGAAAAATCACATTTTACCGTTCCTTTTAAAACGCATCCTTTATTGAGGGATGCGTTTGTTTTCCTTTGAGATATTGCCGTACAGTTTTTTATTTGTTAGGTAATCCTTATATGTTTTGTTTATGGCAGCGCGCAGCATTCGCCGCAGTTAAACGTTTTTTCTTTCATTTTTGACGTCAAGGTCCAAGTTATGGAACTATGCACGAGAGCAGAATCGACGTCAGGGCATTTTTACTTCCAAATCTTGTTAAGTAGAAGAGACACATCTTAATTTCTTCGGGACGTTTAGATCCTTATTTTTACGGAAAGAATATATACTACATACATCCTTTCCGGATATTGCTGATGGGAGCCTGCATATAGATTGACTTGCAGAATTTTAAGCAGAGTTTGATGGAATTCATCGAGTTTCCATACTCCAATTGGCACTTCTTTCATAGACTTTGTCAGTTCTCCCATGATAAAAGAATCCTTCCGGATATTTTAACTCCTCAGGGATGATGGTGTTGTTTCTTCATCATCGATTTTAAGAGCATCACCTAGTAGATCTTGAGAATGTTTTCCTTTCCACAGTTTCAGCCACTCGGAATCTTTTGGTGGCTTTCCCATGGACTTGTTGCAGTTCTTTCTCCCAGGATTTTCGTTTATAGCTTTCCACACAGAAGCAGATTTTGGGTTGTAATCTGTGCTTTTTAAGAAGGCCATCTTCTTTTGCAAGTACGTTCGTTGTTTTTTTTCATGGAAGATTATTTTCAATTGAGGAATGGGATTCGTTTCTTTGCATGGCCTTGTGATGTTGATTACGTTGCTCGCAAACTCTGTCAGACTCTCTTTGGTTTAAGTTGGTGAGAAATTATTTTTTAGGCAAATTCTTAGAAGTTTTGCAATCGTTATATTTTGTGTCGGCATCATTTGGAAACGGTGTATCAAGAAGGACTGCAAACTTGTTTTTACAGTAGTAACGAAAATGTCTGTTTCAGTATAGTCAAGTTATAGTGTGTAGGCCTTCTGGTTTTCGTCTTATTCGCTCGACAAATACACTCAGGAATGAGTGGTAAGCTCCGCAGTTTTAAGCACTATTTTTTTCCATTTTTGATTAACAATCACATAATCAAGTTGACGTTTGGTGTTCTTTGGTGAATAATGTGTCTATAGTGGTCCTTGTCTTTTTTGGAAGTTGGTATTCAGACACAACAGCGGAATTCTATTTCTGTTTGTGTTATCATAGTAAGAAAATATCATCTTTATCACGCGTGCGTTGAAATCCCCTGTCGCGTGACCGAGGCTACATAAAACCTTTCGACTTCAATAATATTGCACACATTAGTTGGGTTGTAGCAGGAGAGTAGAATAGTTTGCTGAGATAAGAACTAGCTAGTGTTTTACTCGAGTAGGTGTGCCTAGCCGCAATCGTGTAACACTGATCATCACAATACGCCTCGCCACAGGTTGAAGAATCCAAAGTGCGAGGTTTTCTAGATCAGCCATCCGACATCCTGCATCTCAATGTCTTCACCCTGCTGAACCCTGGCCGGGATGCTGCGCTTTTAAATTTCTACCACTCTAAAATTTGCGCGAAGATTGTTTGGGCCTGTTTACACAACTAACCTACATATCTATGGGGCGTTACCCTATCCGCAAACCGGGATCCGGTGGTGGAGTGTTCATCACAACGCCACAAAAAATAATAATAATAACTTCTGCGTTCAGAAATACTCTGGAAGCGGAGGCAGGTCAAACCTGATTTACCTTTAAAATCGACATTTAATTACAATTAAATAAAGAAAAAGCCAAGTGAACAACTAAAGTGTGGGATTGTAGTCCATCCGCACAATTAAGGCAAAATGAACACCTTGTACAATGTAGGCTGATTTTGTACATTTTAGGCACGGTCAAATACATACAGTTTTGGTTGCCAAAATCAGGCATTGTGGGAAGCCTGCCGTAAAAAGCAGGTCATACAAAGTAGGTTGT
This sequence comes from Hydractinia echinata, assembly GCA_030067915.1. Lineage (NCBI taxonomy): Eukaryota > Metazoa > Cnidaria > Hydrozoa > Anthoathecata > Hydractiniidae > Hydractinia > Hydractinia echinata. Next base: position 200,105 of record JASGCC010000236.1, on the reverse strand, counting down.
ACAATGTAGGTTGTACAATGTAGGTTGTACAATGTAGACTGTACAATGTAGGTTGTACAAAGTGGGTTGTACAATGTAGGTTGTACAACGTAGGTTGTACAATGTAGGTTGTACAATGTAGACTGTACAATGTAGGTCATACAAAGTAGGTGGTACAATGTAGGTTGTACAATGTAGACTGTACAATGTAGGTTGTACAAAGTAGGTTGTACAACGTAGGTTGCACAAAGTAGGTTGTATAATGTAGGTTACACAAAGTAGGTTGTACAATGTAGGTTGATCAAAGTAGGTTGCACAAAGTACGCTGTACAACGTAGGTTGTACAAAGTAGACTGTACAAAGTAGGTTGCACAAAGTAGGCTGTACAATGTAGGTTGTACAAAGTAGGTTGTACAATGTAGGTTGTACAATGTAGGTTGTACATAGTAGGTTGTACAATGTAGGTTGTACAAAGTAGGTTGTACAATGTAGGTTGTATAATGTAGGTTACACAAAGTAGGTTGTACAATGTAGGTTGTACAAGGTAGGTTGATCAAAGTAGGTTGCACAAAGTACGCTGTACAACGTAGGTTGTACAAAGTAGACTGTACAAAGTAGGTTGCACAAAGTAGGCTGTACAATGTAGGTTGTACAAAGTAGGTTGTACAATGTAGGTTGTACAAATTACGTTGCACAATGTAGGTTGTACAAAGTAGCTTGTACAAATTACGTTGCACAATGTAGGTTGTACAATGTAGGTTGTACAATGTAGGTTGCACAAAGTAGGTTGTACAATGTAGGTTGTACAAAGTAGGTTGTACAATGTAGGTTGTAGAATGTAGACTGTACAAAGTAGGTTGTACAATGTAGGTTGTACAAAGTAGGCTGTATAATGTAGGTTGTACAATACAGGTTGTACAATGTAGGTTGTACAATGTAGGTTGCACAAAGTTCAACTAGTGCAGGAAAATGCTTGATAACTGGTAGCTTCGCATATTGAAAGATGAGACCTATTAGCTGCCTAGCTCCCTACAATTATTTAAAAAAACTTTTAAACCTGCTTTTTTGGTAATTGGTTCGCACAAAACGTTAATCAAATCCAGAATTGTGTAGTGCGTTATGCAATAGCCATGTCTTCGTTATCATGTTGTAGTCCTAGCATGACAAATTATTTACTGCATTGACATCAACAAGATATTGTCATGTCTGCTTGCTCATCAATAAAGTATTCATGTTTTAGCTTGTAATGCCACCCATGAATTAAATTCATCCATATTCTCACTAATTGTAGACTGTCTGGTCCAGAATTAAGAGGACTGTATTTGTTTGAGTTACTTTAAAACTGAGAAATATTTACATGTTTTTTGAAATTTGATATGCCGAAGTCACGTGGTTAATTTCGTACCCAATCCACCATCTTTCACATAAACTGTTTAGCTAACTAAATAAAATCATTTGTTCAAGTTTAGTTCAAGTTCAACTTCAACACATCACGCCATTTTGTCGACCCGCATATGCAAATGGCCTGTATAATTTAGGGAAAATTCTGAAAAAAAAGTGGTAACGACTTGATGGTCAAGAATCAAGGAACAGGGTTATAAAGTATAATTTAAAAAGGTTAGCCAGATGTAGAAGTGATAATAAGATCGCGGTGATTTTTGTTAACTAACTTTAACTTGTATTTTATCTTCCTTAATATTAAGGAAAAAATTCATACGCAGCAATCTTTCAAAATCAATTAGTAATAATAAGATCGCAGTGATTTTTATTAATTAACGTTAATTCAGCGTTCAATTCTTCTGCGTTTTTTCTGTAATTTTTGGGCCATTTTTGCTGGCGATTTCCTCTTTCCTTAAAGGGCAGTACTAAAATCTTAATTATATTTATAATGCTTTGAATTGGAGGATAGATTAGAGGAGAAAACCTATTCGGTCACTGTTAAGTGCGCAATCTGTGCAAAATGCAGAGCCCTGTTTTAACGAACATGCTTTTTGGACAAACTTTGCGCTAAATCAAACGAAATATCCCTTGGAAAAATTCACTTGGCGACCCATATTAAAGGGGCTACGAAACGGCTGTTGGCTTTTGACTTCAGTGACTTACGGTCGAGCTAATGGTGGTGGAAAAGTTTATGATCACTGAGGACAAAAACAACAACTTAAATCATCTTAAATATCATATTGGATATATACTTGAAAATGGCAGAAAAGTTCCCTACATATATTGGATATCCATGATTTATTCTATATTACGTTTTTCTTTTATAATCATTATGTAAAGCCTATTATTAAGATGGAAAAGCTAGGATAATAAGTTTACAAAACAGGTTATACGGTTAATTATTAAAAAAAAAGTTTAATTTTCCGAATTTTTTCTTCCCGCTCCTCCACATCTGTCAGGTGCGTACTTCAGGACCGAAGCCATACACGCACGGACTTCATCTTCTGTTGCATTCTTGTGATGTTTGGTAAAAGTTTTTATGACGTAACAAAATTAATATAAATTCTTATCACGTGTTGATGAAAGTAGTTTATAGCATACTGAACATCTTCTTTAGATTCGAGCTGAAACAAAGTTTACGAGTTAGTACATACTGCACAGAAATACTTACGTCCGCAGATAATCTGTCGCCCTTTTCGCTTTTTGAAGGGATACGAAATTCACATTTCTAACGAAAGTTTCCCGCCAATGTGTACGAGGGTTATTACACGCGACAAAGTAGGGGTGTAAATATGTAAGAACGAAGTAAATAAAGAGTTTTTATTGTATAATAAACTGCAATTTAATAATATTGATTGTATTTTAGATGTTAAACATTCAAAATACTAGTTGAACTATTTGTTTCGCTCGAAATACAAAAACGCAAACCCCCTGAAAACTATTTGAAGAAATAAATCGAACGTTTAGTACGCTCTGTCGAAAAAAAACCATTGAATGTTTTAGTCAGGGCGCTGAGTTCTGAAAAATAAACGAGTTCGTGCAAATTCGGGGGAACTTACAAAAACTTCACCAGATGATACATAAATACTTAGTATAAACGATTTTACTTACTGGCCTTCTTAATTCTACTTGCATATATTCCAAAAACAAAAAAATTAAACATGTATGTACGATGTTTATCTTCGGTCCTTCACCGCCATATTTTTATGAAATCGAATGTTGCAAGACATTCTTTTATTTCCGATCGAATAATTTCACTTTTTTAAATATATAATGCTTTTGTAAAAGCAGATAGTTTGGATTTTTGTTCTTTCGAAACTAAATATGTTACATTTGAACAAACAACACAAACCCCCGTGTCCTTACTCGTGAGCTAAATGTGGTAACCCGGCAGTTTCTACAGTTGGAGGAGGGATAAAAAACAGGTTGCAATGAATATGCGAAAGAAAATTTATCGAAAATGAGCTCAAAAAAACCGATGAAACTCGTTCTTTCTCTAGCTAAAAAAAGTAAGCAAGAAGTAGCTACCATACAAAAGAAAAAAGAAAAAGCTGAAGCTGAAGCAAGCGACGATGAAACGGGAGATGTTAACGACATTAGAAGAACAACAACCAACTTCAACTATCCGAATGTCACAGAGAAAGAGAGACAGAACAAGTAAATATTTATCTTAATTTTATAATTTTATGTTGTAATCGTGCACAAACAAGCTATTCTGACTTTTATATTTCTTGTGACTTTTCTAATGTCTGACTAATCTTATTTAAGGTCAATCACTTGCCAAGCAAGATGAGTGCTGTATCTACCAAAAAAGAAAAACGAGTACAACAGGTAGTGGCTACGAAAAACTCAGCAAGTGTATAACGGAAAGTTCTGCTCTCACGCTACAGACTGCAGCCCTTCAAAATGGGGCAAATGATGAGTTGATAGGATATATTTCTGGTCGCGATTGGATGGGAATAGTTGCACTTGGATTGCGATATCACGTAACATGCTATCGAGCTTTCACCAAGCCCGTTAAAACACCTTCTGCAATCACTCAAGTAGACAAAGAGGCATTGCAGCATACTTTCGACTTTGTTGAGCTACATGCTTTAAATAAATGCGAAGTGCTACTACTGAAGGATTTGGTTGACATTTATAACAAGCATTCCGAAAAGGGCGGTATCACCGATCGAACTATGTTGAAATATGTTATGGAACATTTCACCAATGAAATCGGAGTTTGGCAACCTCGGTATGGAGGGACATTTATTTTTTCTGAAAAAATACCTAAGGGGCTTATAATTAATGTACGGCGACGGAATCTTATTGATCGTGAAAGCCAAAAGCAACGTGATACTGACATTGAAATTATCAAAACGGCAGCTGAAATAATAAGAGAAGAGATCAGAAACATGCCGTTCACATATCCTATTTGGCCACCGACAGAAAGAAGCATACTATCATTCCACCAAAGTTAAATCAATTAATTACATCTATTGTGAGCTCGATACCTCAACCTCACAAACGGAAACAGACAACTATAACTTCGATATGTCAGGACATTATATATAGCGCTTCAAATACTAAGCACAAAACTTCAAAACATGTATTATTATCGCTTTGTACAAAAAGAAAAACGGGCTCGAAAGATTTGGTTAAATGGTTGAACAGATTTGGACATTGTATATCATATGACGAAACTGCATACCTGGAATCATTTTTAGCCAACGAAGAAATAAAAAATCAAATGGTGAAGTTTTATGTACCCTACTCCGTACAACTATCATCATTCATAACATTTGTTTGGGATAACAATGATATAAACCCGGAAACTTTAAGTAGAACGTCGATGCATTGTACCAATGGCATAATAGTTCAATTGAGAAGAGATGATATGGTTGATTTTGATAGCGAACGCATAAATTACGCAAAGCCACCAAGAAGAAGATCGTTCAAATATATACCTGATCAGCTGGAAGAGTACACTACCAAGAAAAGGTGAGTTTCAAAATAAGTATGTAGCAAACTAACGAATGATCAAATTGACGTTATAACGACATTTGTAACGGTGTTTATGTGGTCATTATATAAATAACAACAGTTACGACATTTTTTAGATTCAACCCTATTTCAATGAAAAATGTACGTCTTGACTCTATCGAAGATCATTTATCAACTTCCGCTTGTATCGAGTCCATATGGGCCTTGTTACGCTTTCAAGCGAAACAAAATAATGTTCCACAGTCAATACATGCATGGACCGGCTTCAACTATTTGCTTGATGGTGAATTCACACATCAAAGTCATGAAATATCGTATTTACCAGCGATTAATGATTCTCCTACTAAGATGGATGTAGTTATGGAGCTTCTGGTTCAATCGAAAGTAAAAGCTGAAGCATTAGGATTGCTAGAAACAGACGTTGTTCTAGATCAAGCTATATATACTAAAGCCGTAGAAATTCTTCAAGATCCTGCCAATGTGGAGCTAAAAACTTTCATTTCACTGAGGATGGGAGCATTTCACACTTCGTGTATTTTCATAGCTGTAATTGGTAAGCGGTTAGCCGATGGTGGTTTGCGTGACTTGATTATTGAATCTAACATATTGGGTGAGTGTGCCTTTGTTTATATAAGTCCCATGAATTTGAATGAGGTGTGAACCCTGCCTACTACCGAGACATACGTGAGTCCTGTTCTTAATGAAATGGAGTTTCTTGCTTTTAGGTACACGTTCTGTTGAGAGAACTTTGAATGGAAAGCATTACAACCATGCCATACGCACGTTGAAGTACGTTTATGAAGCGCTTTATCGCTTAAAAATTGAACATTTTGAACACTGGTTAGTACAACATGGTAAAAATCTTAATGGCTACATTTTAACAGAGGAGTTCCAAACTTGCTTAAAAGATGTACAAATATTTTAGCTTCTTTTGTTTCTTTGGGCCTTTTTTGACTTTTTAGAGCAGCATGTTTTCAGATGATTATTCCTTTTACTGTTCAGGTTCCATTTCAATCTTTCCAAGATGTGACTGGTCTTGAAGGTCTGTTTGAACTGATGGAAGAGTACGAACGTGATATTAAACAAGCAGGTAAAACAGCATTGTATTGGTTGTCTTTCATGGAGATGATGGACGTGTTGTTTGGAAGAATTTGTTGAAAAAAGAATCAAGTCAAAAGAAATTTCCTTCTATGATCGAATTAAAAAACAACGTCTCAAAACGTTTAAGGACGTCGCAGTGAAGAAGGTGTGTAAGGTAAAAGAGAAGAACATTACGATCGCTGCAGAACGAAGTGTGTTTGAAAAGCTGTTAATCATTGCACAAAACCGCAATAATATTTCGATGAAGGAAGTCTTGAGTTACCTACACCTGAGCAGCAACAGCTTCCTCCAACTCGAGATACACTACTAAATCATTGTAAAAGAGTTTCATATATCACAGCGATAGTTCGAAATTCTTTGGTTGCAAATCCAAACCTACCAAGCCCAAATGGACATGGATGGAATGTCAACGGTGAGAAACTAGAGATCATTTGGCTATTAAGACGACCTGCAACAGATGCTCTATTGGTAATGGTTTCTTGCTCTTGCCGTAAGTCATCATCTTGCGCCAAAGAAACTTGTGTTTGTAGCTCGTACAATTTGCCTTGCACAGATTTATGCTCCTGTAACTGTGTTGATCAAGGATCAGGCAACGACGAGATAATTCTCAAAAATGATGTTGAAGTCGATAGTTCTGATGACGAAAGTGAGGATGACACGGAAGATGAAGAAACTTTATTTTCAGATTAACATTAATATTCTTGGTTTTTAAGTATATGTTAGATATTAGTTAGTGTATTTCGTGTCAAATATTCGATATTTTCTCATACAGAGGTTTGGTGACAAGATTTATGCGCATTAATATCATAATTACGGAGCCGAAAGTAACTTCGGCGTTATTGAGTCCCATTTTGTTTTACATTTCGACAAAAAATGCTCACGGCAATATGTTTTCTGTGGGGTTTTATAATTGTGGCTGTTAGCTTTTTTATGCTGTGACGTCATTTCTAAAAATAGGACAAGCAAGAAAATTCAAGAAGGCCAGTAAACGTTTTTTAAATGCTTTTATATATACGATTGTGCTGTGTGAATATCAGAAGTTCTCCTAAATTTCCCAAAAAAAATTAACTCAGCGCCCCGACTATTTGTGTATGTTTTGTTTCACAAGTGTGCATAGTTGAAAAACTACAGCGAAAAGACTCCCGGTTATTCAAACCTGCACTTATTCGAAATTCTCGGTTATTTGAAGCGATTTTCATTCCCCTTGAATTTTCTAACTCGTTTTAGAGTAAATCTCTCTCAGTTATTCAAACTTCAGTTATTCGAAAATTCGTTTATTCGAAGTGGTTTTCTAACCCCCTTGGCTCAATATTCTCTCAGTTATTCAAGTATAACATATTCAATGGCTGACAAATTACGCATATTAAGTCAAATGCGTGTTGTTGTTAATAAGACAGCTTTGGTGCGCAGTCAGTAGTATACTTTTAATTCCTAGTTTATGACGATCTTAACAATAACATGAAGTACGCTTCGATATTTTGTTGGACAGTTTTGGAATAACACTTCTATGAACGTCTGTTTGAAATATAACGTGCAAACCACCTGAGATGAAGTAAAATAAATCTTACTAAAGAATTAGTAAACGTCGATAAGACGTCGGTGGAATTATCATGTTTTATGGTGCTTGAAATAAGGTCTTGTATTCGACGTTGTATCAACGTTGACATCACTTCAGGTTAAAACAACGGAAAGAAAATAATGGAGAAAAAACAACGTTGAAAAGATATATGATTATGCGACCGTTAATTCAAGTCCGGGAGCAACGTTGAAAAGACGTTGGATTTATGTCGGTCGCATCGACGTTGCGAACCAACGTTGAAAAGACGTTGAATTTAGGGTTGTGATGTCGCGACCAGAATTCAACTCAAATGTCAAATATTCAGCTGATTATTTGTAATAAATGTTGCCCTCAAATTTAGTAGTGTTCATCGAAAACAAAAAAAGAAAGGATACAGTATTCAAGTTATCTGTATGACATTCTCTTTCATTTCTAAAAACCTGATTTTAAATTTTTTAATCGCACCACTTTTTCAGAGAAAATAATGGTATCTCAAGGGAAGAAATTTACGGGGTTGAACGATTTTATTTTTATGTGTTACTATATCAATCAGTTTGGCGTATTTGTGTGCATGTGGACCAGTTTCCTTTCTTAAATAACTATAGAAAATGCACAGTAGAAATAAGTGCAATAAAAAAACTAAATCTTAAATTTAAGCTTTTCTTTAAGAAAACCAACTGCAAATATATCTACAAGTAACAAGCATAATAGTACCTCAAGGGAATAATGTAAATTCAACTGTTTTAGCAAATTAAATGTAAAAATTGTGCAAAAAAAAGCCATATAGAGAACTTTTATGAGCATTCTATCTTGAGAAAGTTTCGACAATTCAAAAACACAAATATATATAAGCAAAAAACACAAATTAACTTCAGTGAATATATACACAAAAATATGATCCTGCCTTTAACATAAAAATTCAATATATGTAAACGGTAGCTGTTGCTTTACTCGAACCTTCAGGAAGGTTTTGTTCCATTTCTTTTGCCTTGTTCCTCACAGTTTGACTTATACGAAGTAAATACGCTCAAGGAACACAAAATATGATTTGAGTTTAAAAAGGTTTGAGTTAGACGGCGTAAGGAGTAAGAAAAAGTTTGAGTCCTGTATTCGAATTAAGCAGCGACAACTGAAAAAACCCGAAATAAGATTCAGTTTAAATGCTAAGCAAAATATTTTATAAAAATATCTACAAAAAGAAGCTAAAAAATATTATGCAAATGGTACAGCCCTATCATGGGTTAAATAGCCAGAAGAATTACATAAAACATTGTGATATTCCATTTGAAACGTTCCGTGGTTATTTCGTACCTCCTTGTTATAACTAAATCAAACTTTGATGAGTTTGTGAGAAGTTAAATTCTGTTTTTTCTTATCAACTATTCTTCCTCTCAAAATGGGCATTCTCTTGTACCGCAATCTTTGCAGATTGACGTTGTTTTCGGTTTTGAAACCTTATTATATTGCGTGTATATGGATCTCCACAAAACGCATCCATGTTAGAAATTGCAACAATTGCATAGCATTTGCCACGTATTTAGTCATTCTCATTAATCCCGTGGTTTGTTTTTACACTGGCATATTCCCTTTTTCAACGGTTAGTAGGGTGTGTTTTAAATTAGAAAAAACTGTCGGACATACGATCGATACTTTAGATGGTAATTCAAAGAAATTGACCCCAAAAACCTTTTTTAATTCTTTCAAAATTGAAGGAAACTAAAGGTACAACAGTTAAAATTTAAAATAATATTGCTTGGTTTAAAATCCTTTTATGCCAATTTTATTTTTTGACTTCTAGCGTTACCTGATTCAAAACACACCATGCACCGAACCTTCCACCGCCCGTTCTGGCAACATCTCGGTAGGGAAAAACCCCATCAGAACATGCAGATAATGACATTACGTTATATTGTAATGCTTCTTCGTCAATGCTACAAGCAATAGGCACAAATACTTTCACTGACATATTATTGTTGTCTTTATTATCATCCATGCAAACATTAGAAATTGGAAGCACAATATCCCCTGCTCTGAAGTCATCAGTGTCATTCAATACAACCAGCTGGGGCCATATCATAAAGTCATTATGCTGATTGAGTTTACAAATTCTTTTTGCTCTAACAATTTAAACCATTCTACTGAATGTTTGTATTTGGAATTCTGTTACTGTATCCAGAACGATATTTTTAAAAAAGTCCGTCATCTTATCTTTCCCAAGCGCATGAATTTTTATAGGACGGACGGCATACATATAAATGTCGATTCTAAAAATAAATGTCGATTTCTAAAAAAAAGGTGTTTCTTAAAATAAATGTCGATTTGGAAAATAACTTCGATTTTGAAAATAAATGTTCATTTCTAATTTTGAAAATAAATGTTCATTTTGAAAATAAACGTCGATTTTTAAAACAATATATCTGAATATAATTGTCGATTTGGAAAATAAATCTCGATTTCTAAAGAAATGGCGATTCTAAAAATAAATGGCGATTTTGAATAAACGTCGGCCTCCGTAAAATATGGCATAAAAAAGCGTATTTAAGAAGCCTTTGAACAAAACTACAGGCGGGTCATGTTTTGTTTGCTTCTACATAGGGATTTATTGAGGACGTACAAATTATTAATGCATGTGTGAAAACAAAACTATTTATTTTATTTTGAAAAGGAATTTTTTACATGGCATTTCTTTACAAGACTTTTAAAATTTAAAGGTACTAAAATAACGTTGGATTTTCAGAGAATAAAACAAATGAATGAGAAAAAGATCTTAACTTAGCTAAAATACAAGCCTAATTAGATTGTATGCAGATGGGAAAACGCAGAATGAACGTCAAAACGTTGAACCGGAATTAGTCCCACCGTGCTACCGTTTTAATATGCTTCGTGTTGTTTACGCAAAGTTGGTTGTAATTTTTGACAAATCACTTTAATTTACAGAGAAAAACAGACGTACTTATATTCTTTCAATGGTTTGAAATCCAGTCCTAATCATAGTGTTATTTTTTTCAATAAAACAAAGATGGAACGTGTCTGTAGACATAAAAACAAACAGATTTTGAAACTATTTCTTATCTTCTTTATTTTTGTTTTTTGTCTATCTGTAGCTGAATACAATATGTTTTTTCAAAAGTATAAGATAGTAAGACAAAAAATACTTGAACACATACAAAAACCATACGTGCATTATAAAGTAAATGTATCGACAAGTTATCAAGTGAAAACGTTGAGCAATGACAGTCAAACAGGTAGAAATCAGTCAGCAAACATGGTTGAACACCAAACGACAAGTGCGATCCGTTTATCTACAAAAAATAGAATGGAGATAGTTGTAGAAGAACAACATAGGCGACAGCACCTCTTGCGAAGTCATTGTCCTTTAAAAAGAGGATTTACAAGACCAGAAGCTCGACAAATGTTAGCAAGTGATCGCTACTCTCTTCTTTATTGTTCTGTACCAAAGGTTGCTTGCACGAACTGGAAAAGAATGTTTTTAGTGTTCGAAGGAAAGATGAAAGATATGTTTTCAATTAAAAATAAAGATACAATACACACACTTCGCTATAAAACATTTTCTGGTATGAGGAATTACGAGAAAGAATGGAGAAAAAATATTTATTTTTCTTTTATGTTCGTCCGGCATCCATTTGAACGTTTATTTTCTGCATATCGTAATAAATTCCAGAATCCAAGCAATCCACATTATCAGCGAGTCATAGGTTCTACCATCTTGAGACTTTTTAGAAAAAACTTGACAAGAATGCAGTACAGACAAGGAAAAGGTGTCACTTTTAGAGAATTTTTGCAATATATCCTTCATGTCTATAGAAGGAGAGGTTCACAGAAATTTGATGAGCATTGGCAAATCATGATTAATATATGCAGCCCCTGCACAATGAAATATAACTTTATCGGAAAGATGGAAACGTTGATGGACGATGCAGAATATATCTTACACGTTAATAAACTTGATAATTATAAATTTCCTTCAAATGCTACAGATAATTACCGTCGCAGTGCAAGTTCTTTAGCTTTGAAGTATTTTCTTGACATACCAAAATCATACAAACAAGAACTGTATGAAATATACAAACCGGATTTTAAAGCATTCGGTTACAACACTGACAAATATCTTTAAAACTGTCTTGCAACCTAACCATTTACCACCGGATATTTTTCTCAAGAACGCACCGGTCTGGCTAAAATCGCATTTTAACTGAATGCATTATGTAACATTTCGTTCTTTTTCCAGGGAAAAGTAAAACTTCATAAATCGTAATAAATCGTTTTTATTTCGTGAAAATTATCATATGTTTAAATGCTTAAACAAGGCTCCTGGTTAAAAAAAATCAGACTGTATACAATGAAATTAAAACGTCAAAAAGTTCTGGCGTGGTGGACTTTGCGACTTTGCGAGTAAAACTTCATAAATCATAACAAACATGTTGTTTTTATTTCATGAACATTTATCATATGTTTAAATGCTTAAAGGGAGCTCAATCAAAAAAATTAAACCGTATACAATGAAATTGAAATGTCAAAAAGTTTTGGCGCGGACTTTGCGATCTCAGGTGTGCGAATTTCGGTACTAGGTGAATTGCCCACAGGAGAGTTGCCCCCCCAGTAAATCGCCCCCTGGAAGATTGCCCCCCGGAGAATTGCCCCCTGGAAGATTGTCCCCCAATAAAATGACTTGTATTTTTTTAAAAGAATCAGGAAAATAATTTTTTTTCCGCGTTCAGCCTGGAATTGTTCTTATTTTGTTCTTATATTTTTTAGCCATTCCCAGCCTTTTGCTGCTATAAAAATATTTTAATAAAAAAAAAGTGTACTTTCTTTTATATGTATTCCTTTTTAAAACACAGTTTTTCACAATGCTACAAATGATAAATCTAAGAAGAATAGGACAATCATTATTCAAACGAAATAACACATTCTTTATAGCAATAAAAGAGACAAATTCGCTTAAGAACGATACAAAGTAAATGTGTAACAAACGTATTTAAAAATTAGTATAAATGCTAAACTAAATACAATGTACAAAGTATTATAAAGCCAAGTTATGAGCAATACTGCGTAGGTATTCCATGATACGACGATTGGGGTAGTCATCTACGATATGCAAAATTCTGGCGTTATTGTCAAGATATCGTTTTCGTCGAGGTGGATGTCCTCCAAGATGTTGAAGTATCGAAACACGAACAATAATAGCCTCCTCCTTTTTTTAATACACCCAAGAATTTCCAGAAATTCGGGTGACAAGATGTTAAATGTCCCTGGAAGCTTCGGTGCCATCCCTCAACGCTATTGTTTGTTCTCGGCAATTCTTCTTCAGTGTGTGTTGCACAACCGTTCCTTTCGTTTCAGAAAATGTTGCAACTGTTTTCACACATCTCCTATTTGCATAATAGGCAATATCGTCACTTAAAAAGCTGTTAGGGCGTGTACAAAAAATTGAAAAAAAAAATTGAAGATCATTTTTTTTTTGCGGGGGCAATTCTCCAGGGGGTAATTCTCCGGGGGTAATTTTCCAGGGGGGCAATTTACTGGGGGGGCAATTTACTGGGGGGCAATTCTCCGGGCGGCAATTCTCCGGATACCGCGAATTTCACCTATATTCGCGAAAATTTATCTGCGTGAAAATTCCCGTAGAGGTTAATTCGCGAGAATAAATCTTCGGGAAATTAATAGAAACTTTTTCGCTAAAATTAGTCTAATCGAGAAATTAGTTAAACTTAGTTAATTTTTTTTTTCGTTTTTTTCTTTCTTCATCAATAAAAGCACTTTGCAAGCTTTCTTTATTAAGTTTTGCTGTTTTGAACATTTCGCAAGTAACTTTGCAATCCATTGGATTTTCCACTAACTGCTTCAATTTTCGCGCCTTTGCCTCGTCCTTTCCTATGTCAATATTCGTTTTTTGTCTAAGAAAATTACCTATGATAACCGCTCTTCTTTGGGCTAACAGTACAGTTTTTCAACCATATTTGGTAGCTTTGTATTAAAAGAAGCGATATATGCTTCTTTTTCTTGCAGGGAAATTGTAGAATGCTAGATTAAAAATAATTATCTGCAAAATTTTAAAAATGATCCATTCGCGAAAAAAACTTTATGAAGTATCTGAAATAGATCGATTCGCGAAAATAAGTCTTCGCAAATGAATTTTTTCGACTCAACTTAAGGTAGGACTTTTATGGAAATTTTGCTGAATTTTTACTATTTAAAGACGACCGAATTTTTTACCTTAATTTATGTTTTTATTGTAAAAAATATATTGTAAGCCCGATCTAAAAACAAAAAATCAACTTTGATTTTTTTTTAAAAAACAACAAGCTTTTCTCATCCGCCAAATTAAATTCCCATCAAAATTATATATTTTGGCTCTCCTCCAAATTCCTTTTCACCAAATTTTCTTCCAGCCAGAATTTCTTCAAGTATTCATTATGTTTTTACAATCTCGTGATTGGGGCATTTTTTCTGACATCAAGACACAGGATATTTGTATTGCCGTCCCGATGTCAGAAAAGCTACAAGATACTCTGGAGACGAGGCTTATTTTTCAGTTTTATGGAAAAACGAATACATAGATTTTTATGTCTGTGGCTTTATTAGTTAATTCTAAAAATTTCGCAGTAGTTTTGGTTCTACGAAAATTTTTCTCTTGAAATACTTGTGGAATGGCATACAGTATACTCTCCAATTAGCGGACACCATCGGTGTATGACCAAAGTGTCCGCTAATTGGAAGTGTCCGCCTTTTGGAAAGTTTTACATTTTAAGCCGCAAATTAGAAAATAAAGCCGATTTTTGTATCACAAAGGAAAAATAACAAATGATAATATAATATTAACATGATAACGAACCAAACTTTCAATCTTTATACAGATGTTTAAAGTCTTTCAAACAAATTTTAACAAATAATGGATAAATGATTCTTTAATTGATTTGTTGTATTCTGCTATTTATCTTGATGATCTCTAGTCTCTCCTTAATAGAGGAAACAGTTCCTCTTTCCTCTCTAAGATCGTTTAGTTCTATAAGTTCGTCAAGCATTATTAGCGTTGTGGCAATAGAAACTTTTCAATCACAGAATTATCACCATCTTCGTCATCGTCATTATTTTCCAATATATTCATCTACACATTTTTCTAGGGAGCTTACTTTCCAATCTACTTCATCTGAGTTGATTACACGTACTGAAGTACATGTTTCGATGTCGAAATCAATGTATTCTTCAGCAGTTATTTCAGAGTCAGAATCTGCAGTAAGTTCTTTGAAAACTCTTCGTCGACAAACATCATCTTCAATCTCACATGCTTCCTTAGTAAAACCACATTTAGCAAAGCAGTTTATAATCGTTTCGGGAGTAACCTCTTTCCAAGCTTTACCCACCCATTCAATGCCTTGTAGAACATCAATTTGTTTTGTAATATCTGGCGCTAGTAAGTCCTCTTTAACACGGGCAATAACATAGCGCATCAACTTCTTTCGATATTTAGATTAAAACTGAATTATTCCAGCATCGAGAGGTTGCAAGCGAGAAGTGGTATTCTTCGGCAGAAATACGACTTTTATGTTGCTGAACTTGTCTGCTAATGATGGTGGATGGACAGTGGCGTTATTCAAAAACAAAATGACATTTTTTCTCTCTTTTATCATTTGATGGTTTAGAGTTTCAGTAATATGCTTAAAGTTTTTATAGGTTCCAAACACTGCCATTACGGCTAAAGTCATTGGGAAGCGATTGAATCGTGGAGGTGGCTATGGTGTAGAGGTTCCTGTTATTTATCGCTTTCATGGCCATGACAAGCTGATAAAGTGGTTGATAAAGAAAATTGACGAGGTTAATAGCAAGCTGGACACAAAAGTTGTAAAATGTTTGAAATAAATGTCTATTTTTCTTTGCTCGCTTTTGATTTTTTTTACTGTACGCTAATTGGAGAAAAAAAAAGCCATATTTGCTCTTTGGTGCAGAAAATATTGTCCGCTAAGTGTCCGGTTTTTGGAAGGTTTTTTATGAGACTTTGACTAGAAAACGGCCGGTGTATGACTAAAGTGTCCGTTAATCAGAGGTGTCCGCCTTTTAGAGTGTCCTTTAATTGGAGAGAATACTGTACCTTAAGAAAAAAAATATTTGCGAAATTTATTTTCGCGATTGAGGTCTAAAAATATTTTTTTTTACAACAAATTTTTGCTTTTTTCATGGAAACTGCGAAATTTATTTTCACAATTAATATTTGGGTTCTGAACTCTTATATTAATGGAAACTAAGGAAAAACGATGGCAAGAATTTCTTTTAAAACGTTAAGTAATATATCACAACATAGTATTAAAATGAAGTATCAAGTAAAATACATTCTCTAAAAGCATTATACTTTATTCATGGACAAGAATTTCACATATTTTGCGATTTATTAGAGCGAAATCTCCCTGGTCAATAATCAATCTTTACTTTCTTTAATATTATAGTTATTTTTTACTTATTTTTGTGATTTGCTCTTAAAATTGCAATTTTTTTAATCTTAATTTTGCAAATAAAGTCAAAAATTGCCAAAATAATTGTACAAAAATAAGTTCTATAAAGATTTAAGGTGATTCAACGATTCAAAGATTGCCTCTTCTATAATAATCAACATGCAATAACTCTATATCATATTGGAGTTTGAACAAATCAACATTTATTTAGTTTAATACTTTAAAAAAATTCTGAAATTCATTTAGTTCTTGCCGATATTTCTCAAGCTGAGTATCCAAGTCAATACATTCACTCTCATTGTCCTCCTTTTCCAAGGATGAAAATATGTCAAGTGCTTCAGGTGACTGGCACTGTCGAAACAACATTCCAACAGAATCATCATCAGTACTAAATGCAGGTCGTAACTCAACCAAAACAAAGTCATCTTCAAATCCGACAGCTTCTGCCCTTCTTTGTAACAGTGTTGGGGAATCATTTCTTTCGTGTTTAACATCAACCATTTTTTTGTCCTTATTATTTTCAGGAGCTGTAGTTTGTGGTTCCTTGTTAGGTTCATGGAGAAGGGATAAGAAAGGAGGAGTTGATGACAGTGTTGGAAGTTCTAGGTTAGGAAGACCGTTATCTTCCAATGTACTAGGTTCAACAAATGCTGCAATCGGCCTTGATTTTTCATCCATATGACCCACTGTTGGTCCAGACACTATCATCTGCTTTTCTGGTGATACCCTTTTCTTCGAATTTTTGAATACCATATCTAATTCGCTTGAAGTTGAGGAAAGTGGTGAAAACCAATCTGGTAAAACCGTTCCAATGTCTGATGCAGCTAGTGCAATCTCATTTTCAAACATATCTACAGACTGGAAGGATGATCTTTCTTTATCTGATGTAAGAGAAAACAAAGTCTCCATATTATTTATCACATATGTGTGTGCTTGCATTGATCCACTTAACCATATCTTATTTCTATAAAGCACTTTGATTGATATCTTACCAAGTGGACTAACTACAGATCCAATATCGATCTGGTTGTGTAGTTCATAATTATGGAGCTGGTGCAACTCTATATGCAACTTACAATACAAAGTAAAATCTTGCTGACTCCTTCTGCTCAAATGGTAGGATGGCAACAGTCTTCCAATCGATAAAACTGATTTCAATAAAACACCAAGTCTATTATAAATGGAAAAGCTATTTTTCATAGTATCAGATTTTATTCGTTCATCTGTCATTATCTGCCATGTCTCTAAAACTGTTAAACTTCCTTCTGCAGTTTTCAAGATTATATCGACGCATATAGGAGCGGAAAAACCAGGTATCTTTTTCCCAAAAATATCCCTTATTCTACCTTGTAACTTACTATTCGCATCGCCATCTGGCAATGACATATTGAACCAATCCAAGCCTTTAGCGGAAGGATTACATCTAGTTTTACACTTGGAACCCACTCTGGATTGCACAACACACTGCAATGCTTTGATAGCAAAAAATTTAAAGTATTTCTCGACATCTTTGTATTCCGAACTTGAATTTCGTTTTAAATAAGACTTTGAGCGTTCCATGTTCTCTTTCAGGAACTTTTTTGATCAAACGGCTGTAAAATTTGTAAGAATATTGATAAAAATCCACGTCCACTTCTACCATATTTGTTATTCAAACCCAGTCTTCTTTGTGACGCTCCATCCTACAGGAAATTAAGTGCTAAAACTGACCATCTGCATAAAGGACGACGCGGTGTTCTGAGCTACCTCGGCCAGATAAATTAAATCATTTTATTTTATGTAGTAAGCTGTTCTGGATTTTGAAATACTGACTGTTGTTCCTTAAAGTCATGGATGGAGTTGGTTCAAAAGGTCTAAAAACAAAACTTATTGTTAATTACTTACCGCAAAATATGAGTGATTCCCAATTTGAAAGTTTTTTTTCTTCCATTGGTCCTGTCACTAGCCATCGAATAATGCGTGACAAAACTACATCATATAGCTTTGGATATGGTTTTATTGACTATGAACAGCCAGAGCATGCTGTTGCTGCTATTGAAAAATTAAATGGTTACAAAATAGAAAACAAAACTCTTAGGGTAGCATATTCGAAACCTCCAGGATCTACTAAGAATATAAACCTTTATGTTAGTGGACTGGCACCCAGTGTTGATGAGAAAAAGCTTAAGGAAATTTTCTCACATCATGGTGAAATAGTAAATACTAAAATATTGAGAGAGAAAGACAACTCATCAAAGGGAGTTGGTTTTGTTTTGTTTAAAGAGAAATCATCAGCAGATGCAGCCTTACGAGTACTACAAGGGTATGGAGATGGATATGGAACCAATTTGCAGGTATGAGTAACCTTAATTATACACATAGTTTTTAATTTTATAAAATGCAGTAGTTGACTTACTACAGCTAAAGGCAGCATAGACAGGTTTCTCTGTGACATTTTTATTTGGTGGACAGACCCTGGACAAATACCCTGCAGTTTGCCATGGCATTCTGGTGCTTTTCTACGGATTCCATTTAAATTCTGATTTTAACCCAGAAGATTCTGGATAAAACAAAACATATAATTTAAAAAAGCTTAAATTATAGCTTAGTATTCCTAAACCTTTGTAGAAACATTATTATCGACCAAAGTCTATTCCATTTCCATTTTATATAACACATTGACCTCCATCACTATATCTTGAAAGGTTTTATCACAAAAAATATGAATACGTGCTTACCAAAAAGAAAATCGAAAATTTGGTTTGGGCTGTTGTGATGATTAACATGTGCTGAATCGCACAATCAATTGCATTTGCAGTACATCTTCTATTTTTAAAATTAGGTTGGATGAAAACAAACTAAGCTTGTGGTGGAAAGAATGCTAAAAATGAGAACATGGACTGATAAATTAACTAACAGCATAATAAAAATCTTAGCTACCTATCATCTGTATCTATCAAAAAAACACTTAGCTAGGCAACAAACCAAGGAAACGTGACTTTTCTTCCATAATATAAAAAAATATTTGTCCCAGGTGTTGTCATTTAAAAAAAACATGCAAGCCATGTGACAAGATTCATGTGCCTTTGTTCAGCCCCCAAACATCTAAATCATGTGCGTAGGCCATACACTAGTTGTTTGACATGGTTCTTCAATTATCACAAACATGCCAATGTAGGCGAGTCCATTTCACCTTTCTGTGTTGCGTTAAGTACCCTGGACAGCCCTCAAATATCTATGTCTGGGATAAGAGGTCTTTTTAGTTCACCAATATATTCACTTTTCCTCTGCCTTATACAAACAGTGTTTTTATTTTCAAAATGCATAAATAATAATAAATTTGTACAGCAATAATTTGTTCTTCACTCGTAGTATCACCTTTAACATCTACTTCAATATATATTCTTAATTTTTGGGGGGGTGAAAAAGTATGAAAATGTCGTCAAATTTTAATTTTTGTATGAAAACACTGCCCTCTCAAAACAAGGTTGAAAATTCTCATCTCAAAAGTCCTTAAATCTCATATTTGTCTCTATAAAAAGAGTGGAATCCCTGTTCCAGCGATTCAATTCTGGATAGAACAACAAATTCAATGTCCAAAACCGTAAATTATCAACATTGTTGAGATATATGGAAAAAGTTACCAATGAGTTCCCTATTAAAATTTAAGGTGGTTTTGCTGATGAGCAATGTAAATGGTGTAAGAACTAATTGATTTGTGCTGCTTTGCACGGGGGCTTTTATCCAAAATGCTGATTGATTTGCATGGAAGTAGCTTGTTAATCTAATTATGCTATCTAGTGATATTTACTGCATTATGTCGCTAACAAATATTGATGAATTTTTGGTGGACATCTTGTGGTGGATCATCTTGGGGTTTGTTTGCAGGGGTGGGTCAAATTTAAAATTCAGGTGGGAACTATTTAGTTGTGATATAAAAACACTAGGAAATACAATTCTCAAAAACATTGGAATCTCAAATTTACTGTAGAAACTACTTTGTAATGTTTCTTTTGTTACATTATAAATGTTTTTTATCTTATGTGAAAAATAACTGCATAATATTGGCAACTTTGCAAATATAATATAATAATTGACAATGTTTATTTTTTTAACTATTTAAACTCTAATGTTGAATTGTTAAAGAACAATACAATTCAGTTCAACAACATTTTTACCTGAGAGTCCTCCAAGGTGAAAGGGTGTTTAACTGAATTGTTTAAAAAGTTCTTTTCGTTTTTAAAATGTTTGCTTGTAAAGATTTTCAGATTTAAGCATTTTGCATAACGTAGTAAAAATTATTTAATATTATTTTCTCATCAGTATCTTGGACCTGTTTAGGAATATGAAATTGACATTTTCAAAGACATTATTGATTATATACAGTAAACATTACCCCAAATGGAACTTGTTTGCTTACCCCAGGCCTAATGAAGATAAGTTGTAATCCGCATATGGTGTATAATCATTTTTTGTATACGCAAACATATATATATAGGTTCTATACAAGCTGACATGCGTAATATTTTAATTATCAAAGGAAATGCAAGCTCAAGTTACCATGACCAAAACTGTGATTCTTCAATATACTGATTTTGAAAAAAAGTGAAATAGACAATGAATCAAGACAAAACAATTCACAAAATAACCGTATAATTATAATACTGTAAAGAACCTGTAGGAAATGGTGGCTGATATCAATCTCATTTTGTTTAAGGTTCTTCCTGTTAATTTGTTTAGATAAAATATGCTAAAGACTCGTCAGAACAACAGAAGTCGCATCCTAAATACCATGAGTTTATTCAATCAAAATATCAAGAAAGTCATTCAGCATTGCATCAGCCGTATGTCTATGGTATGGTTCCACAGTATAATCAGATGCAGAATCAACCAGGGGGTTATATGGACATGAATATAGGAGCAAGCTATGGTGGAGGCTATACAACTATAGACTATTCTGGTGCAGAAATGGGAGGTATGGGTGCTCAAAAGTCCATGAGAGGTCGAGGTGGAGGCACACGGTACAACCCTATAGCACGTCCGACCCAAGTAGGATTGGGCATGTCAATGGATAGTGTTGAACAAAACGTGGTAGTTTTATTCGTTTATAATATTGGACCAAATGCTACCGAAAGTGATCTATATGGATTGTTTTCAAGGTATGGACGCATAACCAAAGTTAATGTTATTGAAGGTAAAGGTTATGGATTTGTACATATGCCAATCCCAATGGAAGCATCCGAAGCTGTCAAAGCGCTTAACGGTATGTTTTATAATGGTAAAACTCTTCAAGTCTCTGTAAAAGCCAAGAAGTAACAAACCGTCTGGAAGAAATGACAGTTGGTGTACAACATCAACGCAGGATAAAAGGTAAACACGTTGCTCTACTTAGAACGTCATTTAGTTTTAATGCGAATGAATTTTTGAAATCCTTAGATCATTTTTGTGTTCTTAGTTTATGATTTTTTCTCTTTTTTTTTCAATTTTTTATTGGAGTTTGTTCTCATCGGGTTTGATTTTTCAATTTTTCTTCTTTTTTTCTATGTTTTGATTGTTGTTGTTTTAACTTTTTGAGCCTAGTTCTTCTCGTGGAAGCCGAATAGAACTTCACGTCCCTTTTTTAGGTGAAGGATAAAAAGCGGGGTTTTTTTTGTTTTTTGTTTTGTTTTTTTAACTTTTACCTTTATTCCTAGTTTTTGTATTTTTTTTGTTTTTTTAAATCTAAACGAGATTGTTTTTTTATTTTGAAAACATTTTTCTTGTTTCAATTTTTTTGTATTTTTTTCAATTACTCTTTTTTTTTCATTCTCGCCCCTTTGACCCGGTTTGATGGGTGAGGGTCGTGATTCCCCGCTTGTTAAAATTAGGACAACCCTTTTAAATACAACTCTTCACAAACCAAAGAGTGTGTTTTACATCCCTACTTTTTAGCGTTTTTATTTACAGACAATCTGTTCTAAGAGGTCAGTTACATGTACCCGACGTAAAACTCGCGTTAGCGTGAAATTTAAGTTGCTGAAGTAAACTCGAGGAGGTGACTCATCACGCTGGCGTGAGTTCTCTTCAGTAAAAAAACGCCGAAGTGAAATCTCGCACCGGCGCAAAAAAAAACTAACGCGAAAGCAAAATTCTTTCAGGAGTAGTCTGTTTAGTAGGAAAACATATACTTCTGTTTAGAAGAAGTGAATTTCACATCGGTTAATATTTTTGCTACCTGTAACGAAAAATTTCTCGCTTCGGTTAAAAATCTGTTGGAACCGACCTCAAAAAGAAAAAACGGAGAATAATTTCTCCCCCTTACTAATTTTCATTCATCAGACCAGTTTTTTTTAGTTTTTACAACACTATTGTCTTCGCTGTTGATAATTTATTTTGGCTGTTTCATTGTCTATCGCCACTGCTTAATTTTTATCCTAAGCATGTTTCCACTTTCACTCTAATTATAAATACCTTAAATTTGTCCGAAATTTTATGTCGTAGAATTAAATTTCTAAGGGAAAAAAATTAGCAGAATTAAATTTCGCGAAATCAAATTAAAGCTGGCAAATCGCGAAAATGTCTTCCGCAAAGTTTAAGTAAAATTAGCAATTCGCGAAAATAAATTCCGCGAATTTTTTTCCAACATAGAAAAAAGGAAGATAACGACACACTTCAAATTTCTTTGATAAAATCAAAGGCCTTTTTTTTTAATAATAAGAAACAGAATGGTATAAAAATAGTGCTATTGAAATTGGGGGTTAGAATATTTTCATGATGGGTGGTTAAAATTTTCGAAGAATTAATAATCGTAGGACAGCATTCAAAGTCTCAATTAATCCCTAAAAAATATTATATTTGCCTTAAATAGCGAAAATATTTTCCTTTGAAATTTGCTTTCTAGCGAAAATCGCTATTTTTAAAATGTCTCCCAGGTAATAATCAGTCCATCAATAATCGTCTAAAGTACGCAATAATCAGAATTTTTAAAATTAGCAAAATAAAAAAAATACGAATTACTATACGTTCGCGAAAATAATTCTTTTAAAAGCTTTCGAAAAGGGAAATTCGTTAAAAAAAGGAAGAATAAAAGTGTGAAACAAACGCGAATTGGAGTTTAATAGGGATGAATTCCTACCTAAAATCAATTCAAGGACTAAGAAAGTACTAAATTATTACCAAAGCTGACTGTCACTGCTTTATTGAACTTAGCTACAATGATGCCGACAGTGTAGGGCTACTATCAGATAGCATACAGTTCTCACCATGATAATGAGTTTTCTTTTGACGGGAACGTCAAGAGTAGGTTTAGTGCAGTGATGAACAATTCCCCTCGAACTCTCCGCCACCTAGGATTTAGGATAATTCCTGCCTTTGATACTCATGCTGACAAAATTGTAGGCGAGAGGGAGGACGAACCCAAATTTCGAAATTACGTTAAGGAAGAAGTACCTTAAAGGAACAAATTTTGGCGGAAAGAAATTTTGGCGGATCGAGCGAAAATCCGCCAAAATAAATTCCCGCCAAAATTCTTTTTTTTAAGCATCTGCCAAAATAAATTCCCGCCAATATTCTTTTTTTAAGGATCCGCCAAAATCGATTTCCGTCTAAATAAACTGCAGCCAAATTTAGGTCGCTATTTTTTGTTTTTAAATAGTATTTTCAATCACCAAAATCTCCTATTTGTGATCACAGTGACAAAATCACTCCTTCTAAGCTAGAAAAGAACAAAACACAGAAAAATCACAACTTTTCAATTTTTTTCTTTCTTTGCGTTAATCAATTTGTTCAGCATTGTCTTTTCTTTTACTTCCCCTAGGTGTAAAGAATGTTCTTATATCGTTCATTCCACTTTCTTTCTTTCTTTGACGAACTGGGGTGAGCGAGCGAATTAGAAATGCTAGAATCGGAAGTATTGGAAGATTTTGTTAATGGGCAATTAGATTACGACGAGGATAATGAGTCTGAGTGGGAGGATGGTAACGACGATGAAAACTTCAACTGAAACGCATTTGACTTTATAATTGATGACGAACATAATTTGTAAAATAACTTTGGATTACGTTTAGAAAAGATAGGTCAATGGAATATTTTGCATTCCCATTTTTTTAACAAACTCCATCGTATGACAAAAAATTAGTCACTTAGGCCATCCGCCAAAATTAATTCCCGCCAAAATTATTTCTTTTAAGCATCCGCCAAAATTAATTCCGCCAAATTACGCTAAAATTGGCGGATTGGGTCGTCCGCCAAAATTTCTTGCCGCCAAAATTTATTCCCTTAAGGTAAGTTCAAGAATTGGGATTACATGTTTTGCAAGAAGTAGCTAATTAACTTTTTGGCAAAGAAGTCAGCATTAAAGGGATTGTGTTGCAAAAGGAGATTTAATAAAACGATTTTACCCAAACTATCAATTGGTTGACATACACATACAATTATTATTATCAGGAGTAATCCTATCCCGCCCTTAAAAATGTACAAGTTAGTCAGATTGTCGAACCAAATGTAACCTGAATCACATTCAGAAGAATGGCGGTTTTCAGCGACGCCTGATTTATCAATCAAAGAAGCTGTATGACAAGAACAAAGATTATAGAAAATGTATTTTTTAAACTAGGGTTTCAGACAGTGAAAGATATCTTCTATTCATTCATTCATCCATCGCATGTAGGTCTCTATTTAGCCACGCAATTCCCATTAAGTGAACATTTGAAATCCGACAACATATTGTCATCTTTAAATGCTTCACTCCGGCATTTTGCACATTGAGAAAAATGGAAATATACACTAAAAAAAGAGGCGAATTGAAATTCTCATCGATTAAGGCTAGGGTCAAAGTGTCTCGTTGAGAAGCGTATATTATTTGTCGTGCAACAATATCCAATATCTTTTACCATTACAATGGAGACTTAACTGCAATATTAAGTTAGCTGAATTTACATAAAACTGAACACTCTTATTGGAAACAAGAACTGACGTTAAAACAGATTTTATTTCACCTTTGTATGCCAAGCTTTTACAATACGAAAAAATTAATTTCCTAGCACATAATAACTCACTGTGCAAACGGTTAGTCAAAGATTTTATACATCAAATGTATTGACAGTTACTCTGATTTAAATGAACTAAATTAAAAAATGCTAAGAAATTATCTATCGACAAATAAATATTTGTCAAATGATTGGGAAGATTTAAAGCATGTTTTATGAGCAGCTTTCTCATTTCAAATAAGGTGACTGAAGTAGCTACTACCTTTAGCAATTGAACGAGGTAAGTTTTTGTTTTTAACCATGTTAATTCTATGTTAGTTAATTTTATATCATTGAAAAAATAAATGTACAAATTTTTCAAACATGTAGCAAAAGGTTAAATGACGGAAATCATATAAAATACCTTAAGGGAAGAAATTATTTGCGGAAGGAATTTGTGCGGAACTTTTTTTTGCGGAATTAATTTTTGCGGATTTTGCCCAAATCCGCAGAAGTGAAGAAATTTTGGTCATCCGCAAAAATTAATACCGCAAAACTTTTGAAATTTTTCATCCGCAAAAATAAATTCCGCAAATGATAGTGACGAAGAGGAGTGGTCTGTGGAGGACGATCCATGTAGAAATATTTTCGATATTTGATCTTACATTTGTTAGTATTCCTTTTTTGATATTTTGATGAAAAATAGAAAGACCATATTCCATTAATCGTATGTTTTTCATACAATTAGGTACCAAATTAGGTTTTTCCCGACTTTCGATTAACCAAATTTCTTGCATCCGCAAAAATTTATTCCGCATTATCTCTTTTGAGGTCGCTATCCGCAAAAATTTATTCCGCAAAATATGCCATTTCTGGGTCACTCATCCGAAAAAATAAATTACGCACAAATTTCTTCCGCAAATAATTTCTTCCCTTAAGGTAAATAATCGCAAAATTTTTAATCTAAAATATTTAACGCTTTATTACTCGAAATCAGTTTCTGCTTCACATATCTTCACATTTTGGAGAAGATTTCCAGGATTTGTAAATACAGAGAAAATATGAAAATATTGTTGTTCTTGAGATATTGAGCTCCCAAACGGTGTCTTCTGTTTTACGAGAATAATATTTATTTCATTAATACCATGTTGTGCATCTACAATGAGCAATAAAGCACAAAAAACTAATTCCTGATGTGAAATCGAAGCTACGTTTTTTTATTTACGACAGCCAAGTTTTTAAGGGGTAAGAGTGGCGCAAAAATAGCAAGTGTGAAGCCACATACTTGTGAAATTTAGCAACGCTTCTAGACTGAAGT
The DNA here is from genome assembly GCA_030067915.1 of Hydractinia echinata. Taxonomy (NCBI): domain Eukaryota; kingdom Metazoa; phylum Cnidaria; class Hydrozoa; order Anthoathecata; family Hydractiniidae; genus Hydractinia; species Hydractinia echinata. The sequence goes on along the minus strand of JASGCC010000236.1, from coordinate 173,831 downwards.
CCAAATTTTGCCCTTAGCAAATGAGAATGGAGTTGCTTACATAAAAAAACATAACCTTTTTAAAATAAAAATGAGATACCGTTTTGTGCTCTGGTGGTAGAAATTTAAAGGTATGATTTTCACGTCGTTTCCTTGATAAACTCGGTCATTTTTCATGTGTTCCTAAACTTTTATTTAAGGACAAAATTTTTTTTCGTCTCATAACTTTTCTGCGATTTTTGCTACTATTAATTACATCTTTTACTCTTCATTTTTATTTAGATGAAGTCGGTGTTGTTCATCATATTTGCGTTTTGTTTACATGCAGTAGTGGGAGACAGCCCATGTGAAAAGTTCTTTTCATCCGAGGTAGGTTTAGACTACTAACTAGATTAAGCAAATGACTTCCTTGTAAGAGTTGACACGCCGGTGCTCATTTTTTTCCGGCGCTTCTCATGTTAATAGTGGTACGTTCTAACAGAGTGAATCTCAAGTTAAACTTTGATGTTTAGATGTGCGATGATTACGACACGTCAACCGAATCCTTTGATGTCGATGATTTGATTGCAAGTGACGGTCGAGTCAAACGTCAACTTCCACCTGGTGGCGACGATGTCATCGAAAGGCGTAAGTGCAAATATTTCACAGTATTAAATAATTTCAATACAATTTTCGACACCTCAATACAATTTTCAACAACCCCTTAATACAATTTCCAACACCCTCTCAATACAATTTCCAACACCCACCGCACTACAATTTCCAACACCCACCGCACTACAATTTCCAACACACTCCTCAATATAATTTCCAACTCTCTGTCCCCTCAGTACAATTCCCAACACTCTTCCCCGTTTCTCGGTTCTAAAGTTCGCTTCCAGTGCGTAAGGTCGTGGGTTCAAATCCTGGCTGCGTCATGCCAGAGGCGATAAAGTGTGAATTTATCCTTTCTGTTTAGCGTTTAGCATGAGAATAGGGTTAATATTTTAGGCGATTGTCTAGTTGAACGATTGCTGTGCTTGCACGACTTTCAAAGGGAACCCATTCCTCTTGTTAACAGTACCAATGCCATTATCTGTACTAAATACAAAAGCTGATTTTTATTAAATAGCAGTGTGTAGTTCTCGTGTAGATTTCAAAATAGGTTTAAAAAATATTCAATTCAAGTAAATATTTTTGACCAGAAAGTTATTTTTCTTTATTTTTTTCTTTTAGTCATCCAAGCAAAATTGAAGTTTTTGATCAATATTGGTGTGTTTAAACACATCCCATTTTTGGGGAATATCATCCATGATCTGATTAAGAATGATCCAGAAGGCGTGGCACGGGCGTTAAAAAATTCCACTTTTGGCGCCATGAAGTTAGCGCAAATGATTCTTGCGGCTGCAGCTTTGGGATAAATGTAAACTTTTATTCAAAGAATATTTTGTCCTAAAATGTTTTTTTTATTGTTGATTAAAATAACACATTTGTTAGACTTTACTTGTGGCTTACAGTGCAAGTGAAACGAGAAACACCTAATAGATTTCGACTGTCGTTGGCTCAATGTTGTATTAATACAATGTAAATACAATATAAACTTGTATTAGCAAAAAGCCCGTCACGAAGGCTTTTTAACCAATCAGTGCTGTGGATTTCAACCAATCAGCGCTGTGGATTTCCCGTATAAATCGGTTGAATCAGTTAATAAATCCGTGTTTAACCAGTTACGGAAGTCGTTCTGATGACCCTGATATCATAGGATAATTCAGGAGGGACTGATGATTTTATATATCTTCGCAGGTTTTAAGTTTTTGCGAAATTTTGTCAAATTTGCGAAATATTCAGAATTCGTGTTATTTTTATAGTAAAATCCTGCAATGAAAATTCATTTGCAATAATTTTGGAAGAGAGTATCCAAAACTGTTTAAGACCGATTCTTACAACACGAATTCTGATTTTTCCCCATCTATGAATTAAACTTGTGAATGTAAACACACTTATTTTTAAGTCTTCTTTCCATTATGCAAGCACATAGTCCCTTTCTTCAGACTACAAAACTTAAAACAGTTTTTGACAAATGTGGTTAAACCAGGCCTCTAGAACTTTCCCTCATAAAACAGGTGTTTGAACGGCCTGAATCGGCAACTTTTGAGGTTTTTTCAAGTTCCAGTACTGACCAATTCTCTTCATTTCATGCTAACATTACGCAGTCGAATTCTTCTCCTGGAAATCCCTCGATAGGTCAATCACAAAAATTAATTCCGCTAATTTCAGCATAGGTGGCAAGATCGCAAAAGTTTAATCCGCTAAAATTTCAAGCTTTAAACCAAACTTGAAAACTGCGCCTTTTAATCATATTCAGCATTTTTTTTGTGGAACAGCTTTCATCAGACTCGGCTTTACTTGTTTACCCAACCGCGTTCTCAGTGACTCTTGCCTCTTTTACGGGACGGCGAGACAAACATGTTTGTATCGCCTTTTCGATGGCAGAAAAGATAAAAGATGCCCTGGGGACTAGGTTTTGTTAACCGTAAATCCTTGATTAAAAGTTGTGGCGCTATTTCAAAACTTAAAATGTTCGACAAAATAAATATTTTCTTTGGCACATCAACCTTATTTTATAACATTAAAATGCCAAGATTGTCATCCTGCTTTTTGGGATCCATTTCTTACTTCTTGCGTGTTGATCGTTAGTTTAAGTGAAGTGAGATTTGAGAGAACTCGCGGTTAACAAGATTAAACGATTTGTTCCTTCCTGTAAATTGTCAAATATTTTGCTAACTTTGGCATGGATTTAATGGCAGTAATAAAAAAAGGTGTTAGCTTTATCAAAAATTATTTTCAATTGTGTTTTTAGCATAAGCATATCCCAGCCTGATTTTTTTTGGGGGGCGATTCACCTTAATTTATAGATTTTAACTCGATTCTTTTGCACGTTGTATCAAACTGATGATAATAGCCTATGATCGAAAGAGATCAAAAATAAAATAAATTTAATCAAAAGGATATTTTTTCATAAAATCTGTTGCTAATTTGGAAATCGTATAAGTAGGATAAAAACATTCTTGAGCTACAAACAAGAGAATCAAACTAAGCATCTCTTTAAATAATATTGTACACTGGGTACGAAGTGATTAACATAAGCGCCAATCATACTGCACAGCTGTTTTGACGTCAAATTGATTTTACGTCATGAGAAAGATGCTTACAAGTTTCACTCGACGTCAAAATATCCAAGTGGTCCGTTTTAGAAAAAATATAAATAAAAAAATAAGATGGATTGCTCGCCTGAGTATGTTGAAGATGTTGAAAGTAAACAAAAGTCGACAGCTTGTGTTGGTGTAGACCAAATAATGAAAAGAAAAAACCGGCGGTCACGCCATATGACCATGAAATATGACATGTCAAAGATGATTTCAGATCTTGATGCAGCAAAGCAGCTTAATGAAGGTAATATTTCTTGATAACATATATTTAGTCAAGTATTATGTACCTTAATTAGATACATCTTAAATAACCACACTGGATTTTATATAGGCAAATCGATGCAAAGATTGTCTGCGCATGAAAAGGAACCTATGAAGCAAGGTATGGAGAAAGGTGGGCATGTTGAGGATACCAACCCTGCGGAGGAGGATGGTCAACGGGAACAGCTAGGAGACAAGGTAAAATCTTCTTTGGAGAAGAGACAAAAGCAGGAAGTTCAGTTCACAGAGAATGTAGATGGTTGTGTTGGCAAGAACAAAGTAACACGTCGCGAGTTAACCAAGACGGTGCTGGGATTTTACAAGTTGCGAAAAAAAGTTATCACCATTAAGAAGGAGAAAGCACGTCTCGTGAAATCCATGGAAAATCTTGTTCAAAAACACCAGAATACAAAGCTGAAGCTAGTGGAGGAAAAGGAATCTGCTGAAATCAAAGCAGCTGAATTGAAATCACTCAATTTGGTTCTTATTGGAAAGGAAGTAGAGATGAAAGAGAAAGATGAGGAAATTAAATGCATGAAAGCCAATGTAGCTGACATGAAAGTAAGTTGACAATTTATGCACAACCTGGTCCTCAGTACTTTTTAGGTTTTTTATATACAAAATTAGTTCAGGTTCCTTTCCACACTTCCTAGCACGCCTTGGAGACGAGGTTGAATTCCACAAGTTGATTAAATTTAAGTTGAATATAACTTAAGATTTCATATTTGTATTTTTGCTTAGGCAACAGTCAGTAAATCCATGCAAAAGTCAGTAACTACATTAAACACAGTAGAAGAGACCATCAAAGCTGATATTGAAAAAATTGACAGGAAGCTAGCACAACGTTGGCGCATTTTCGGAAAGAAAAAACTTCTGGTTGAAAAGCAAAAGCTTGCTGCTATGCTGGATACAATCTGCACAACATCGCAGACATTACAGGAAGATGCTGTCCTTTTGGACACCTTCCAATTTTGAAAACATTTTATAATCATGTATATTTGAAAGGAAGCGGTGGTGGTTGTACATTCGTTCGTATTGTACCAGATGACCACTTATTTTTGTTTTCACGAGCACAAAACAAAAGATTGATTGGTGAACTGATTGTCTTGGTCCTCACTGGTAGCTCAGTTGGTAGAGCGTGACATGAAACAGTGTCAAGGTCGTAGGTTCGATTCCTACCCAGTAACTTGTCCAAGACATGAAGCTAAACGATCTTTCTGTTGTTATAACATCTCGAGTGTTCCTATGTTGCAGAAAAGTGGTTGTCGAATGTGTTGTAAATGTGTTGTTTGTTTGTTTTGTATCGTGCAGCTACGTCCTTCCTTTTCAAATCTTTTTTTTTTATTTTGGTAATATATTCTCACATATTCACAATTGTTTTTTCATTAGCTTACGCTGCGCTAGCAGAATGAGCTTTTGGTTTCAAGATTTACCTTTTGTTCAATTTCTTTAAGCCGCGCGTTTTACTCACTAATTATATATCAGTGCATCACGCCAGCTTACATTTAGGTATTCTAATTTGGTGTATTTAGTTGAAATATAAGTACCACTGATTCTTATCGCACGCTACCAGTTTAAGTTATTACAGAATAAAAGAAGAAATGTTCGACGAAGACATACTTATGTCGCATTGTTTTGTTGTATCTTCGTAATTAAATTTTACAAAATTAATTAAAACACAGAAAAAATCTGCGATGTATATTCACTTTATGCTGTTTCTTCACGAATCAATCTGTTTGTAAGATCTTGTTCATGACTACGTTACTCCGTATGATTGATGGACACTTTGCTTACTATAAAATGTTTAACTCTCAGGTGGTTTTTTCTCATCATTTGTTCCAATAATTTTTTTCAATACTTCATCAATCTCAATATTCTTCTCCTTCAACGTTTTCTGAAACAGACCAAATGCAAACACACAAATAACTATGAATAGATATTACATTGAGCTGCTTTTACCAAATCCTTTGTAAGTAGTCTAAACATCACTCAGCGTTAAAACCACATAGGGCCGGCGATTTGCACAAATGTTTCGCCGCTGCGCATCGCTTCTTCGCGAAGTCGCGAAGGCCATTTTCAGAGGTATATATTATCTACGAAATGTCAAAGGACTATAACTGCGAAACAATGCGCTGCGCATTACCTTTCGCCGCTGCGCCGAAGTCGCGAAGGACATTTTCAAAGGTATATGTTATCCAAGAACTATAAAACATATGAATATACAATCGCGAAACAATTTGTATAGGCGCGCTGCGGCGAAACATTTGTGCAAATCGCCGCCCTACTCTAAAACCATTAGGTTAAAATATGAAACAGACGACCCAACAGAAAAAAATTGCAAACAAACAAACAAACGAGTAAGAAAAAAACAAAAGCAAAACAAACAAACAAACAAACAAAAACAAAATAAACAAACCAGAAAATAAAACAAACAAAAAACAAACAAACCAGGAAATAAAACAAAAACAAACCAGAAACAAACAAGCGAACAAACCAGAAACAAACAAGCAAACAAACAAACAAACAAACAAACAAACAAACAAACAAACAAGCAAACAAACAAACAAACAAACAAACAAACAAACAAACAAACAAACAAACAAACAATCAAGCAAGCAAGCAAACAAACAAACAAACAAGCAAACAAACAAACAAACAAACAAACAAACAAACAAAAGAAACACACCATGACACATGCTTTATACTTTGCAAATAATTCAGCACATGGTTCGCCATTTTTAACCTCCCAGTTACCATTTAGAAATTGTTCAGAATACCACTTATTAAAACATTGATCATATTCATGTTTGAGGGGTGTACATTCTTTACCAATACTATCCATCTATACATATGATAATAATTATCTAAATTAGAGAAAACACAATTAAAGAAAAAGTGCCATTTTAAAATTTATTTTAAATTTCAGTATTTAGTTGCATTATTAGTTACATTTTAGTTCCATTTTCCATTCAGATGTCATTATCAGAAATGTATACAAAACTAACGATCAAAATCATTTTTTAGATATAAGCATCAGACTTTATACAGGGTGGTCACAAAACCATTTTACAAAAAAAAAGAGGATTTCAGAGGATTTTAAATAAGATTTTGCACTAAATTTAGAGGAGTTTTTCTCAGCAAAAATGAAAAAAATTTTTAAGAACTTTAAAGGTTTTTCAAAAAAAGGACATTATAGGATTTTAGAGCAGGAGTGGCCAACCTGTTATAATTTCAAAATACAGCTAGATAAGTTACTACATAAGTTGCCATAAACAAACATAACAACACGAGGCTCGAGTCCATCAAAAAATGCTGTGAATGGACAAAAGAAGAAAAAGTAAAAACAATAGCTACATTCGGAGAGTTCTTGTTCTGAAAATCATATAAAATTCATGCGACGACAAACGTAATAAAAATGGAAGTTTTATTTTGATTAGCGCACCAGCCTAACTGAATGAATTCGGTCGTCTCAAGTAGATAGTTAACAAGCAACTAGTGATAGACAATAGAGCTTGTAAAATACAGAAACTTAAACAACATCAAGTATTGGCCAAAATCTTGTGTTGTTTATATATATATAACAAAATGATTGTACTTTATTTGAATAAATATTTGCCGGAGAAATGTTCGCCGTATTTCGTGGTTTTTTTAAAAAAGTGGCAAAAATATCTATCGAAAATTTTTTTATCTCCAAATACAGGCACATTCAACTTTGCTTTGATGTAGTGTTTTCAGTTAAAATTTCTCAGAAACACCATAAAATATGGAAGAAATAAACATGCCAAATCAATCGCGTTGGAGTTGCTCTATAAAAATCAGAAAATTGACCAATCCGCGTAAGTACTACGTCTAAAAGTGAGTTTATCTACGAAATTGAATCCCTACAAAAATAAATAAGGGGCTGGCCCCAACTACAAATTCTTTTCCCAATAAAAACATCATGTCAATAACAAAGGAATCTAACCATCCTGAAAGCAAATTCTATATATAAAATATACAAAAATGCTATAGAGAATGTTGGAAAATCTTTCTAAGCGTATTGTAAGTAAATTTTAGAGGTGGTAAAGGAGTATTCATAAGAATACTTGGGTTCAAAAATACATTGTGTCTTGTATATTCCTTACCAGTAGGAAGAGAAAAATTCTGTAAAAATGCGGCCTCCTCCTTCACGCCGCAACCAATTATTCGAAACAATAATGCTTCACAACCTTTTTTACGAGATAAAAGATACAATGAAAGGGTTGGTAGTGACATGGCGTTTAAGGGGTTCTTCACTTTTGAAACGGTATTTATTTGAGTTTTTACAGTAATTAGCAAAAGTCTATGATTTTTAAGAGAAATAATAAATCGTGTTTATTTTTCTCACAATTTTTTACTTCCTGCACATATCATTCTAAAACGTAAAGCTAAAAACAGTTAAAGTGTAAGAGAAGAATAAGTCCTAGTATTTGCTGAGAGAAAGTTGCAGTCATAGACATCTGGTGCAACAAAAAATATACATTTTTTCAAAATACAATATTCAATGTATGTGCTACACAAGCAAAGAACAAACAAATTGAACAAAACATGTGATATAATATTCACACAGATTTCATAACAATTTGCAGGACTCTTAACTGAACGCAATGAGCAAGCCAAGCAGCTGGTCGAATCACCATTATTTTTTACTTGGTCATGTGAACGGCTGAACTCACTTCTCTAAGAGCCAGTCTTCCCCGTGATAATTGCATTTTGATGTCAGTCTAAATAAAATAAAAGCATAATGCTGTTGTTGTATAAAAATAATAAAATTGCGCAGTGAATATTTATCCAGAAACTTAAACATCCACTATTGAATGAATTTTGCTGACTTTTAATTACCTTATTGGGAAAAATTAATGTGTGGATAAATTAATGCGATTGTAATTTTCGTTGCAGTTTGTGTGGATTTATTACTGCAAATTGACAGTTGCGTAAGATAATGCGTAGATTTATAAATGCGAAAGAGTGGATTTTTTACTATGTAAGATTTAAAGAACGAGGGAAAACAAATTAAAACGCTTTTATTTTCACATTTTTAACAAAACGCATTAATTTTTTACAAAATTTTGCGTGTATTTATTAATGTGAATCACCAAAAATGATGATTTTGGGAAATGGGAATTTGAGGAAAATTCGCAATAATTTATCCACGCGTTAATTTATCCCAATAAGATATTTTTTCTGACTAAAAGTAGCATTGTATAGCTAAACACTTTCTGAGAATTTTTGCCAACTCTGACAAATCTTCTTACTTTTCTTGTGTTTTGAAATACGCACAAAGCCACAATATGTTTGTAAGATAAATTACAATACGTTTAAAAACTGAACTGAACCATTATTGCAAAACCTATATACCTCATTCTTCCAATGCATGTTGTTTTTGAAATCTTGTCTTACCCAATCTTTCATGGACTTGCGCTCGTTCTTTGGTGCTTCGTTAATCAACTTTATGAATTCACGATATAAACAGAGTACTTGTCGTCTTAACATGAACTAAAATAACATCTTTCTGAGGTATATCGTTAAACTGTTGTTGCAAATTATGCCGAAACATACTTCATACAGTCACTTTAAAACATTTTTTTTCCTGAAATTATCTTAGAATGTTGAGACACTGAACAGAAAGAAACACACACCAAAAACATGTACCTGTTGAAGGCTCATAGCATTCCTTGGTAACCGTGTCATACTTCCTCAGTGTTACTTCAACTTGACATTCTTCGCATTTTTCATTGTTCTGTAATATACCGTCAAATTTCATGAACAAAGAAATACTAATACTGAAAAATAGGTTTCATTATTTGGAATAATTTTTGCAAAATACAGAATATTCCAGAATGCCATTTTTGTTTTACCGTAATGCTTCGAATAAACGCCCCCTTCTATTAAACGCCCCCCTCGAATAGACGCCCCTCCCTTACTTTTTACCTAAATCTTAGGTATAAGGTTAGAAATTTAGTTTTTCGCTTTTGAAGTTTATTCTCTCTCATGTGAATATCTTTTATTTTCTGTTGTGAAGATATATATTATAGGTATCCTTAAAAACTGCAAAAGAGAAAAAGTGTAAAAAATTTAATAAACGCCCCCCTCAAATAGACGCCCCTCAAAATGTCAAAAAATTTAATAAACGCCCCGGCCGTTTATTCAGGGTGGCCAACAAGATTTTCAAATGAAATTCCAGCAGTTTTCCAGGAATTTGGAACATATTTAGGCATTTTTCCAGGACAAAATCAAATTTTTCCAGGACATTTTTGCTCTCAAAAAACATTTTTACATTAGAACTGATAATGATAACACATCTACGTAAAATATAACTGTCAAAACTAAGTCGAACAAATGAAACAAAATTGATGGGACAAACAAAAATATGAACCAATGTTGAATGTTATGTTTTTAGCAGCAACGATAAAAATTCTCTAACAAAGAAGTTACCACTTACTCTTTTAGCACAATAAACGTCATCATAATCAAAGTCAAATTTTTGTCATTCAGGTGCTCAAAGAAAACAAAATAATGAACATAACACAACTCAATTATTGTCTATATAAATCATATTATATATTATAGCTTTTTGTGCCCTTCTTCAAGGGTTTCTATTTGTTTACACACTACTTCCAGCTCCTTTTCTTTTGCTTTCATGCTGTATACAAAGGAAGCTGCCTTTGTTTCGCAAGCCATGTTTGTTTGTTTTCAGCCAATATGGTTTCGCTTATCAATCCTTCTTTCAATGACTCTATCGAATCGAGTAATGAGATTTTTAAGTACAATACAAAAATGACAGATCAATCAAATACCAAATTAAAGAAGTAAGAGAAAAAGTAAGAAAACATTTGAAAATATTGTTACAGACAAAATGATTTGACATATTATAAGTATTGTATATTCTACTAGTGAAAAATTCCAGGACAGTTATCAAAAAACCTTGTTTTTCAAGGATTTTTGACCATAAAGAGTGTTTTTCCAGGTCTTCAAGGACACCCTTCCATTTTCCAGGAATTTCCAGGAATTTCCAGGATTTTCCAGGTGCTGGCCACCCTGTTATTCGAAGCATTACGGTACTGAAAATATAGAAGTTGGCCCTAAACATCTAGGAAACAGCAGAAGCTTATCATATGGAATTTTTACTTGTTAAACCATTGAGTTCTTTAAAGTATTAACATTAAAATGTTGTCCATTGGTGTGCTTTTATGCACAAGAATCATAAAAGAAACCATACGTCCAATTAAAATGTTGAGAGCAATTTCTTGTCTATTTCTGCCTTAGAACAAAAAAGCTATCAAGCATGGAAAGGGAGCTTCATGAGACTGCAATAATATGTCAAAATTGTAATACTTGTCATCAAATAAATATTACAGGTATATATTTACTGAAACTGAAACTGATGAAATATAAATTTAATGAAGTTTATTAAATTAACAAAAAGCACTGTTTTCGAAATCACAGGTTACTCAGAAAGATATCAAATTATATACCACATAGAAAACTTTTCTTACCTGTCAAACTTACTTACAAACAAAGTAGAAGCCTTAAAAAATGAACAAGAATGAGAAACAACAACTAAAACTAGAGTATTTTCCTGCGCATAAATGTTTTTATAAAATTTCTTGTCAAATCTAAGTAGTATTCTGGCTTAAATGGTTTGTAATCGGAATACTTGAATCCATCAATTCTCTTTGGGACTGCCTTTTCAATTTGTGTCCCTTCATGCCATTCATTGAATGATGTTATTGATATTAATTCTGTGTCCTGTTCTAAAGCTTCTTTCCATGATTCAGAATAATACTTTCCCTTCAGTCGACTTCTTGTGTTTTCATTATTCCAAGGTCGCACCCTTGTATCAACATAACCAGGTCCAACACTTGGAATAAATAACAATTTATTAACATCAGCAAAATTTTTTAAAGCTTTCCAATTATCCCTAGTTGACCCATACGTAAAGCCATTTGAAGCAAAGTATGTATAAAATCCATCAAATCCAGCATTAACCATCTCAAACTTATCTTTAGATTCAACAACTAAACCGATAACAAAAGCATCATATGGACCATTGCGCATTGATAATGGGCCAGGTTTTAATAATTTAGACCAATCACTCGATTGAATATGGTATGAGTCATATATATAAATCAAAGGAAGAGTTTTCTTTTTGTAACTAAACTTATAAAATGATTGATATGCAGAGTAACTTTCTACAATGTTTTTAATATCTTCTAATACTGTTGATTCTGATCGACCTTTATAGGGTTCTATTTGAAACGTTACTTTGATTTTAAAATTTTCAGCAGCTTGAAAAATAAGTGGAAAAATGTGTGCCCAATCCTTACCATTATCATCAGCTTTCCCAGGTGGGTAATATGAAGCAGCAATAACTCCAACACCAGTCAAAGACAGTTGTTCCATATGGTTGCGTATAACATCTGGATCACCACTACTATATGGTCCTAATACTGGATAAAAATTGCTACTAATATCGTCAGGCGGGATATGGCGACCTAATGGATAATTCTGTGCAATTCTTTTATCCCAATGTGGGAGATATTTATGATTCCAATGCACATACTCACCATCATGAGATGGATTTCCATACCATGAATAGTAGAATGCATGTATATTATAACAAAGCTTTGACTTTATATTGTCTACATGAGGCTTTCCTGTTTTACCATTTATAACACTTTGATAAATATCACCATGGACGATTATATTGGTGTCATTCTGAAATGACTTTTTGTAGTTATATTTATCAATTTTGTTACTACTTTTTTTAACTATAATTCCGTCAAACTCTTTTTTACTGATATCTACATGGTCAAATATTCTTGTTGCATACTTCAAATAAAATGACACTGCAGTCAATACACATAACGCTACTAGCAATTTAACATTTCTAGTGAGTCTTCTTGTTATTGTAACACAAATTCTCCATGGAGATACCATCTTGTAAACTGTGATGGAGAGAGCTTAGCATTCCAATTCAGTGCTGTAATATAACAACTAAAGCTACACATACAGTACCACACATTATACAAGGGAATTAATTCACACAAGACCTAATTTTTGTTAAAAAGCTTTTGGCAAGATAAATTTTGTAGAAAAAAAAGAATTGATCTTTCTTCAGTTTATACAGTTTTTAGGGACTTTTATGTAGCATAAAATAGGGCTTTTCAAGCACTAGAAAAATCAGATGAAAATTATTAGTGTATAATATATATTATAAATTGTCAGTGTTGTGAAATTAATATTAGGGTAAAAAAAAGGAAAATGTTGGTGGCAAAGTGAAGTCTTCTTTGTGGGAGAGAAAGGACAATAATGAAATTTGTTAAAATAAATGCAGTGGTAAATATACTTACAGGTGGCCTGGTAACTAAGGTCAGATTTAAAAAAAACATGATAACACATAGATAGCAGGGGGGGGACACATGAAAATTTGTGGAGAGTTTATTGTGTTAATGTTACAACAATGGCAATACACAAAGGACTTTAATATAGAATGAAGTATGTTAACACTACGGCTGCCATTTTTATTAAGGTTATCAATAAAATACTGACTGCCTGCAACTCAATCCTACCACACATGGTCTACAAGGAGTAGAACAATGGTTGCAGGGCCACTGGACTTGTCTTAAATGTTTGGGTGAAAAAAGGTAACCAAAAAATACGATTGTCCTTTTTGAAAAGGAAGAAACATTGACGTGCCATGGCAGATGTCATGTGCATGGGGGAAGAGTTCTAAAAATAACGTCTAAATGACATTATACATCGCAACATGAGTATGGAAGGCACCCGCTTATTACATTTATATATATATATATACATACATACAAGTTTAGTTCATATACATTAATTTTAAAAAAATGATTTTAATTCACGCCTCATATCAGAAAAACACAGACACATTACTTTGTCTATCAAAACTAGAATTGTGTGGGCTAAGCATGCCTTTCCTAGTCACAGAAGTGTTCATTAACAGTTTATTAACAGCAGGACATAAATTTATGTGAAATTTATGCAGGACTTTTGGGATAGTCCTGCATAAATTTGACATAGTTTTTAAAAAGGCTTCATTTGATACAATTTGATCAATAAATGTATAGTTAATAAAGTCATACAATTCTGCAATACTTTAAAGGTTGCTTTTTTTGTGGCACAGTCAACATAATTAAAAACTTTTCATTTTTGGAATAATGGCAAGTTTGGGAATAATTTTGGAGTCAATAAGTCTCCCAAAGCTTGCCCTCTATACGGGCATTTTCAGCAAGTTGGCACCCTCGTATTTTTCATGGATTAATTTAGGAGCGCATCTCCTATTCAGCCGATTTTTTTTCTTCTTTCTCGATTATCTGGAGTTAGGTTGCTCATTAATTCATTTTGTTCAAGTAAATTTCATATCATATAGCTGTATAATTTTTGTCTTGCAGAACTAGAAATTATACATATACACTACATCAAACAGGCTATAAATTGACTAATTAGACTAGGAATAGACTATTCAGGCTATTTTCAGCCATATATGCTCTTAAATCAGGACAAAATAGACAAATCTCCTAATTAGACTACGTCGCAGCTTATTTTAGCTAGACGATCATAGATTACTTTGCAGTTATAGGCGTCTATAATAGGCTGTCTGCCCCTTGCTGGGGGAGGGACCACGCAGGCGGTTCTAGAGGAAAGTTTACATTTAAGCTACAGAAATCTGATATTGCTGCCCAATTGAACTGTGAAGATAAAAAAATAACTAGGATAATGAAAAATAAATGTGGGATTTTACAAAACAACACTGGACCTGTTCTGCCCAATCTTAGGACGCTGCCCAATCTTTGGACATAAAATTGCCCGGTCTTAAGACTGGCCGGCCAGTCTTAAGACTGGGCAGGGCGTCACAAGATTGGGCAAAACACCATGTTAGGCCCATCTTTGGACGCCTTTTAGATTTTAAAGAAGGGATGTGTATGGAACGCCGTTACTGCCTTAAGTCATCAAACTTTATTATGAAATGATACTTTGTCATTATTTGATGATAATACACCATTACCTGAGGATATTTTGTCATTATACGCGGATACTTTGTCCTTATACGATGATACTTTACCCTTATACGCGGATACTTTGTCATTATAAGATGATACTTCACCCTTATACGCGGATACTTTGTCATTATAAGAAGATACTTCACCCTTATACGCGGATACTTTGTCATTATAAGATGATATTTTACCATTATACGCGGATACTTGGGCATTACGTGATGATAATTCAACATTATGCGTGGTTGACATTATACAGAATTTAGTTACGTGTTTTTTCGTTATTATATGACGGTGGAGTGCAAAGCAAAGTGACAAAGAGCGTAGTTTTACAATGATTTCTTGTGTACGAAACACGAATATTTCAGGCGGGTTTTAATGCAATAATAAATATGGCAGAGGAAACAATGAAACAAATACTTTTAAACTTATGTCTTCAAGATAGCATTCCCAAGTTTTCTGCTGAAAGAATCACTCCTGATATAGTTCCGAAGTTGTCCTTATTATAAGTATTATAATGAAGAATCGACGTCATGTCATGAAAAAGCGACCTTGCATAATGAAGTTTGGACCTTATTTAATATATGAACACATAATGGTAACGTGACCTCATATAATGATGCAAAGACCGCGCGTAATGGTAAAATGGCAGCATATAATAGTAAAACGACCGTATATATCAATGAAATGACATCATATAATGGTGAAATGACATCATACAATGATAAGATGACCTCACACAGTGTCGAAATGACAACATATAATGATAAGTGGACCTCATATAATGACAATTCGACCTCATATAATCGCATATTCACCAACCGTAATAACGTTTGATGACTTAAGGCAGTAACGGCGTTCCATAGTATGTGCCACACAAGCTCTGTTGTTTGCAAGACCCAACAAACATTCTCAGGCACATTAAAACATCATATTTTGGGTACTGTGGAATTGACCCATGATTGACCCGGCCAGTTTTTGGACACAGTAGAGTAAAAATCGTAGCTGTAGAGTATGTGTTATACATTTAGCATTTATATACAGCTTGTAGTGGCTAAATTTAAAAAATAAAATGTTTATATTTATGAAGAATCAGAAAAATCGTATTCAACCATATTATTAGTTAGCTAGCTGTTAATTTCATTGGATGAGATGTTTAGCCAGCTATAGCGAGCTGTAGCTGCTCTGCCCGGATAATGAACATTGGCCTGATTAAGTACGGCAGCTTGCCCCGGTTAAGAACAGGGCAGAAAATACATAATCAGGGCAACATAATCAGGACAGGCCGGCTTATTACTCAAAAAATATTATTTGGCACTTATAAAAGGAACATAATCAGGGCAGGCCAGTTTATATACGACAGTCTAATATTATTTCTCACTTATTATAGGACGAACATAATCGGGGAAGGCCGGCTTATGTATGACAGTCAAATATTATTCGAGACTTATAGAACAAATATAATCGGGGCCGACCGCTTTTATTTCATTCGTCATCACTTCTGACAAGCAAATAGCCCTGGTGGCAAAGTTGTTGTTGTTCTCAAATGAAACGAAATTTCGTGGCAAATACTAAATTTTGGGATTCGCAAGTTTAATAACTTTTCACCAAACTTAATTCCCGCAAAAAGAATAATTTAGGTTCCGTGAAATTTAGTTACTTCAAAGTATATTATGTTGAAATGTATTTACTACAAGAGTACTTTATACTAAGAATTACGTCGAGACTTTTTTCTTTCGCCATGTCTAGTTTTTAGGGGTGTTCTATCTTCCAGAGAATGTTTAATTCACAAAAGTTCGAAGAAAATGCCAATCACAGCCTGCCTGGCCAGCCATTATATCAGCGTTCATAATCCGGTCACCACGACATAACCAGTGCAAAATAAACATAATCGGACCATGCGTACATAATCCGGCTGTCCCGGTTGTAAACAGGCCGTTTTCGCAATCTGGGCAGAACATAGCCAGCTATCTAGCTAATATGGTTGAATAGTTTCAATTTTTTTAAACACATGTTTAATACATGGTATATATAAATTTTTGGCCTTTTGATTTTCCAAGAAAAGTTTCAATTTAAAGTTCCTTTTAAGAGGTAGGGTATAAAAATTTTATTGTTCTGTTTGTCTTCCACAATTGTTCTAAGATTGGGCATGTACGTCTATAGATTGGGCAGTCCAGTCTTAAGACTGGCCACCCATTTGTCACTGTCGGAAGATTGGCCTGGCCAGTCTTAAGACGGGGCGTGTTCCAAGATTGGGCAGAACAGACCTACTGCAACGCTGCGAGGCATTCCAATCCATGTCCCGTCCAGTACACCCGCTAACCTGGACATTTTAAAAGCTACGTTTAACTCGTGGAGCGCCCCTGCACCATTTTTATATTTGACCCAGGCACATGGGGCGCGCTCCCCCGGAAGGTGGTGATCATCAACTCTTTAAGCATTGAAATGCAAGAGATGTTTCCTATATGTTTAAGTCATATGTTTAAGTCATTTAGGCAACGAAACTCAGTAATCTTAAACACTTTGCAATAAGAGTAAATAATAAAAGTGCCCATATCCGTGTGTTGTAGTTATGAGAAGCTAGAAATTAAAAGACAGGTTGCGAAGCATCATTACGCAAGTTGCAAGCAAAGTTGAAACTAGCCAATAGTTGTCCCTAGTGTTTTTGTTTCTCTTTGATATAATACGGCGAGGTGCTTACATCTTACTGCAGCTGATATCTGGGAATACACCAAAACTGAATATCATAGACGTAGAAAACCCTGGGGACGAAGTTGTAAAATAAACTCACCGCGGATCAACAATAACTCGTTACGCAAAAGTAGTGATTTTTTGGCAAAAATACAATATATATATATGCGGAATATTTCTTTTCAGAAGGTACGAGAAATTTAGATCGCGCGAAACTAAACAAAAACGATTACTGAGAAATTTCGTAAAACCTCTTTCCACAGAATTATAAAATTAAATATTGATAATAATCACAATATTGTCAGTGTTGGCCGACGTAAATCCAACATTGATGAAGCTTTTAGCGCCAAAAATCCATGCAAAGTTATACTTTTATAAAGTTAAAACCCTTATTCTGAAAGAAATGCAATACATCGAGTTGTGCAATCCGTAGTGTGCCGAAATGTCACGAATTAAGTGGATGCGCGTCGTAAGGTACACTCTTTCAACCGGAAAATAATACTCGGAACGCAGATAATAATAGAGACTTTCGCGTTAACGACTTCGGAGATGAGAAGGCGAACGAAGCAGCATGTGGGTTGCTTTTTTTTTCACGTAAAAGTAACGGCATTAGTTATGAAAACCGATTTCTTGAAGCCACGAAAATCTGCTGCAATGAGTTTCGAAAACTCACGGAAACAATAAACAAAAACAAACAATCTACAGAAACGAAAACAATTTATTAACTTTATCAAGATTTATAAAACAGCTTCAAATTTTTGACAGAAAAACAATAACAACGCGGTGTGAGGTTTCGCTTTCTTCTTTTTATCTCACGTATTGAAAGATAACATCTCTCCTCGCTCTAATTGTACGCAATCTAAAAAGAAACAGAAAACATTTTTATATAGTATATTATATTATATATATAGCAAAGTCTCTAAATACATTAAAATCCAGTGCCTTTGAGGGACGATATTTAGAGCTAAATTTCTAAACTACAAATATATATCATTTTTTGGGACAGAGTGCTCAAAAAGTGTTTACTAGATACAATATGCTTGATATAATTAATAAAGTCATTTTGAGGGTTGTCTTCTTTTGGGGATTGGTAGTTCAGTCGGTAGAGCGTACACTTCATATTCATATGGGTTCAATCCCACGTAACAGTTGTTGCTTATTGAACAGAAATTTAAAAGGTTTCTGTAGCTCAAATGGAAGCTTTTTAACACTCTAGAACCGTCTATGTTGTACCTCCTGGAAAAAAATTGACAGGGTAAATTTATTGGAATTAATGAGGCTAACCACATAAATTATAGATCACTACTTTTTGTGGCCAAGACAACAGAATTGAAAGCACTGTTTTTCATTTGGAAAGTACAAATTGTATTTAAAAATTTGCCCAAGCTTGCCCTCATACTTATGGCTTTTTTGGCCAGTTGACACGCACACTAATCTACCATACTGAACACAAAAGTTACGAAAAAAACGAAATTTGATTAAGGTCTATTATGTGGTTTCACTTCTTAAAGGGTCATTCAAGAGTAGTTTTTACGTATCATAACTTAGCTATACCACATTATTGTAAGCTCATGAAACACAATGCAAAAACATAGGGTTGTAAAGAAAATGATGAAGCCCTAAATATTTTTTATCTTTTTTAAATATTTTTATATATGTCCAAACTTAATCTCCCCAAAACAATAATTACATTAACGGTCGCCACCATTATCGAACAAAAGTCCACTTGGTCATTCGTGACTTCACACGTCATACATAGCTCACTTCTTGAAAAAATTATTGCGAGGTTCGAGTGTTGAAGAATTTAACAACATGCAAAAGTAGGTAAACAAAGATAAATATTGACACTGTTAATCATAAGATTTTAATAGACAAATTACCTGCTTATGGCACAGACGGAACTACACTAAATTGGTTCAAAAGTTATCCATTCAATCGCAAACAGTTTGTAATGTTGGGAATGGCAAAGGAAAACACAAGGCTCTTATACTTAAGCCCCTCTTGTTTTTGATTTACATTAACATCTTAACTGTTCTACTCACAATCTACACCTCATTATGTTTCAGATGACGGCAACCTTTTCTATTCTCATGAAGATCTAAAAACTCTTTTTATAGAACTGAAAACAATGAATTAATAAAGTTGACAGACTGGTTTCAAGCAAATAAATTATATTAAATATATTATTTAACTACATAGCGTTATTACATATTTTGCTATTGTAACAAGTTATTTTTCTCTAATTTAATGTAATAACATTGAAGTACTGTAACTAACCTTGTTTGCGAAAAAAAGATATCTGTGCAGAGGGCCGGGGAGGTGACAGAATTTTGCTTGAACTTTGGACTTTACTGACCAGACGGGAGCCAGCCACACAAGGACTGCTGCTGCTAGGCTGCTGCACACTGCACTGCAACCAGAATAAATAGCGTCACTGCACTCCAGGAACTAACTGCGCAGTGATACATTGTCTTCAGATATTTAGCTTCAAGTTGCAGGTGCTAGCTAGCTAAATTGTTTCAAATTTGCAGAAAGATAGGAAGTTAGGGTTTCAACGATTGTAAAGACAATTAATTCCATGAGTTTACCAACTGTATTATCCATTCCCTTCTTTTCTTGCTCTTTTTATTTTTATTTTTGCTCTTTATTGTCGCAATTATTGCAACAAGCACTTATACCTCCTTTTTATTTGCATTTTTTTATCAAAAGGCAAAGAACAGATACAACTTGGCTGTCAGTTCGGGATAAGGTAGTAGCTATAGCTAGCTAGATAGCTCTATACTGTAGAGCGTAAAGGAGGTAGCTACTATTTCGCCATTTGTTATCAGCATGAAGATATAAATTCCATTCATGTCACTGTGAGGCAATTAAACCCCCTTGGATTTATCTTAAATAAAATACAAGGTTTGGTTAAGGCGGACGTCATAAATATCTGGTGTTAGAGTCATTTGAGCACCAAAAATAGAGTCGGTCGGTCAGCGAATGATAACTCAAAAATTCGAAAAATTGTATCCAACCATCCAGCCATCACCACGCGCCATTAAACTGCCGATATTTATTGATAACTTGGGCACCTCGTTTAAATGGAGTTTCCGCGCGCCATTTTCAACTAGTTTTCAGGACCCTTTTCGCATTTTAAAGCGAAGCACAATAATAATGGTGGGTAATGGCTGTGGAGAGACAACAAGCGTATAATATTTTTTTGTCATTCTAGCTTTTCCGACTCTGTATATCAAAAATTTCGATAAAAAAATAGGGTCGGTTGGGTGACTCTAACACCAGATATTTGTGACGTCCGCCTAAGCATGGACGCCTATGCCGTATTTTTTTCAGACTCCTGATTTTCTTATCCTTATTTTTCTCTAATCTTAATATTTTAAAACTTGCTGATTTGGTTCACATGAAAAATGTAATTTTTCTGTACAATTTATATCATGGAAAACTCCCAGAGGCACTTCTTACAAAGATACTTACAAAGTTGACTTTTCCCACTCTTACCGGACTCGTGGATCTATTCTTGGTTTGATAAATCCCCCCACTGTGTATACCTTAATCGGGTCTGTAAACATCTTCAATTTCAAATAAATTTGCAAGGTCGCGTAAAGTCGAGAGGACTAGGTCCGAATAAATGAGCATATGTCACATTGTGCAGAAAGTCTGTGAGCTCAGCAGCACACCTTCTAAAAGTTTGTTTAATTACTGTTTACATTGTTCGTTGATAAGACGTCTTGTAATAATGACGAAGATTATAACTTAGAAAACTTAGAATCGGATAATTCTCTTCATGAAAAAGACTTTACAAAGCTACAGTCATACGACTTCGAACCTCTTGTGTCTCACAAGGGAGAAATTAATAATGATGCAAAGTGACGAGGTGTCTTTTACTGACTCAAAGCAACGTTCTTAGCAAAATATTTTCTTTTTAAAGAAATAAAAAATATATTTAATCGCTTTTTTTTTACATTCTTTTCGTCAAAAAACTTTGCTTCAGTAAAAAATCTTTCTTACTTTACAAGCCAATTTATTTTTATTTCACAGTTCAGCAATATCTTTCCTCCGCACGCGCTTTTTTGCGCACAAATACAAACAAATTTTATGTAACGTTGAAATTTTCTCTGTGATGGAGGACCATTGAAATGCGTGATCGAAAGATCGAATAATGTTCGTGTTGTGATAAGTTGGTAAAAGGGGGGTATTAATATTGTATAAATAAAAATCATTCTTATGATTATGGTAGGTCATAAATGCGTTGCAGAAGCTATACTGATTTATAAGTGGTTGTTTTGACAAAGCTGTTTTAGAAACTGCATTATCAGCATTACATGCAGCCTAAACAGTAACAAAGATTGAAGAAAATGGGCACATTTACTCCCCGAAAATATTTGGTGGGTCCTTCCATCAAAAAAACTTCTTTTTTGAAAAACAAAGAATAGAAACTTGAGCGCTACGAGAGATATATACATGTGTAACTAGAAAACTTTTTTGTCGGTGTTTGTATTGGAAATTGGTATAATGTTCTTTTATTTATTATAAAAATGTACAAAACGTTATTTGGTTGTGTTCTGTGGATATAAGTACAAATAATGAAATTAGAAGAAATGAGAAACTTTGATCGCGTTCACTACCTAAAATAGCATTTTTACGAAGTTGGAATATATTTTAATATGGAAGTTTATTTCCTGGAGATTTCTTTTAAAAGAACTATCTGTGAAGTGCGACAAACAAATATAAAAACTTTGATTGCTTGATAGATCACCTGCACGACGTATTTTGTTTAGCCATTTTTGTCTAAGTTCTTTTTTCTTTTTCACAGACGGGATTCTGTGAAAACTAACTTCTTTACACTTCTCTGATCGATTGGTACATCGAAACGCAGAGCAACTAACCATTTTTTAAAGATTTAAACGTAAATTACATACAAAAAGCGATTTAAATGTAAGCTATAGGTCTTAACATGAACGTTCTCTGCGCTCGCTTAAACTTTCTGCACGATGTGATGTCATTATTTATAATCGGGTCCAGTCCTAAATGAAATCGCGCCTGTCTGTTTTTTTAAGAGAAAAAAATTGAATATGCGAAGGCTAGTACAACAATTTTAAATAAGGAAAACAAGTGAAGTAAGATTTTTTTGATTTCTTATGCTTTTCTGAGTACGTATAAAACAAAAAAGAAAAAAGTGATTTTTACTAGAGTTCCCCTTTAAAGTGGCTAGCCCAGAAAATCACAAAAACCTATAGTTAGTGGATTGTTTCCACTGGAGGCCACTAGAACAAAAAAGAAACAAAAAATGATAAACCTTAGACTGCCTCAGCTCAATCAAACATAGTAACATTTATAATCTGTGAAAATTGAAAAGAAAAAGAATAAAAAACAAAAATTAAAAAGTTAAAAAGTGATCTCCATTAGAATTTGCCAAATACATTAGAGATGGAAGTCTTAAACGAAAGCAGACTTCCATTACAGGTCACTTGGTCTGGAAGATTATTCCACACTTTTGCAGCTCTAAATGGGAAGGCTTTTTTGCCAAATTCCGTGTTGACCAAGGGAAGTGTGAACCTGTTTTTGGAAGCTCCTCTTGTTTGATGATTATGACAGTTTTTTGCCAAAAGGAATTTTGAGCGCATGTAATCAGAAGCAATGTGATTCATGGCTTTGAAAACTAATATGGCATCGTTTTTGATGAGTAAATTATTCAGTGAATATTCCCTCTCTTTCCCAAAAAAGGTACGGACGCATTTTAATCGTTTTTCTAGTTTTCCCAATCTACCTTGGGTAGCAAAGCCCATGCCGAGGAGCAGTAGTTGAAATATGGCATGACAAGTGCATTAATTAAAAGTTTTTTTGTGTGAGGTGTTAAACAGGATGCAATGGTTCTAATTTTAGAATATTTAATTAGTATTTTTCTATTTATATCATTAATGTGCTCTTCCCATTGCATTTTTTGATCAAATGTTACCCCAAGATATTTAACTTTTTCACTCCTCTTCAAAGGAATACCCATATATAGTTGATAGTTTTGTTCCCAACTTTTTTTAACTGGCTGTGGTTGCCGAAAAAGATTGTTTCAGTTTTGTCCGTATTAATAGTCATTTTGTTATTATTCAGCCAGAGGTCGACTTGCGAAAGTTCTAACTCAACCTGGGAGACAAGGGTATCCAAGTTTTTATAGGATGAAATAATTATTGTATCATCTGCATATAGATGGTGGTAGTTTGAATTGATGACAGATTTTAAGTTATCAATATACAAAAGAAAAAGCAGGGGCCCCAACACAGATACCTGCGGCACCCCAAAAGCGTCTTCATGAAGCAGATCTGATCCTGTGTCGTTTACAAGAGTCACCTGCATTCGGCCCGTTAAGTAGGACTCGAACCAGTCAAAGGCAGCATCTCTGATGCCAAAACACCATAGTTTTTTTAACAAAATTTTATGAGCACAGCACAAACAAAGTTTTTTTGGTCGAGCTCAGTAAGAATAAAATCAGAGACATCGACTACTACAGTTTCTGTGGAAAAGTGTTTTCGAAATCCGGACTGTCATTCAGGAAGTTGTGCTCAGAAATAAAATGAGACATTTGCTCATGCACTAACTTTTCAAAAATTTTCATAGGAATTGGCAAAATGGAGATAGGCCGATAATTAGTAGGATCTGTTTTATTGCCACTTTTAAAAATAGGAGAGACCCTTTTAGTCTTCCAACATTTATAGGTACATAACCAGTAAATAAAGATTTGTTGAAAAGATAAATAAATACTTAAAACTGATGAACCTGCTTTTAGCAGTCGTGAACCAATTCCGTCCAAGCCTGTAGCTTTATTAAGTTTTAGTGAACTAATTATTTTTTCGACACTTTTGGTGTCAATAGGAGCCCACTAAAAATTATGTCCGCTAACAGGTGGATTAACATTAGTAGTGTCAGAAGAAAATTTCTTTTGGATGAGAAGTACCATCGTTTTGGACTACTCGTTTTATTGAGGTAGTATTGCCTGACTTATCAGGAACCAGTTTTATTGGGTTTTCCAAAGTTGTTTTGGCTGTTTTTGGAAGTCCTGCAAAACGTCATTTTTGAGTCGATTTTTGAGACCTATTACCTGGTTCCTTTTTTGTTTGAAAGCTTCCCAGTCTATGATGGATTTTGTTTTTGATGCTTTCCATTTTAAGAAGTCTCTTTCTTTGATGGCTATTATTAATTCATCAGTGACCCATGCGTCGACACGGCCAGAAAATCTATGTGTTTTGAAAGGGGCATGTTTGTCAGCCACTGTTTTAACATTTTTATTCAGTTTCTCACATGCTTCATCAAGGTCAGCATAATTATTAAAATATGACCAGTCTAAATTCCTGAGGTCCTTCAGAAAAGCCTCTTCACTGAAGTTCTTGTAGCTACGAACCTTGATTGTTTTAGGTTCAAATTTTGGCCTTTTGAATTTTCTGATCACATAAACTAAATTGTGATCACTGATGCCTAAATCCATGACACCAGTTTTAGAAATACAAGAACTGTTAGAAAGTATCAGGTCTATAAGAGTGCTACTATTTTCGGTAACACGAGTTGGCTCCGTAATATGTTGTTTTAGGAAAAGAGTGGAGCATAATTCCTTTATTTTGGAGGAAAGAGCATATTTTGAAAGCATGTTACAGTTAAAATCTCCCAAGATAAAAACTTCTTTTTTTTTTGGGAGTTTATTAAAACACTGTTTAAAATGAGTACACAGGTTTTCGGTACTCTGCAAATCACTACCTCCAGGTGGCCTGTAAACCCCACACACGTAAATAGGTTTATAGTTTTTTTCAGGCACACTTTCACCCATAGTGATTCAACATTTTCGAAGTATAGGTGTTTCAAAAGGTGGCTATCCAAGTTTTCATTAACAAAAATCAAAACACCCCCACCTCGTCTATTCCGATCATTCCTATAACAAACATAGGCATCAATTTTAACGACATTGTCAGTGATGGTGTCATCAATTTTGGTTTCACAGATGGAGAATACATCAAGATTTGTTTGATGTAGCAGAAGTTTAACATAGTCTAGTTTGGATGACAGACCATTAATGTTGAGATGGGCCATTTTTAAGCCCTTCCCATTTCTGATTGCCTTAAAATCAAAGTTTTCATCAATAGTAATATTGATGTTTTGTCAGTACATTTATTCCAGACTACTAAGGCAAAGAAATTTAACAGGGATTAAATCTTTTGGATTTGCAGCTTTTTTGGCCAGCAAAAAATCTCTTAAAAATTATTATAAGAACAAAAAAATACTAAAATTTTCATAATAGCTTTCCTATTGCTTTTTGATACTTTTCTGCTAAATTTGAAATTGATTTAGCCATGAAATTGAATCCTTTCAAAATTTAATTTACCCTAATTATTTTGTCCTTTAAATCTGTCTTCTTTATTTTAGAAAATAACAAAATGCCAGGTTGTCACTCTAAACATATTTCTGGTAGTTGTTATGAACTTGCTCACACCTGGTCAAGTAGCTGTTCCCTCAGTGCAATAGATGTTTTCCTTAATTGTTTCAAGTATGCCCTGCGGCTTTATGCACCACTTTATTTTGTAAGTACAATTAACCAGTTTTTTAAGTGTCAGAGACCAATTTAATATGAAACCTGTGATTCAGATTTAAAAAATAATTTCGGCAAAGTTTGTGACTCCTAGGCAGGCTAGGAATCCAACACAAGAAAAATATAAGATATTGTAATAGCTATCCAACCACTTGAAAACTACTTCTTCTTTTTTGAGGAATTTAATTATGCATTTACCTACACAAGCATATTTTTGGTATATGCACTTACTACTATATACATTGGCTTAACCTTATATAACCTTATATAACCTTACAGTACAGTCTGAATGTAATCTACCGCGGACGCGAAACTCGCATGAATAGTTACACAGAACAATAACATTGCGATAGCTTTTGTTTTTAAAAGAAAATAATTGCCTCGCTGATAAACAATGACCCCACGCGATCGATTGTTTAATCACAATAGGTTGCAAGATCAATTTTAGCAATCTATTTTGCGCGAACTCTTTTGAAATTTTTAATTGCAGTAATTGAGCGTTTTTTTAGATCGCATTTTAAAAGTTTATAAACGAAAAGCGGCGATAGAAATGTTTTTTTAGATCGCATTTTAAAAGTTTAAAAACGAAAAACAGCGATAGAAATGTTTTTTTAGATCGCATTTTAAAAGTTTATAAACGTAAAGCGACGATAGAAATGTTTTTTTAGATCGCATTTCCAAAGTTTAAAATCGAAAAGCGGTGATAGAAATGTTTTTTTAAATCGCATTTTAAAAGTTGAAAAACGAATAGCGGCGATAGAAATGTTTTTTTAGATCGCATTTTAAAAGTTTATCAACGAAAAGCGGCGATAGAAATGTTTTTTTAAATCGCATTTTAAAAGTTTAAAAACGAATAGCGGCGATAGAAATGTTTTTTTAGATCGCATTTTAAAAGTTTATCAATGAAAAGCGGCGATAAAAATGTTTTTTTAGATCGCATTTTAAAAGTTTAAAAACGAATAGCGGTGATAGAAATGTTTTTTTAGATCGCATTTTAAAAGTTTATCAACGAAAAGCGGCATTTAATAGTTGTGAACAATTCTTCTCGTATGTTTCTTAAATTAAACGCGCTGGAATCTTTTTAAGTAATTAAATCAACAATACATTCTCGCGCAATGTATTATAAAACTTCGCGAAAGATTTTTATTATTTAATTACTTCACGCTAATACTTAAGGGAATAGCTTTCAATACATTTACACAATGCATCTTGCTATTACAAGAAATATAATTGCTCCGATATTTCTTCGCGAGCGCATTGTTTTTTAACACGCAAATATAAACTCGCAAAACCCTTAAGGGATTTAATTATAACAAAAGACAAACGACTACCGTCCTCCACGCAAAGGTGTGATATTAGCGTGTACGCGGTAGATTACATTCAGACTGTACTGTATATAACCTTATATAACCTTATATATGTTTTTTTATGTGACTTATAGTGCTAATTTTTTTCGATTTCTCCTGTTTTTTGCAAGATGTGTATATTGTATTTTTAAAACAGGAGTCATTTTTGATTTCCGCCAGCGAAGGCGGAATCTTTAAAATCGCCTGAGGAGATAGAGAGATAGATAGATAGAGACAGCGCAGCTAGGCTGGACGCCCGAAACTTATCCAGGCTAAAGATTTTTTTCTGAGAACGAGGCTAAAATAAGTTTTAAGCCAATAAGAATCCTAACAGTGCAACAGATTGTTTTATTATCCAATGAACAATACTTTATTTTAAAGTTTATATGCTATCGAAAGTTAAAGCTCGTGCAGTGTAGCATAATGAAGATCGTCTTATAATGCGCCATCTTTGATGGTACGTCATTTCTTTCTGTACAATTTTTCAAGCACGTAGACTAAAGCTATATTCAGCAGAACTAATTAATTATTCATGAATTTTATTTTTTATTTATTGACTTGTATTTTAACATTTCAGGTTAGTTAAGGCCAGGATACACTTGTATAATATCATTAAATATATTCTATAATACAGTTATAATTTTTCTACAATATACTTATAATTTGTTAAAATATCGTTATAATTTCATTTAATTTCATAACATCGTTGCCACAACAACGCTAGCAGATAATAGATCTATTGTCACACAAACAAAAGGCATTCAAAACCAGATCACCAACAATATTATTAAAATCAAACTCGTTTGATTTTATTCAAATATTATAGCCATGCAGCAAATTATGAGGTTATGACGCACATGTCAGGTGTTGAAATTATACATATTATAGCTATATTATAAGAAATTATAAGAAATTATAACTCTATTTTAAACATATTTTAAGAAATTATATTGATATTATAAGTTATATTTCAGTGATATTGTACAAGTGTATCAGGCCCTTTACAATAATAATTGAGAATACTCAATGATTTGTTTACCCCATAATTCTCCGTTTTCAAGATCAACTTCAAATTTTAAAATCTTTTAGGCTAATGGCGGAAATCTTCAAGCCCCTGGGCTTCTTGTTTGTTTTTTTAAAAACAACTAGCATTCATGTTAAGAGCTTGTATGATGTTCTTCGTTATAATATACATACAAAGGCACATTTTTTGCTCTTCATAGGGAATTTTATGTACATAGACATATATAGAAAGTTTTTAATTATTGGTTCGCAAATGAAGGACTCAGTATTTCTAAGAAATCGGTTATTTTAAAATCCACACCAAACTTTTTTATCCATCTGATCACATGCATTATGTAAAACAGGTATTTTGTTTATAAGTGTCCTTGACATCCTCCTCCCTCGGTTAGCCTCCCTAAAGCTTATTTTCCACGAAAAAACAAGTTGGGCTCATATAAAAAGCTTTTGAAAGTTATCTAGGGATCTTTTATTTTCTTAAAAAAAATCTTGTTTGTTCTTCCTTAAAATTTTATTAATTATGCGACTAGGTCTAAAACATGTAATATCTGTTATTGGGCACAGTTAAATTTTCAAAACACCAAACAGAAAAAACTTAATGTCATGAACTATAGCTTTGTTATACTAGTGGAACAAGTCTAAAATCTTAACCAATTTAATTATTTTTTTTAAATACACAAATTTCGAGACAACTTTTCAAACTCTCTCATATCAAATAAACTTATTTTTCACAGGAGGTAAATAAGTAGAAAATAAGTAGAAATTTCCATTGGTAATATTAATTCATTTGGTTAGTTGGTTGCCTACAAATGAGTTTCAAGTATCCAACGATTTTTAGATATCTGGCGTGATGACTCGAAAAAGAAAGGAATATTTTATGAAAAAACTTGTAAAGGAGATCCTACAGTCATCACTTTTTCTAGCAACAAACGGTGGTATGATGGTGGTAATGTTTTGTACTTTCAGGTAACATTTTTTTGTTTGAAGCTTTACCTCCCACTTTACCTCCCACTCCCACAAAAAGTAATTGAAAATCAACTCAAAGTATTGTTCTAATTAAGAAAACAATATTCTTTTATACTTGTTTTAATTTCTGAACAGGGTATTCGATGTTGAAGTTGCAAAATATTAGCTAGGGAAGAAGCTTCATGCTAGTCGCCATCTTTTTTCCCAAATGTAAATAAATTTCATTTGCCAGAGGGCTTGTGACGTCAACTCCTGGATGATAGTTTCGCTGACTTAGCCTCGGCCCTGGAATTTGTATACAAAGCAGTTTTTTCATATATAACCAAGCGATTGTTGACCCCTTGTTTTGTGTTTTAGGACATGTTCATTAAAAAAGACTGCTAAATTACAGTTTTAGACATTGTGATTAGTAGAGTGACAGTGCAGTTATCTCTATTTGTGGGACCATAGGGAAATAATATTTTTTAGAACGTAAACAAGTGACCGCAAACACCTGTGAAATTATGGTGGATTAGGACTTGTTCAACACATAGCAGTCCTTTACGATGAAAATGACTATTTTGATACAAACAGTAAAATAGCCAAAATTACAATTTTGAGTTTTTAGCAGACAAAATAACACATTTTGATAGATTTGTAGTATGAACACATCCATAGTAGCTATACTTGTTAAACAAATTTTATGAATTTTTGGTGAGGTAAATGACAATTTTGACACATTATTTCTAAAATAGGCTAATTTCACAGTGTAGTTCTTCCTAAAATAGTATCTTTTAGTCAAAAAAATTAGCAAAAGAAGGTAATTTTGTTATAAATGATTCAATAATGCATATGAAAGCCTCTTGGTAGTACAACATTTTGAAAAAAATCCTCATGTGACAAATATTAGAACACAAAAGATGTGCATAATACATATCTCATAAATATCGAATTATTAAGAAAAATGGCACCAAGACAAAAATCATTCAAAACCACCAAATTTGCAACTTATAGCATCCTTTTTCTCTACATATAATGCACAGAATAGGATCTGAAATTCAAATTATTAGCACAAGAACACATTTTTTATTATTATTCACGACATTAAACTTAATTGTAATAATTTACTCATCATCGTATTCAATGAGGCCTTTTTTTTCCGTCTGGGAGATGACGTCAAACCAGGTTTATTGGAAGAAAAATATCACAAAATAATGGCTTTCAACGAGGAAGCATGTTTGTGGCTTTATTATTTCCTTTATTATTTCGAATTTTACTTAATAAATGTTAAATTACTAGTTCTCAACATAGTGTGAACATGATAAGATGAACTTTTTTTAAAGTAACTTAAGCTTTTAAAAAATTATTTTTTTCTGTTTGTTATTGTTCAACTTCCTGCTGTTTTTATATTCTGATGATATCATGATCAGAAGGGGATACTGTATTGAATTGAGCTAACAGAGATGCATATTAATAATGATTGACCGAAGAAACAATCCATGTTTTGGCTATTTTTGCTCTTTTATTTACCTACATATATGTTTTTATTTTTCCCATTTTTATTTTCATAACTTTTACCTAGATAAATTTAAACAGACTTATAATGCAATTACTTTAATGGGATAAATTTTCGCGGGGATTAAATTTCGCAGATTGTCCCTTCAAAAATTTGGAAACAGGCCATCCACGAAAATTTGTCCCGCAAAAATTTTGAAAAATTGCTCGATCCGCGAAATGTTAAATATTTGTTTTTCTTTGTTTTCAAAGTCTGAGGCTTCCTTTTTTGTAGGCCTAATTTTTCAACCTAGTACTGAAGATGAAAAGATAAGAGAAAAATGACAAGAAAATTGTTTTAAGTAGCTAGTTTTAGCAGGTGTTATATTTTCTAATGATTCTAGAAATAAATACTTAATCAAGTACAATAGATATAATTTCAGCTGGTTTTGCTTGTTTGTTTCAACTGTTTTCACGCAAAGGTCCGGTTCTGGCGGCAGCATTAAAAAACGTCACTATCTCGTCACGGTTTCTTGGATGGAACAGCAGACAAAATTTTACTCTTTTTCTTTTTTTGTCGCATTTGGCAGGGAACCCGCATTGCAAGATTTAACCAAAAATGACCCAAGAATCACTTCCTCTTTAGGCTCAGTGTACAATTCTGTCACAAGCTCTGTATATCTGTTGATTAGCATACCTTGCAAGCTATTTCAAGCCCGCCTTGAACTAATGGAGAACGTCTATAGTTTGTTACGTTATAGTTGTGTTGAAAGAGCTTTGAACTAAAATGCAAAACTACACTTTGTCTCAGTCGGTGTAGAAATGACCGGTGTAAGGAGGGCTGATGGGACAGTGCCATTCGGCCCTGAACCCATTTGACAACTTATTTTGCTTGTCCCGGCGAAAAATTAGAACATTCCTCATCCGCGAAAATAAGTCCCCGCAAAATGCTAAAATTTCGCGGATGAGCTCAACCGCGAAATTTAATCCCTGCGAAAATTTATCCCATTAAAGTACATCAAACCAAGATATGAAAACCTAAGATTTCTCTCTCTTTTATTGACACGCATCGCTCTATGTATAACTGATAACGAAAAGCTATATGTATACTATTGTGAACATTCTTCATATATGATTAATATTTTCCCATTGTGCTTAATCTTTATAATTTGGTCACTTAACGAACATCTTTATACCATGTCCGCTGTTTGAAATTTTTATTTCTTGACATGACACTAACATGTTTGGCTCATACTTTCAAAATAAATAAAAAAAATGTTTTTTTTAGAAAACTTCTCGGTAATTTTTATTTTTATTCTGTTGGATTAATGCCTGGAATTTTGTCATCACTCTGTGCTATACTAATTGAAAGAAAAAATCGACGTGGTGCTTTGGCAGTTTACATGTTTAATCAGGTATGTGTAGTAGATTTTTAAGTATCACTAGAATCATTGAATGCTGGGTATAGGACTTACGAGATGACCCTTAAGGTGTCCTCACCCTAAAGGTCATCTCATAAGTAGACGTAGAGCATGAGCAACAGATGTAGACGATGAGCATGAGCAACAGATGATTTAAGTCAAATACTGGCTCAACATGTTTCACTTGCACTGTTCTCAGAATTTCGATTACTGGGGTGAAGGAAAATGTAAATGTTATTCAGAAAAGTTGTTGTAAAATTTGTAAAATTTTGTTTTAATCTACTGAGATATGTTTCACTCTGATTTTAGTGATTTAATGGGTTACCACAAGTCAACAAAACTATAATTTGAAAATGATGAAACTTATACTTATACTTAATAAACTTTTACTATACTTATAATTGCATATATGCATATTTGAATTGTCTGAATCTTTTTTAAAAAAGAGAACAATGCAATAAATTAACAGCCAAAAAAATTGCCATCATAAAGAGAATTAAAAAGTAAAAATTTAATATGCAGCAAGAAAAAATCTGCAAAAATGATAAATAATCCACTATATTCCACAATAAAAGACCTAAATTATCCAAAACAGGTAAAGTCTACCTTTAACAGAAGAGATTATCAAACATGATAATAAATGAGATTATCATAAAAAAACAGAATTAATAGAAATAAAGAAATCTTATTATAATAAGATTAACATGTAGCATAAGAAACACAACTTAAGAAACACAAGGCTCGAAATACGTAAAACTTAGAAAAATTTCAGGCTCAAATGGATGATTTTTTAAGAAACATTGAGTCTGCCTTGCAAAACCAGTTTCTTGAAAAAAAAAGATGTGTAGCATATATGTCATTTTTAGTAATGACCTCATTCTTCTAAAGTTTGGGACGAAGGAAGGTTGGAGAAATGGCAATCTTGGTTTGAAATCGCCAAATCAAGTTCACACCATGTTTAAGTTTTTCTGCCATTAGGTAGTTGGTTAATAATAAATGTTTTGTATGCAGTTTATAACATCCCTTTGTTTCAGAGTTGATGTTGACTAGTTAATATTGACTAATACATCCTCAAAAGTTTTCTTTCAGTTCTTTGGAATTATTTTAACAAAATCGTATGTAAAAACATTTAGCTCTGCCAAAATCCACACCAAACTTAAAGAATTTTCGTCTTTGCTAAATTAAATTCACCACAGCAAGAAAACAAAAATCAATGTTCCCCGCAACCAAAAAATTGTTCATTGAAATACGTACTTTCGTTATACATAGCCGGTCTAAGACAGATAGAAACTTATTTTTTTTACTTTTTGTGAAATGTGATGTTTTTGTGTGTTTGTACAGGCATTGGATACCACTTTTAACATTCTAAAACATGATGGATATGCAAAAGATATACGTTACGGTGAGGTATGTCAAGTTTCCTTTTTTGAAATTTGATTACTCAATGTAAGAAAGCACGTCATTCCTAAAGTTAAGATGTAACGCATTTGCTGAAAAAGCATAAAATGTCAACCTGAGATATACACAACATATGTTTACCAATTGGCCGGCTCTCTTTTACATTGTTGTGGTCGAGTCATTTACTGTAAACCATAAAACATTTTGAACTAGAAAGAACATCAAGCAAAAGTGACGATAGCTTTTTGATCATATTATTTCTAGGTTTACCTATTTGCATCAACCATGGCTCTTCTAATGTACATGTATAGGTAAATTTTCATGTTGTTTATTTCAGATTGTTAATTGACCATTTTACCTCGCCTG
The DNA here is from genome assembly GCA_030067915.1 of Hydractinia echinata. NCBI lineage: Eukaryota > Metazoa > Cnidaria > Hydrozoa > Anthoathecata > Hydractiniidae > Hydractinia > Hydractinia echinata. The sequence goes on along the minus strand of JASGCC010000236.1, from coordinate 140,111 downwards.
TGATAATTATTTAAGAATAACAACAGGTCTATTTTTCAAGATATCTAACCAGACTTCAACGATGTGAAACATTTTTGACAATTTGTCTGTAATTTTTTTGTCTGTACAGAATCTAGGTCTGTGTAACTATTCAAAATAATTTTATTTTTTTAGATCAAATAACCTGCCTGATGGTTTTATAAAAGTCCTTTTTGAGTAAGTATTTCTTATTTTCATACGCTAACTAATTTGCATATATATTTTTAATTGTGCATCTGTTTATCTGTTATTTAGTTCTGGTTTGCGAGATCGCCCCAGTCGTGATATGTATGAAAGTCCTGGTTATGGTTACGCCCACATGGTACATTGGTAGGCTTAGTATTATCTCCTTCCTCTATTTAGCTGTAATTTTTCAAATCAAATGTTGCTACTTACCATAACGTTTTTCTCAAATAACAAATCTCTCTCTAACACGTTACATGGGATTACTAAGAGAAACACTCAAGTCACTTTTAGTGCTTACAACAGCTTTCATTTAGGCTTCATGTCAGTTCCATACACCTAAAACTAGCTTATTAGGTAGTACATGTAGTCAGGTAGGTACATGTAGTCTCCTATCGGTTTAAATTGATATATAAACATAGGAATGGTATCAATTTAATTGGGTAATTCATGAGAAAAGAAATTTTCTTCTAGCCCTGTATCAAAATCATGCTTCACTGTAATAATATTATCCCTTTCTTTTGTTTAGCTGCAAACTATCTGGTCAAGCATTTTTAAGTGGATTCGGTCTACAGGCTGCTTATAATTTACTGTCAGTTCTACCAAAATCTTTTAAGAATCCGGGTAGGAAATTTACACATATTTTTTATAAAATTTTAAAGGTCATTAATTTTATAGGTCTATTCCCAATTTTATTTTAAGAAAAATTGATATTTGCCCTTTTGGAAAAAGGAAATTTTCGAACTGGTGCATTCTTAGGAAGTTTTGTTGGTATATATAAAGTAAGTTTTATATTAATAACACGCTCCTTGTTTATAGTTAAACTGTCGTTCTCATTGTTTCTTTGAATATGAACAGATAATGGAATTATACTAGCACTAGTTATGTGAGCAGTTTTTATACTGTATAGACAGACCTTACTTGCTGTAATTGTATTTACCAAGACTAAATTGACTTTGATATATCGTTTTCTTTTGGGACTAATTTACAAAAATCTTTCCGTGTTAACCTTGTTAAAGTTTATAACCCACCTCTCCCTCCCCCAATTACCCTCTTCCACACATGTACGTTTTAGAAAATCACAATCGTTAATTCATGAATCCCTAGAAGACTAAACATAACCGGGGTAATTGACTGTAATTGTAGCGGTTTCCAAGGTCTGCAAGTCAATGTGGCGAATAGAATGCACTCCATTGTGTCAATTTGACTACCTTCAAAATCAATATTTTTGTAAATAATTTTGTTGTTTTATCTCTGTAGTTAATGGAGGTGCTACTAAGCAAATATCCAAAATCAAATCGACATGTAAATGCAGCATTGGCGGGTAACAAATTTGTTTTCTTATAATTCTAAGTTATTTAGGATTAAATTTTGTTTTAATAACATCATTTTATTCAAAGGTGGCGTCGCTGGGCTGTCCATGTTCTTTCAACGAAGTTCATACATTGCAACATACCTAGCGTCCAAAACTATTGAGGTAAAATTTCTTAATTGATGTGGTTTGTTGTTCCCGTAGTCATAAGGAGTACAGAAAAAGTGAAGGGAAGCATTTTTTTTTCGAGTTTACAACTATTACAACTACTGTTATACTGTTACGAAAAGCGATAGTCTCTTAGTCATTGCATGAAACGGTGTAATCCCATCGACAAAAAATTATTGGCTAAAATTTGCATAAAAATTAAAAAATTCTTCGTTTTCGACAGAAACTCAGACAATGGAAAAAGGCATACGAACAAGTTGGCAGCATTGAAATTTTTTATTCACACAATCCGCAGGAGTGTGTGTTTGGTTTAGCCTTTCTTCGTCTCGGAATAAAAAATGAACACATTGGTGAATATTTTACGCGGAGCCAATTCATGTGCGAGATTACATGAGAAAGTAGCCGAGGCGGTAAAAATTTTATTTTTAAAGCGGGTTGACATTAATTTTTAAAGGAATGTCTTAAGATCTAGTGCTCATAATGTTGTATTTATTATAGTGTAGTTAAGTCTAGCTTAAGATAAACGTATTTCATATTCCTGTACAAGTTACCGACTCACACCTTAGGTGGCTAGTGTTTGGAAACGAAACTTCAGGAACGAAAAGTTGTTTAATGGCGCGCCGTTTATTCATTTTTGTGCAAAAGGCGCATATTTCGCTTTCCGTACAAAAGTTTGACTGATTTTTTCTGCCATTATGAGTCTTATCCCACATGTGTTGGATGTTGAATGGTTACTGGTTACTTGTCGTGGATTTTAATGTACGTATTTAGTCCTTATCTTAGTCTTTCAACTATGGTTTTACATTGATTTACTATCATTTTGGAGCTTAAAACATATTGATTGCATCAATTTAAGGAACTTTTAGCTAGCTATAGCTAAATTAGGTGCATTTTGGAAATTCATTCTGCAGACTTGATTCTATTTTTTATTCCATTTTATTAAAGTTTTTACCAGTGTTGCTAATGATTTTGTATCTCCATTATGATGATACGATCATCTTGAAATTTGTCATTTCAGATGATTCTTCGCACCCCAAAAGTCTTGACATCAATCAAATATAATTGTAAACACAAGGTTTCACTTTATTATAGACAACAACATCATTGGTTACATCACAAATTTATCGCCAATGAAGTCCAGAATTTTGCATTTGTTATGTTGTTGAGATTTTTCAAATCGAAGAGAAATAAGCTGCGTAGGAGCTTTTATATTATTTAGTATGTATATGGTAGAGCCTAGCGTATCTCACATTGGAAAAAAAACACATCACAGAATTAAGACGTAAATCACGAAATTAGGACGTTTTAGCTAATTCATCTTTTGTTCAACTGGGAAAAATTTCCACTTTGTTTACCTGCACAGGCCTCCCAGTGGTCATATATTTCATATATTTCATATATTTGGGAAATTCATCCAATTTATCATATATCTTCATATATTTTGGAGATTTTTCATATATTATCATATATTTTGACTGTGTCTTCTTGTTTTTTTAGATTTTTAAGTTCTGAAGTTTGTATTTAAGCTAGTAATTTACTATTTTACCAATCTTTGTTAGTGCTAACATACTTCTATAACGATATCAGAAATCCAATTTTTTTTGCCTAATTTCGACAGGTATTTGGCTTAGTTTTTATTTTCAAACCTACTTTTTATCATATATTTTGTCAATTTATCATATATTTACCTGAAAATATTCATATATTCTCATATATTTGCCCTAATTTTGGTCATATATTCATATATTTTGTATGACAATTTCCCCTGGGAGGCCTGCCTGCATTTTTGCAAAGTTATTTTATGGAATAAAAATCACGAGGGTGCCGATAAGCCGCATACACCGTGAAAAGTGCGGGCGTTTTCTGGCGAGTTTGGCGTTTTGAAATTTTTCCACGGGTTAACGACTAGTCTATATTATAATACCTGTATACGTCTGTCCGTCTGTCTGTCACGCAAAATGGTAGCTTAGCTGCGCAAGTAGCGAGACGCACGCAATGCGGTATAAAAAGTACGGGCGAACCCATGGATTTTTCCACGGGCTAACTACTAGTATTAATTATTTACATGATATTGTTATAGAGATTTATGAGAATAGCTGTCAGCTCCATTTTCTCAGTTTTAACGTTTATTGTTGTATTAAATAACACAATTTTTGAGGATTGAAGTTCGAAGTACATGTACTTTTTTTCCTGATGTTACTTCTATTCCGATATGTTTGTGAAGATTTTTGAGAATCACATCCAAGCTGCTACTTTTTATAAATTCCTTGTCTTTCATAAGTGATATTTTTTTCTCATTTGCAAATTTGTTACTTAAAATTGCAGTAATATGATGTGCTGATGGTACAAACAGGACTTGTCTATTGGGTTTTACAGGAATCAATTTTTCGCATACCCAGTGTTGTATCTTTGTTTTTATTATATATACTAGTTATTTAAACCCGTGGAATAATCCAGTTAAATTTATTGTGCTTCTTATCACAAAAAGGTTTGTTGATAATTTTATTAAGAAGGCTGAAAAAGAAACGTTTTAAACGAAATCCCGTGGAGATATCCACTCAAAAACATTTAAAATTTATTCTATGTTTCTTATCACAAAATCATTTGTTGTCAGTTTCATTTTAAAGACGCTAACAATTAAAACTTTTGAACGAAATTGACAACTATAATAACAACGTTAATTGCCTGTGACTTTACTCGTATAACAATTTATAACAAAGCTCCCGTCACGGTAAATTTAAATTCGCATGCAATAAAGTTCCTAACTAATGAAATCACTTTATTTTATCACATGATTTGTTTTAGCCAAACAGCGAAATTCATTGTTCTTTTCGTCAAAACGTTTTGTTGTTAATTCCATTCAAGCGGGAATAAATAAAACCAATATGTTTTTCATATAACAGTAGACAATAGACACGTGCTTAAGGGAATAATAAAAATTAATTACCCGTGACTTTTGTGTAATAAAGTTTACATCGTTACACAAAGGTCTTTATGAGAACAATAAAATAAATTAACCGTGACTTTTTTAAAACAAAAATTTTAAATCAATTTGAAAAAGCACACAAAAGACAGAATAAAAATAAAAGTTTAGCAAAAGTGACATGTTACCGCGGCTGTTTCTTTAGAAAAAACAACACATCCACTTTGCCTGTCACAGAGACACGGAACTGGCGTATTATTATATAGATACTTATATATATAGTTAATTGTGTATTCTTTTGTTATTCATGGTTTTTGAAAACAATTTATTAAAAGAAAATAAATAAAAAATATTACTGATATTTTTTTATAGTAAAGTTCTTTATATACAGTGTTTTTTTAATCGACATCACCTTCTATATGCAAGTACTGCTGCTACCCCTTATAATAGAACATTTCCACAAAAGCGTAGATAGTTGAAAACCTTCTTGTTTCAACTGACAGAAGGTCAGAATAGCCTTCTGGCAGTTGTGAGTGTTTAAGCCGTCCCACTTTCTTGCATAGGCAGATTTTAACCATGTTCTAATTGATTTATTAGGATTGGATTGTGTGTTCAAACCGACAGGTTTTCTTGTTATGTTTGAACTAGCCAGTGACTACTCAGAGAAATGTAAATTCTGAAAGTTCGTGTTTTAAATCGTAAAATCATTGGTCATCTTGGAAGTTGTTATTTCTTAATTTATTTTTATCAAATTTATTGTTGGTAAAAAAGCCACGCCTGATGTAAACTGCGTTATCCTTGTATAAGTGACTAATAGTGTGACAGTTTTTATAGATGAACAGAAAATCGACATTGAATAATGTCGAGCATGAAGTGCAAGTGTCTGTATTCTGAACCATAATTTAATTTATTTGTGCATGATGTCAAATGCAGAACGACAATTTTAGAATGAACTGAGTTTTACTGTCCCTAAATTCTGTTTTTATTTAGCTGTATTATATGAACGGGATCCATAAGGGTGTATTCCCCTACATCAAACATTTCGATTCATTTTTATATGCGATATGTACAGGCATCATGTTTCATGCTGTAAGTAGTCTTTTCACCTATAAGTAAGATTTTAAAATTGTTTTTGTTTCTGCGACAGCATCAAGGCAACCACAAGCGCGTATGTCGTATATTTTAAGCTTTGTTCTCACCTGGCACTAAAGAGCACTAAAGAGGAGCGATATCTCGTGTTTTTTTTCATAAGTGAGAATCAGTTTCAACGCTCCTTAGTGCTCATTGTCGCTCATTAGTGCTGTTTTTCGAGCACTAAGGCTTAGTGCTGTTATCAAAATTTTTTGATAACATATCATTGTTTTCTTCTGAGATCAAAGGTGCCGACATTCGTGCATAAGTACTTTATACAGAACATGATTTCCAAATGACGAAATAGAGTTCTTCTTCTACGTTCCATGCTCAAAAGAGATCTTATATGAAGTATTTTTCTCTTATAGTGTGAATCACTTTAAAACAGACGCTCATTTTCCAGTGATCTTTAGTGCTCAATTTCTATCGCTCTTTAGTGCTCTTTAGTGCCAGGTGAGAACCAAGCCTTAGCTAATACTACAAACAGCGCTTTCCAGCCTCCTCAATTCTCCTAAAACTGGCCCATTCTTCCCTACAAGTAGCAATATTTGTCAAATCTTCTTAAATCTGATTATGTAAATGTTTGGTAGCTTCAAGATGGAAATCAACGAGTACATTTTGTTAAGTTTATTCTGCTGCCAGAAAGTTTAAAGAGAATGTTAAATTCGCTCCAAAACTGAAGTAATTAGATTTAAAGCAGACATTGCTATTTTAGACAAATTTCAAGCTTCTAACGAGCTCATAGAAAAGTGCTGACAGCAGCAAATATTTATTGCTGCTAGTCGCCAGAAAGTAAATTTTTTCTTCAACCTTCACACTTTTTCTGACGTGAAAATCGTGATTTTCTTAAAACAGTTAGAAATTCTGCTCACAAGTTCACAAATTCCCTGTACAATTTATTTCACCACATGAGGCTTAGTGCAACGTTCTGATAAGAAGTTGGGAGTATTTTCGCCTTTGTTAGAAAGTCTGTTGATAAATTTTTATTTTTTAGGCTGTAGTCCAACCATTGTTCTTACGCAATACCTATTGGTCCTTTCTTTTAAAGCTTACAGGAAAGAGGTAAAAATTTGGCAGCTGAGACCTACCAGTTTTTTAGTCTCCTCCTATTGTTATATATAAAACATTTCTAATTAGGTTTGACGCAATTAATCGTTTTAAATTGGATGTCTGGGGACTGGAAAGCAGCAAAATAGATAGGTTAGCAGCTCAAAAGAAGTCCTTGTAACGCATGTCATATGGCGAGTGAGTTTTGGCGAGTTCAAAGTTTTATGTAGAACTAATTTTCTCGAAATTGAGGAGGTAAGGGATTTTTAGAAAAATTCTTTCTTGTTAAAGCCATGCGATTTTTTGTAAATAACGTCCTTTGTTTATGTTTTCGTATATTTTTATGCTATTCAAATTTTCAGCGTAATTTGAATCGTACAAATCGTTCTTTTAAATTCTTTTAGACAAATTATTCTCGCCTATTTACCAAATCTTCCGTAAAGAAATATTATTTTGAGTTTTTTTACTGCATAGAAGTTGAAGTATATATGTATATTTATGCATCTATATAAACACATGATAATTTTGATTTTATAGTAATCTAAATTTTGATATTCAAATTCCCCAACGTATTTGTGTGACGTTTTTTAGAGGGTATTCAAAGATTTATTAGCTATTCTACATGCTCTTCAGTTGCAAGTAAATTAAAAATTTTACCTAGCCGTTACTTTAACTCCTGTATCATATCTTTAAACTTCCTTCATCATATATATATATATATATATGATTTCGAATTTTTCGTAGGTAGATATAGGCAGATATACAACGTCTTTGTTTAAATATTTTGATATTCAGATGTATAATTAGATCTGTTCGATTAAAGAACATATAGAAGTTAAATTTAAAACTAGTTCTTTTCATTTCCGGTTTTCTGAGGTTTTTTGGTAGAAACTTTAAAGTTCTGTATAATTTTAATCAAGTTTCAATCAATACAAACCATTTAAAATTTAATGCCGCTTTTTAAGTTAGGAGGCCTTAACTCGCTAAGTTTACCTAAAAAATTTATAGTTCTCTCTGTCGCCTAAAGAAACGAAAGAAAGGAACAAATTCTGTTTGAATGAATATATTTACTATCCAACGTAATTTAAGATGAGATTACGCATATCGACAGTTTTTTAACAAAATGAAAATGTTAAAATATATGACAACTTACTAGAAACTAAAACAACTCATTATTTCAACTTGATCACAAAATAAAAATAAATTGGTACTGCACAGATGGGTGTCAGCCTAAATAAATCTAGCTTCGTTCCCATGGTGGTTTAATTAGATGAAGGTCGTCATTAACTTCCAACCCAAGCCTCAAAAGACCAAGCATTCCACGATTCAACAGTCTGTCCACATAATAAGGAGCCTCCTCTACTCTTTGGTCGCATCGTCCTTTCAGATCACCACCAGTGTCACGAATATCTCGTATCAAGCGAATAGCTACCAAGAATTGCACCCAAAAGTACAGCTCTAGGATTGTAAATAAACGAACATAATTAAACACTGCACTTCGAGCAAATTTGAAAAAGATAAAAGATTTTTCACAGTAGGAAATCTTTAAAATTGCAAGTTTAGAGGTAAAGTGACTACTTTGATTCAAGAGTTTTAAACTTACCATTTTATAAGTCATATTTAGGCCGGCCGTAAATGGCGTTAATATACTTGCTCTGGTACATAGGGGCTGTTATTGAGTATTTGTTAAAATGGTTAGAAAGCAAACTTAAATATGTTTCTAACATACTATGTTTCAACAGCCTCTTGAACTGCAAAAATTTCTGCGCAGGTGACAATGTTGGTACCACCATTGCATCGGTCATTCCTGGTTTTAGATCAGGTCCAGCTTCCACCGGTTTCTTATATTTTCGACCATACTGGTTGTATTCTTTGCATAACTATGGGAAAACATTTTGCTGTACCGTAAAAATAATAATAAAAAAATAAAAAGGTTATTTTTTATTTTTTTTCAAAAAAACCTTTACGGGTTAAGGCACAGAAATTTTATAAAAAATAAAAATCTTAATACTACCTTATTGGAATAAATTTTCTCGGGAATTTTTGTTAATTTCCCCATTTGCGAAATTCATTATTTTTAAACCCTTGTTCTTAGCGAAATTTAGGATAATAAGTCGTTGTGCTCGCGTAAGTTAACCAATTTTCGCCCCCCACCCCCGAATTTTGTTGATATATTCTGATAACAGTTTGCTGACATTGTACCAGCTGTAAAAACGGAGAGTCATTAGTCGGTAACACAGGTCCTGAGAACCCTTACGTCAATGATAGAGATGACAATTCCTCCGATGAATCTGTTTATGACAAAATACTTCCAACTATTAGATTAATAGTCGTACACTTGTGATAAAAAACAATATACACGCAAATTCTTTTTTGGCGAATTCTAGTAATTGGCCAAATTCTCGCGAAATTTATTGAAACTATTCATTCGTGAAAAAAAAATTCTCAGAGGTGAGGGAAAATATTTTTTCCAAAAAATCAGGTATTGCTGTTAGGACCTACGAGAATTATTTTTCTCGTATGATAAGAGAGAATGACTGATGATACGAATACTGACAAGAAGAAAAAGTATAGTATAACCAAGGAGGTTTTAAAAAGAGTTTTAAAACCTCCTTGGTATAACTAATCTAACAATAGTTTTCTCTCGAGAATTAATTTTCGCGAATCGAATGGATAAGTCCAGAATCTATAAAATCTATAAAAAAGCAATTGTTGTACTTAAATAGTTAAATTTCGCTAATTTGCGAAAATTCTTTGCTTCAGGTATCTATATTATAATACCTGTCTGTCACGCAAAATGGTACCGTAAGTAGCCAGACGCGCTTATAAGTGGTATAAAAAGGATGGGCGGACCCGTGGATTCTTCCACGGGCCATCGACTAGTACATAAGAAATGTTATTATCTGTTTGTAAAAAATTATAATAACATCAACCTCGATCCCAGGGCCTGTAGCGTTTTTTGATATGAGGATGAAACGCGTACGAGGCCCTGGTACAACAGACTTAATCAACCAATGAGATTGCGTTCACGGCTTTTTAAATTATGTTAAAAAGATAATTAATGCAGACGTTTTTTTGCAAGCACTGCATTTTTTTATCAACAACAAATATGGCGGTGAGCATTACGAAGATTTTTCTGGTTACTTGTTTTTATGAAGAAAATATTTATATTCACGTTATTTTTGACTTCCTTGCATCGTTTACAAATTTATCAAAGCTGTTAAAAAATTTTAAACATTACTTTTGTTTCCTCACGTCACTGATGGTGAAAAAGGCAGCTGACAACTCAAATGGAATAGTGCGACGAACATCCTGTCCTGCGAACGAAAGTAACAGGTACTCTCACCTTTTGTTGGACACAATACTGAAAATTTTATTTTTGTTTTCATATGCTAAAAAGTAAAGAAAAACTTCGTACAGATGCAACTCTGTAGTGTGTATGCTGACTAACTGACTAAATGCTGTTGGCTTAAAGATGCACAAACACAACAAACACAACAATGACAACCAATTTTTCTTAAAATGCCACACGTGTCAAGAGATATCTTTTAACAGACTATTGGGACAAAATACTAGCTAAAGTATTGAAAAATTAATGGAAATAAATTAGGGAATAAAGTATAGCTAGCTGTATAAATAAAAAGAAATATATATATATACAAGAAATCACAACTATATCACATATTATTGTTTTTAGGCAATGAGAAAGAAAATATTGCAACATAAAGTTTATGGTGGGTCTGTTGAAGTATGTAGGCTGCGTGCTGAAACAAACTTAGTAATGGAACCTCAAATATCACAATTATGCAAACTAATACTGCCGTAAATGTAAAAGACAATTAAAGATTTTCTGCCGGATTGCACAAATAAGCTTTCAGAAAAATTACATTGTAAAGAGCGTTATATCATCACCAAAAACTCATTAATGTTATTTTGTTTCAAACACCTAGTGCTGATATTATGTCCAGTATAATATAATCTTGCCAATGCTTTTTGCCCTCATCGACCAGACCGTCCAAATTGCTGCATATATATATATATATTCAATGGTCTTCAATGGTACTTGGTGGACTTATATGGTAGATTTGTTTGATAATGGTGCATAAACTCCTATACCAAGAGCAGAGGTTGCTATAATAATGCAAACGTTCAGATCTTCTTTTGCAACTTCAAGAAGAATTTGGTTGGTTTTACATGGTCTTTGTTTGTGGTGTATGAAATTGCACAATAAAACAATTGCTAGATGTTATGTTTTTAATGTATATATATACTTGTCTTCTTAATATGTTATGTTTTATAACCTTAATCTGCAATATTTCTTCCTTGCCAACTTTTCTCTTTTTTCTGCGGTATACATTTTTTCTGTTTGGATTGACAGATTATTGATTCTTATTCCAAATATAATATGTTTCATTCTAGTCACTGTTTTTCCTGTTATCCGGTTGTTATAGATATTCTTAAGTATAAGTAAGTATAAGTATTGGTCATATAGCTATATATATATATAAAGTACAAAACAGGTGTTGAAGCAGTAAGCCTCGTCAATAACACAAGCTTTGACATTTTTTGATAAATTTCTAATTTCATTAAATTTCTTTCTCTTTCACTCAAAATTTCCCCAATGACCATCCAATAGATGACTTCCAATGTTTACGTTTTTAAGGGATTCTTGAACATACCACTTACCGCCTCCATTATTTTGCCTGTCGATTTGCGTAAGAGGTCTGGGGATTATAAACAACACGCGTCACGATGATGAAAGTCGTCTAGCTATACAAATGATGACAACACATCTTCTATTTTATTGTTAAGACAGAGATCCTCAAACAACATCTGTACAGCATTCTTCTCAAAGATTAAACCACGTAAAATGTATCAAGTCATTCCTACATCTTCAAGAAAATTCACTTGATCTTTAATTATTGCATTGCTAACACTTGAAAAATTAAAGATTTTCCATATGCTTATGATAAAACTCCAATGACGTCCTTGTCCTCATACTATTGACTCTAAGCATTTGACTTGTTATGGTCAGGAAAATTTCGGCCCTCTAAAGATCTCTGAATTTTCTCCAATTAAGTGGTCCATCCTTTCATCTGTTATTTTTGCAGCTGGTGTAAATTATTCTATAATATTTATAAGTGCTGTAGTTTTTATGTATGATACACCACAAAATGACTAGAAAGTCACTAAGGGTTGTATCTATTCTGAAATTGTATGGTGTATGGCTAGGTACCTCTAGCTACAAAAACTCAGCAAAACACTTTACAAATTCACGCCACCAATAAAACACCATCTTTAATCGAAACGTCACGCATACATTACTTTTCTGTGCATGCTTAATTTTGGGCGAATTTCAGTCTGTTGTACCAGGGCCTCGTACGCGTTTCATCCTCATATCAAAAAAACGCTACAGGCCCTGGGATCGAGGTTGATAATAACATGATTTTAGTGTGGACGTTGACGTTAGAAGTTCTCCCTAGATTTAAGCGATAAACAGTATAGATTGCATATGAATAAAACATTCGAAACTTTCAAATGCGCCTTGTGACGTTTCTTTTTCTTTTTATTTTAAATCGGTAAACGTGGTGTCATGAAAAGGTAGGGGACTGTGGCAAGAAACGAGAAAGTACAGTTTTCCTTGTAGTATGTTTACTTTATTGTTTTCCACGGGAAGAAAAATTCGTAATTTGAAAAAATACGAAAATTTGAATTCGCGCGGAATTTAATTTTTGCGGTTAAACAAATTTATCGCCGAAAATTAAAACGCCAGAGTTTCACGGTTTCAGATCCTCAAATATCTCGAAAAAATACATACACCACGGAGTAGTTATATTTCATCATAAGTTCTGACAATAACTTTGTGTTGACACTGTGCGTTGTCTGGGAGGCAGTATGTCAACGATCTACACTAGTACTGTTTCAATATTAAATTTAATTGGTCGATAAAGCTGTAAAAAAATCCACTCAGGCAGAAAAACAATGGAAAAGAACCTTGATTTAAATTTTCATGACGTCACCAATGACCCGTCCATATACAAAAAAAAAATATTTCTCCAAAATGTGTTTACCAGTTGCCTCATCATGTGCTCTGGATGAACAGTTGCAGAGATATTGTGATTTAAAGCTTTTTTGACGACATCGTAATTAACCGTTCGGTTCTGAAACAGGTGGGTTGACCCAGGTGTAGGAAATTAGAACCATTTTGGTCCCAGGATGTCCCTAGTTATTCAGTTATTCCCACCCGTTCCAAGTGATTTTACCCTTAACTTAAAAGCGCAGTGCAACGGCTTTACTAATTTAATTAAAAACATTGACGTTTAACTTATTCATTAACGTTGTGACGTGCGTTTGACGTCACGTCACAACATTGATAAATAAGTTATTTGTCGATGAGCAATTAAGATATCGCTTATCGGTTAGTTTTAAGGAAGAATTCTGCAAGTCCACATTTCCCCGTACAGACACAGACTATGCGTATTAGTATAATAGACTAGTTCATAAGCCCGTGGAAATATCCACTTAGGCAGAAGAACAATACAAAAGATCCGCCATTTAAATTTTTCATAAAGTCAGCAATATTGGGAAATTTTTGTCAAAGTTTGGTTAATTACAGAATAATTTTATAGGTGATGTTTTACAGACAATGTTATAGAAAACGGTGAAAAATATAATCCACTTTGCAAAAGTCACAGACAGATACAAGGAAGTAGCCTATTATTATATCAGATCGTTATAACAGATGACTGGTTACACTCGCTAGGTAAAAATCGATGAAGATAGATACTTACATGTGATGGAAAGTAGGACTCGCACGGTGGTGTCTTAACTGAAGGAGCTGCTGTACACGTGTTTTGCACCAAGTATAAACACGCGACTGCAAAAACAAATTTCATCATCTATAAAAAAAGCAATTGTTGTAGTTAAATATTTACTTTCAGTTCTGCGGCTTTAGCTAGCAGAACTTTAGAATGGGCCCGTGACGCCGTTTTTTTTATGAGATCGAGCGGTACCAGTCGAGTGTAACGATATAGAAAGTTACAATTCCAATGTTACAAAAACATTGTTACTTAATGTTTTGTAATAACCATCCAGGTCCAGTTTGTTGAGCTATTTATTTTCTAAGAGATTTATGAACGTTTTGCATATTTTTAAAAAACGCAATTGTGTTTACAAATTTGAACTCGTATTTTTTTGCATTCGCGAAAAACTTGTTCCTTTGTTTCTAAACAAAAGAGCTTAAGGTTATTGCTATGGAAGTTTAGAAAGAGTTGTACAGTGAATAAGAATTTTCAAATATTGGAGGTTGGGGGAAAGTGCATTACTATAATATTTTTAATTCGTCGATGTAGATTCAGACATTTGTCAGCTATTTTCCAAACCCGCGGAAGAATATTTTTAAAATGTCTACATTATAACCCATTATTCTCTTTCTCCTTGTACTTTCACATTTGCCTATTTCTTCTGCCTATTAACTATACAAAACTGAACATGTTTTGCAGAAGTTTAGTCTGACTTAACACATCTAAGACTTACCATGAACATGCACTGTACTACCTCTTTTCCAACAAACTGAAGATAAACAAACATGTTTTTTTTTCTCTTTATATACATTCATCGGGTCCGTGAAATATCATCTATATTAAACATAACATATCCTTGATAATTACTTTTTTTAATAAATTCAAAAAATCTTTCAAACAAAATCCGGATTGTTGACTTGCTTCATATTTTACAATAGCTTCGGGTCCGGCTTTTTGTTGCAATGAATCACTTGTTTACAATGGCTACCATGTTTGTTATGTCTGGTTTATTGTAACATGGCGGTATCATCCCTGTATAATAGCTTTGTTTTTTAAACCTTTACAGTCTGACTTGTTTTGATCACTGTTTATGTTAACATGCTTGTTTTGTTCCGAACACAACAAAGATTGCACCTGGTGTGTAATTAATCATCTCAAACGACATTTAAATTCTTGTTTATCGTTTGTTTATTATCCAATCCGCATTGAGATGTCAAAATATTTGTTTTCCCACAACACAATTTATTTGTTTGTTCTGTATCCATCTTGCTAACATTTTTCAGTTTTACAACAATTATCTTCACTGGCAAACAAGTTTATTTTCTATATCTATGTTTAATTTTCAATAAGATGTTAAATCTCTGTTTACGATTTTGATCAGACGTGCTAAATCGGTTACCGTGCTTTTATTGAGTATCCATTCGCATTCAAACGCCTCTCTAGTTACCCAACGCCCATCTAACAAGGGCGCCCTGTGATACCCTATTTCGAAGGCAAAAGTCGGTTAATAAAGCTTTGCTTCCGTGATAAAAAAGTTTATCTAAATCGCCTTAATATTGTTTGTCGTAAATGTCAAATTAAGAATATGACAAATTCTGGCTTGCAGAAGTTATAATCGGTGATGGCCTGCAAAACTTCAACACACTTCCATTTTGCCGTGAATAAAAACGGCGCCGTATTTTCAAAAAAACGCGTGTGAATATGTTGCGGAAAAAAAGTAAACTTTTGTCAAAGTATAGTCTGATAATTTAGTATCAAACTTTTTAAGATTTCGGATTACATCCGAGATCTTATTAAAACGGGCGGTCTTCTTCTTCTTCTTCTTCTTCTTCTTCTTCTTCTTCTTCTTCTTCTTCTTCTTCTTCTTCTTCTTCTTCTTCTTCGACCGATATTTTAACCGATTGCCGTAACGTCACGACTTTTAAAGTCCGACCTGGCCCCGCGTCCTAGCTCTTGCGTACCTATCTTAGTATTCGTAAAATTGGGAAAGAATGAAGACTGCGTTACGAATTTACTCACAAATATTGTTATAGACTGGTGTTTTAATATTATTTAATTAGCTATGCTAGATACTCCTTTAAATTTTCATTTCCGGTTATGTTTTTAACGAGGCGGATTTTGTTCAACTAAACCAAGCCCTAGGGGTTAAGGTAAGAGTCGTTTCTTTTGAGGGACCGAGTTCGCCATATTGATTATACTCCAGTTTGTTCACCAATCTGCAAAGCGAAGTGTTTTGAAGTGAAGAGAAATATTTGGTTGGGTTAGTATAATTATTTAACTGCCTAAATTTCAGTTCTATCAACGTTTAAGATATTCTCTTCATTGGGTCTATGTTTTCACATGCTAAGATGAAAATATCATCACGTTTGCTAGCCATGCATCAATCTAAAACAAACCAATTTTAAGATTTTAGCTACAAACGTAGATTTCAAGGCAGCATCCTGCTGAAACCTAGCTTTATTTTAAAGCTTGGTATATTATTATTTATTTTTATGCTGGGGTTGTAGCTCTTTAGCTACCTCTGACTGGAAAGTAGAAGTAGCCAAATGCAGTTTGGCTAGCTACAACAAAATTCTTAATCAATATTTCTTATAACAAATGCAGTTAGTAGGTAGCAACACCTTTTACTACTGTCATGAAAACTTACTCCGCAAAATAAAATTGGTGGAGAAGGCTGTTTCCTGTGTTTTTATTTAAAACGAAGTTGCAATATATAAAGTTTTTTTGGAAAAGCGTATTACTATACACATGTGCAACACCATTTACCTGTACTAAACGCTCAGCCCATTGTTAGCAACAGATTGTTTCCTGTTGTTTTTTGTTTAAATTGAAGATGTGATAATTTTTTTTGAAAAGGGTATTACGCCTAAACGGTTTACCTGTACTAAGCGCTCAGTCCAATGTTAACGACATGCTGTTTTCTGTGTTTCTGAAGTTGCGATAAAGTTATTTTTGAAAAAGGGTATTATACCTATATGGATGAGCGACATTGTTTGTCTGTACTAAGCACTTACAAGAGTAACATTTATTTTTGAACTTTCAGCGGGAACATTCTCCAAAAAAAAAAAAAGGCTGGTCAACTGTTTTTGCTATGACAGGGTAGCAAGGAGTTGCAAACTGTGTTTTTATTTCAGTTAAAGTTGTGGAAAGTTATTTTTTGAAAAATATATCACACCGAAAACACCATAATGTTGTGCGCCTATTTTTTGAAAAATATATTACACTGGAAACACCATAATGTTCTGCGCCTTGGTCAATTTACAACATACTATACTAAAGCGCCCCACCTAAATGTGTGGCACAGTTTACGGTTTTTATTAATTGCTCTTCCGGGCGTTGAACGCCAGGTAGCACAGTTACTTGTGGCTTAGCCCGGTGTTTCGATGGCGGTCCCTGACTAGTCTAAATATTAATACCACGGAATCACATTTTGGATTTAGTCTATTTTGTTAATTCTAAACTGATGAACGTAGTCATAACCTTTTTGTTTCTTTCGTCTACTTCTATTTCTTTTTTTTGTTTTTAAAATTAGTAGGATCCAACTTTATGGTCAAATCTTAGATATCTTAAATTTCATAACATTTTTAGTCATGTTGCAGGTATAATAAAACATTTCAGAAATATCGCTATACCACAAACAATAATATTTAATAAGTTGATGTGCTAAAACGTCTTCCTTTCTTTCTTACGAATGTTAAGTACATCACAGTATTGTTAAAGTAATAATTTTCATAGATTACTTTTTGTACATTCGGGGAGACCTTAATTCTAATATAATTGAAAAACTTTAAAGATCTACGATAAGTTGCGTCACGGTAGTGTATTGTCGAGAAAACATATTTCATAGAAAAGGGGGTGAGCAACAAAAAAAGGTGTACGTGCAGTTATACACTAGAAATGTTTAAAGATATACTAATAACATTAAAATAATTTCAAAACCAGGTCGAAATAAATCAAAAATTAAAACCTTAAAAAATCTAAACAATTTGTTTGGTTGGCACCTGGCAAATGGCGTGGGAATAGGATTGGATCCTACTCTTTCGCCTGGTCGCTGCGACAAGAAGAAATGTTTCCACAAGCATCTGATTCTGAAGTCTGATCGACTTGCATTTTTTTACCGCTTTGGGCTATTTAATTTATGACTCTCGCTTTTCCCGCTAACAGTAACACATTAGTTTGTTCTAGCCTGTATCTCACGCACTGCATGAAACAATTTGCAAGATAATACCATGGGATAATACCTGTTTATTTGAAATGACGGAACAAGATTGTAGAAGTTCTATGCAAAACAGGCTACTGGCGACCTCGAACGGTATAGGAAACAAAATTGCACACGAGCAAGAATCCGAAATCTTTTAGCCTGCAAGGGCTTTTCATTTATTGTTAAAATCGCCAAGGTATATAGAACTCTCTGAACATTCAGTGTCAATATTATTCAATCATCAGGTGGATAAACACAGTCATTTAACCACAGTTTGCGTTTATTGTAACAAATCCACGTTATGTGACACAATAAAGTCAGAAACTACAGCTCTGAACAAAAGTATTTTTCCCTAATGAGCAGCCATTATGTTTATTTTTTCCCAACAAGTGCAGAGAAGTCCCTCCCCCGACATAAATAAGACTCAACCATACAAACATAGTTATTTCCCAAACTGTTTAGGATGGCGCAAAATGTGACTGTGTTAACTTAAATTCGGGGTTTCCTCTGAGAAATTGGTTTATGCTTATGGATTGATTTGTTTTCGAGGTTTGCTCGTATGCAGTCCCCAATATAAAAAAGCCCCGGGGACAAGGTTGGCTCGTATGAGGAAACTGACTTTAGATATCCTTAATGAAAGCTTAGTAAACGGCAACCCTGGTCATAATATTTTGGGGAAAAGGGCGAAATTTCGAAGATCGTAACCACAAGCAATTAAAATCGCAGTTTCAGTCTAAGTAACACGTACTGAGAACTTACCAAGGTTTAAAGCGGATTTAAGACTAGGATCTTAGGTTATTTGTTTAGGTCTAAAATTTTAAAGGTTGCTAATTTTTGATGACGTTAGCATGCCGTAATTTCGCAATACTTTGGACTTTTCCGGGTGGTGAGTGGATTGATCCATAATAATACGGACATTGTGGAAATTGTGGAAATTGCTGCTAGCGCATTACTCTCCCCACACCTCTGTGGGGGAGAGTAACGCGCTGTAGAGCACTGGCCAAGTGATGCTGTTTGCTCATTTCGTGAAAGATCGGAAAAATGGAAAATATCCCAAATAGAGTTAATATTTGGGAAATACGCTAATATTTTTATGCAAAATTACGGAAGAATGAATTCAAAATACAATCGTTTTATGAATTAAATATTTCATCACACCTAACCAACAGCCACAAAATTCTCGATCATGCGGAAAATAATTTTATTCACAGCTCATAATGCCCAATGATATTTCAGAAAAATCTCTTGGTCTTCATGCTTAGCCAATGAGCGTAAGGTTTCCTCGCTTGTTGTGTTTATTGCCTCCGTTGCGTCAATTTTTAAAGCACATGGGCTTCTTGTTTTTCATTTAATATTACAGTTTAGACTGGAAACGGCTAGGTCGCAAGCCACAGAATTTTAAATTCATTTTGTGAAATGCTCCTCATAAAATGTAGTTTGATAGACTTTTGAGCGTATTATGAAGTCGGCAGATGTTTAAAGAACGGGTACACAGTAAAGAACGGGTACACAGCCTTAAAAATGGTAACACATTGTGTTATTTTTTGAAAAAAGGATCGTTTTAAGACGTTTTTACTTTCAATTGCCTTTAATAGCATAAACAACATTATACACTTTTTCGCATTCAGTGAGGCCGGATAAATAAAGACAAAATTTTGCACTACAAATTCGCGATTTTCACAATAATCTATACATCAATAATAATTCGTATGCTTAACCCAATGCTCCCAAAACAAATGGGATAATGGCAAAGATACCACCACTAATAGCTTTCGAGACACCTTCTGGGTCCCTCTCTACGAGATCATGAACGAACTGTCCAATGATTGGAATGTTCTTTAAAAGACCGAAGCCAGTGAGGAATTTTAACTTCTCCAACAATACTAAAGAGATGTGAAGATATTATTAGTGCACATTCCAGTTTTTTAGTAAGTTAGCACATTTCAAATAACTTTTGTAATGGTATATTCACCTCCTATTCATATATTTACCAACTGCAAAACTTATATATAGTTTTACAATCTTACTTTGATTACAAATCAATTTTTTGTTACATCAGCACCATAACTGGCTTTTATTTTTTATCCTTCGTGAAATATATCATTAAATGTGACAAAGCAAGAATAAGTATCATCAAAATTTGAGAAACAAGAAGAACGACTAATTGAAGAAAAGCTTTTAAATATGTGTAGAACTCTTACATCTTTCCAAAAGATCTTTGTCTAGTCCTGGAAGTTGTCTTTTCTCGCGTTCTTCATCAGAAAGTTCGTCGGTGCTATCGAAGGCTTCACAAATCTACGTGATAACAAATCTATATGGTAATTGCAAATGACACCCAAAATTTTGTGAGAAATTCTAATCATGCAAAATATAAAAGGTCTTCTTAAATCAGCTAACTTTACTGACCTCTGCACGGAAAACTTCATCACAGGCAGGAGTTTCATACTCATCTTCTGCTGGATATGACCATGCAGATACAATGCACAAAAGAGCGATAACTAATGCAGTCTTCATCTGAAAATAAAAATATGAACATTGCACACATTCTGATCATCATGTTTATAAAGCATTGTTATTAAGACAGCTATACACATGTTCGCATTTTTATTCACCTCTTGAGAATGTTACATTCTACCTAAATACTAGAAGTTATTTTGCAACTTGCGTATTTGGAACACCATGAAGCAGTGTAAAACTGTACGTGCATTACAAGAAAAATAAGTATATAACGCAAAAACAAAATAAATTTAGAAATACATAGTGTTTTTTACCTTGTGTTTGAGTTTGTGACAGCTTTCTAGGTGTATACAATGATTCTTCACTGTGTGGGACAAGTACTTATAGCACTTTAGTATGCTTTTCTGTTTTTTGTTGACACTCCTGTCCATACTAATATACAATAAAATAGTTACAGTAAAATAAATATAAAAAACAAACAGAAGTATTTTTCTCTGTTATCATATTTTTAATTTTAATCAAAAAATGCAAATGCTAATATTAAGTTGATAAATTTATGTGAAAACTAGGCCTAACTGTTTTGTCAGTTGAGATGTGATTAAACAAATGCTACACAAAATTAAAAACTTTAAATTAAATGTTTATTCAATTATTCCTTTTTGTTGTATTAAATTTTTATTTAGTGCATTTTTATTAAATTGTAACGGTCAATGGACGTTTAAATCGCAGCCTTCCGTTAAGTTATTGGAAACTCATATGGCCTAATACGGAGACCCTGTAGTACAAACTAAGCGTAATTACTCTTAACGTCGGGGGTGGGTGGGGTGGTTATGATGCCTGAAGCAGCTTTGGTATGACGGGCTCTATTGTTCCCAAAATTACATAAAACTGGAATAGGGGATAGGTAAGCATTTTAAGTTTTTCAGTCATTTGAGCGTCCTTCAGAGGGGATGGAGTTTATTGAATAAAATCGTTATAAGGGAAGCGTTTAATCGACGGGGCGTTTTTTTAAAGAATTACGCTATTTCTTCAAAACTAATATTTTGATTATTCAAAAAATATAATTTTAAAATTTCACATCTCCCAACAATGTTCAACGTTGTAGTTTTTTAAAAAAAATTTAAACGGATATAACTGATAACGCTGTCGAAATTTTGTATGGATTAAAATGCAAGAAAAACAGGCAAAGCATTTAAAAATCTGGCAAATGTGGTTAAAGCGGCAACTAAGGATAGTCATTTTATTCGTTCACCAAAGATCTCTCTTTTCCATCGAAATTATGACAATTTTGTGTCCGGAGTGTAGAAATATTTTTCGAATGTTCGTTTTTTTTGATAGAATTTCTTGAACAAATAAAAAACATGTATTTTAGCTCGTACAATTGTTGTTGAAAAATAATTCACAGTAATACCTTCTGTGTCTTTCAAATCCACACATTTTATTTCTTGCACTTTTTTAGTCCCTTAGGTAATAAAGTATAGTCCAAAAGAAAAATGCCAAAGTAGTACAACTGATTCTCGAAAACTGCCATGGAACTAAAAAAGAAGTTTATGCTCTTGGTAAAATGCGGTAGAAATGGCACAGGTTAATGTAAAAAGGGGATGTTTGAGTTACCAGTAAGCAAGAGTAATCGATTATTATACTTTATATTTCCTAACAATAGGTATAAAATTTAGTGACCATATTATGATTAATCTTGTGCAAGGGTAAATATAATAAAATAAATGTTGTATTTAATATACAACATTTTTAAAGAAATAATGCAACAGAAATAATTGAATAAACATTTAATTTAAAGTTCTTAATTTTGTGTAACATTTGTTTAATCACATCTCAACTGACAAAACAGTTAGGCCTAGTTTTCACATAAATTTATTAACTTAATATTAGCATTGGCGTTTTTTAACTTAATATAAAAAAACTATAACAGAGAAAAATATTTCTGTTTGTTCTTAATATTGATTTTACTGTAACTAATTTATTGATTTCCGCCGCGTAAGGCGGAGTCTTTAAAATCGCTTTGGAAGATAGAGAGATAGGGACCACCTAGAGCCTGGACGCGCAGTGTCCAGGATAAAGTATTTACCCTGGGCGTGGAAATTGTTCAATTTCTTAAAAGCCAATAGAAATGCGTTATTTGATTTTTTTAGCCAATAGGCTCTCAGATTGTCAGAATCTGATTCATGGCTTCCTCCTGCGAGGTATTTTCTCGAAGTTCTTCGAGTTCCAGGTCCCACAGGCCAAAATTTCTTGCCCAAAACAGTCGGTTACCGTTCCTCTTGATATGTTTGGAACTCTAAATCAATTTTTTGCAAAACAGGATGTTTGGTCGCTGAGACTTCTCAGGTAAAAAATGCTGTATCTTTTAAGCTAGCTAGTTTGTTTGTTACTTAGCTATGATAAAGTGATTTACATTTGCGATTCTTCAGGGTGTTTATAGATCTTATTTAAGCTACGCAATTCCCTAGCATTTCTGCCCAACTATAAAACGGCCTTCCTTTATGTAGTTAGGGATCAACTTATTACCTTTTTTCAAATATCAGGTGAGTAAGCAAATGACTTATAGTTTGGGAACCAAAAGTGATGATTATTAGCCTAAAAGGTGCAGTAGTTTGACCGGTTTAAGCTATATTTGCATGTACGGACTATTGCATATAAAGTTTAACATAAAGAACGTAAAATAATTATAATTTTAATAATCGTTAAAATGCAGCAGCATCAGATCAGAATTACAAACTTTGACAGGAAAATCCACTGTGCATTTTTCCGATAAAATTCTTTATGCACTTTATGAAAAGGGCTGTGTGCTTTTGTACCAAGATAACAAGTCCTTCATTAATCGCCATTTTGTTTTATACACGAATATTCAAAAAACATTTTTTTCAAATTTGAATCCTAAATCGAACATTTTTTCTTATTTTGGCCTATGGACCGTTACGTTGTATTGAAGCAAAAAATTTTGCTCTTAAAAAAAACTGACATACAAGCTTAACCCTATTCGGTCCGGGGTTTTTCGAACATACTATGACCGGGGGGGGGATCCCCCCCCCCCCCCTCAATAACTTTTTATAGGGTTGTTCAAAATGAATCAAACTTGGCACGCTTATAGTACGTCATAAAAGGAACAAAATGGCAGCAATAAATTTTTGCTTGCGTCAGCACATCTTCTGTGACGTCATCAGAAGCTTCAAATTTGTTAAAAATGCCATTATCTGCTTAAAATTTAATTACTTTTGTTCCAGAGCGAATTTTTGCATTCTGTTTGAAGTTTCTGAAAGCTAAATAAAAGTTATTTAACATATTTTCCGGTTTTTACGTGGATCGGATAAAGAATTGCCAAAAATTGCCCGAAAATCCGTTTTTTTCCGATTTTCGGGTAAAATCCGACAAAATCGGGAAATTAAAAAAAAAAACGTCAGGGGGGGCGGAATCCGCCCCACCCCTCCCCGGACCGAATAGGGTTAAATTACATGTAAGTGTGTCGTAACTTACGTAAATGGGGTCACTGAATAAAAATTCTCCCTGATGTGCACAAAAACATATGTGAATGTTGCTTTTAGAAAGCATCAAGTATACTGTATATATTTATTCTATTATCCAGCTTACCTGTTATTCCCACCTCCCTGCCTTTTTTGGCATGGATTGTAAAAAATATTTTTGCCTCTCCAAAATTTGCATACATTATCTGTGGAAGAAATTTTTGTGGAACTTTTTTTGCAGAACTGGGCCAAATCCGCAAAAAAATTCCACAGAAATTTTAGAAATCACTCAAAAATCGGTCAAAAAAATTCTTCTGCAAAATTTTCCATTTCAGCTATCCGCAACAATTTCTACCACAAAATTTTTCATTTCTTCATACTTCGATTTCTTTAGGACTAAAGTCTTTGAGTTCTATGTTGCTCATTTGTAAATGCCTTAACTTCTGAATACTATGTTAGACAAAATACTGATTTTGCCTCTACTAAAATAACTGAACTTTAGGCACCCAAAAATTAATACTGCACATTTTGTGAAAATGTTGTCATCTGCACAAATATATTCTGCAAAATGAAGCATTTTTGTACCACTCATCCACAAAAATAAGTTTCAGGAAAATAATTTGTACCCTTGGCAAGTTCGGCTCTTACAACAATTTTGAATGCATATTAAAATTCCAATTAAAAGTTGTAAAGGTTGCTTATAGCCTGGAAAAGATTTGAGGTAATCCTATGTGTGTTTATACTTTTTATGCTTCATATTTCCAAACTTTGTTAAAAACTTGCTGAGTCTTGCTAAAAACAATACTACACACACTGAGGTTTTTCACCCAATCTCACATATCCAGCCTATATCCAGCAATATCTGATTCCTGCTAAACCCACCTTTATTTTGTAGGTTAAAACACTAATCCGGTGGTAGAAGTAATAATAGAGTAAATATGGTATTCTTGGTCACTGTTGAATATAACATTTTAGGGATGCTTTTAGGCAGGTTTAGGAACTTTCAAAAAAAATTAAAATATTTATGAAACTGCCAAATTTTACGCCGGTATTCTTCTTGGAAAGATAGACATCTCAAATATTTGGCGTTTCACAGTATCACCTAATTTTTTTTATCAAAACTTCATAAAATGGTGAAAAATGTTATTTTAACTTGCATTTATGCCTGTCATCTTTAAATATATAGGGCACAGAACAATATCACATTAATGTGCTAAGATTATTTCAAGTTCTTCATATATGTTTTTTCATATAGTATTTTTCTTTCTTTTTTAGGCCAGCCATAATCTAACACAGTCATCATCAGCATTTCCAAAAAATGTTGACAGAGTAAACTGCAAACATTAAATTGTGAAAAATGAACCATCACTAAAACTAATGTATATTTATGTAATTTATTCTAGTCTTATTTTGGTTATTTAATAGTATTTATTTCACATAATTTTACTGGGAAACCCGACTTCTATGGTTTTCTTTGTCAATTTTACAGAATTTGTATCATGAAATTTTTTAGAACTTTCCAGGTAAATCCCCAGTTTTAAATCTGTATATTTTTTTTATTTATTCAGATGTAATTAAAATTAAAGTATATATAAATTGCGTTATTTTTCGCCCATATTTAATACTTTTCAGGCCAGGTTACTTTAACCCCTGTTTTTTTTTATATAAGAACAGTGTTATAAGAACATGAACCTCAGATAAAAAATAAGAACATCCCCAGACTCAAATCATTGTTTTTACAACTAAGAACGACCCCAGTTTTGTAATCATTGCTTTTCTCGCATACAACAAGTGGGAAATGACATTCGCACTGGATCGATCGCGCCGCTGTTCACAATTATTGGAAGTTCCATAAAGAACAAAATAAAGCATAATCAATTTCTAGTGGCGATACAATTATACCATTAAACTCACAGTGTGACAAAAACTTTATTTTGATTGCAAACAACGATGCGGATAGATTTTCCAGTCTTTTAGTTGGACATAAACAAACAGTAGAGTTGTTTGATATTGTAAAAATTCCCGGTGCAATATTTTTTAAGCTGTTGAAGAAATGAGTCGCTTTACCTTATTCAACATTTTTTGGGAACCGAAACGGTTAATGTTATTTTCGGAGATTTCAATGTAAATGAAGTGGACGGAAATTACTTTCTTCATCTCCTCACTGAATATAAACAAGTTGTAACATCTCCAACTCCAACACATATCTCAGGCTCACTTATTGATCGCATTTATATCCATGACAATTTGTTTTCCACGCTCAATGTCGAGGTCCTTGTTAAAAATGTATATTTTAGTGATCACGATGCAATCAAACTAAAACTACTCAAGAAATGGAATAGTCAAAAAGCCTCAAAAAGCCTCAAAAAGCCTCAAAAAGCCTCAAAAAGCCTCAAAAAGCCTCAAAAAGCCTCAAAAAGCGGTTAAGTCACATAGTTTTGCGCAATCATTCAATCGTTTATCCTGTTTATAAATTGGAAATCTCAGCCTTGGGTCGATTATTAAACGTTTTGCTCTGAGGAAAGTTTCTCTTGACAAGGCGGAAATCTTCAAGCCTTAAGGCTTCTTGTTGTATATTAGTATGGGCAGAAGTGCCGAAAAAAACCCAGAAAAGCATACTAAAGTGCTATAAGTACTTGTCCCACACAGTGAAGAATCATTGTACTCCTAGAAAGCTGTCACAAACTCACACACAATGTAAAAAACACTATGTATTTCTAGATGTATTTTGTTTTTGCGTTCTATATTTAATTTTCTTGTAATGCACGTACAACTCTACAATACTGTATGATATTCCAAATACGCAAGTTGCAAAATAACTGCTAGTATTTAGGTAGAATGTAACATTCTTACGAGGTGAATAAAAATGCGAACATGTGTATAGCTGTCTTAATAACAATGCTTTATAAACATGATGATCAGAATGTTATGGTGCTGATGTAACAAAAAATTATTTGTAATCAAAGTAAGATTGTAAAACTAAATATAAGTTTTGCAGTTGGTAAATATATGAATAGGAGGTGAATATACCATTACAAAAGTTATTTGAAATGTGCTAACTTACTAAAAACTGGAATGTGCACTAATAATAATAATAATAATAATAATAATATCTTCACATCTGTTTAGTATTGTTGGAGAAGTTAAAATTCCTCACTGATGGCTTCGGTCTTTTAAAGAACATTCCAATCATTGGGCAGTTCGTTCATGATCTCGTAGCGAGGGACCCAGAAGGTGTTTCGAAAGCTATCAGTGGTGGTATTTTTGCCATTATCCCATTTGTTTTGGGAGCATTGGGTTAAGCATATGATTTATTATTAATGTATAGGTTATTGTGGAAATCACGAATTTGTAGTGCAAATTTTTTTCTTTATTTATCCGGCCTTCGTTTTCTCATAAAGTGCTGAAAAAGGTTAGGATGTTGTTTATGCTGTTAAAACGGCTCAAATCGATGATTTTATCATTATTTTTAAAGCTGTGTACCCGTACTTTAAACATCTATGCCAACTTCATAATACGCCGCTCAAAAGTCTATCAAACCACATTCTATGATATTTGTTCCCGAAAGAATAGTAAAAAAAAATTCATGATTTGATTTTTTATTCTCAATTTTTTATTTTCAATTTTCAATTTTTTATTTTTTTTAATATTTGATTTTTGGTTGATAAATTTTGAAGTTTAAAATAAAATAAAAAAATACCATTTTTGTACCAAAATTATAATTTTCGATTTTCATTTAAATTAAAAATCAAATGATCTTAAGGGTACGGATCATGGTAACTATTTTTTTCTTTCTAAACTAAAAACATTTACGTGTTAAAAGTTTAATAATAACAAGTCACGTGGTGTAGAAGAACTCCGTACCCAAGCTACAAATCGTTATCTTCCACGCACATTCATCATAATCTTTAAGTCACACATTGAGCTTGACCCGACATGTTTTGACACTTCGTGATTAGATAAATAGGGTCAATACTCTGCATAATATATTTACCACCGTAGTACTTGGCACAATGCTCTATCACTCTTCAAAATTTTATTTTTGTAAACGTCTATGTCTATCTAGTATAATATAAGTAGGTATGTCTAGCTACCTTCGGTCAAGCAATTTCATCTCAAAACCATCTAAAATTTCTGTGGTTCAGTAGCTGGGTATTTACACATTTAATAATAATACGAAAAACAAAAAAGCCAAACATATTAAAAAGGATGAGATAAACATAATACATAATTTCCTCCGGCGCCACTCGAGGCGGTATCTTCAAAATGACCTGAAGGAAGATAGATAGAGATAGAGACATCCTTGAGTTCGCACATTTCCTCTGGACGCCGCACAACAATGGTTTTTTCATAAAATCTGATAACAAGGCTTAGATTATTTTTAACAAATGAGTATATAATTGTAACTTATCTGAATATCGCTGATTTTTCATATAGCCAGAACACTACTTGGTCAATTCATATGGAACAATGACATCATATCATTTAACCTCATCACTTCCCAAGTGAAGAAATTCGGTATATGTATATAAAAAATGAGAAAAGCATCCTAGCTACGATATCGTCTACTGAGCTTCTAGCTACAATCTTAAAGCTTTAGGTGCCAGAAATTTAAAAAAGCATAGTTGCCAATAATTCCTATAAGAGAACGTTCTTTCTTGAGGACACTGACTCTCATGAAAGCGATGAAATTATTATGCTTAAAACTTGTCTGATACATGATATGATGGTTTTTATATTCATAAAATACGCTTCCGCCTTATTAGCGCCCTTAAAACGAGCGCCCCCAAAAAAGTGTAACCTAGCGCCCTGAGGTTGGCATTAACTCATATAAATCGGTATGAAATGTGCTATGAGCGTAATTTAGTTCCTCATATTTTATCTAGTGTTCTGATTATTCCTTACTATACCTGTCAATCTTGCTAGAGTATACTCTAAATGCCCAAATAAAAATCCATACACTAATAAAGTACATTTCTCAATAGCGGACACCATAAAGGCTACCAAATTGCGCGCTAGAGAGAGGGGTGTCATCTAGGTAGAGTTTCGAACTTTTTCAGCCAAAAAAACAAAAATAAGGTGGTCACACTCTAATAAGTGTTCTAATAGAATATTTATAGTGAACATAATAAATGTAAAGCAGAATGCATAAAGCAAAAAAGGACACCTCCATAACAGATAATAACCTTCAGAACGGACTGATTGATTTCAGATCAAAAAATTTACAAAGAAAATTTTATAAATTTTTTTTTGCACCAATAGTGTTCATTTTAGACAGGTTTCACGGTACAACATCGCAGGGGTGGATTGACTCAAGAAAAGACTAGAAGCGATCAACAAAAAACATAACAAAAGAAATAAAATACTGCCATTTTAGTAAATTGAAATATATTTAGATCAAGTTTAACATTTTTTTAAACATAAAAACCTTATCAAAAACGAAAAACAAAATTTAAAAATCGTAAAATTTGACTTCACTATTTTAATTATGATCCCCCACGCTCTGTGACACGTTCCATTGTTGAGTGCAAAAAAGTTCTAGCAATGGCTGCGTGCTTGGTGGACGATCTAATGTAATGGTAGCCATTTTGAATGTTTGTAGGTCCTTTTTCACCCTTTTTGTTTTCTAAAAGCTTTGTATTGTGCTTTTTATATGCTTTGCATGTTAAGATAAAAATATTGTTACATTTACTAACCATGTATAGATCTTAAACAAACGAATTTTAAGATTTTAGCTACAAACATAGATTTTGAGCTTAGCTATTGTTATTATTATGAAGTTTATTTTCAGTTTGATAAAGAGCTCTTTATCCTAGCTAAAATTATTTTTCTTGGTTGGGTTGTGGCTATCTAGCTAGATCTTATGCTAAATGCTATAAGGTAGCTACACTTTTTACTACCGTCATGAAAACTTATTTTACATAATAAAATTGCTGAGTGATTGTTGACGGGGTAACACTGGGCTGTTTCCTTTGTTTTTAGTTAAACCGAAATTAGGATATAGTTTTTGGGAAAAGGGTATTACGCCTAAACGGATGTGCGATACGGTATACCTGTATTGAGCGCTCAGTCCAGTGTTAACGATGGGCTGGCTGTTTCCGGTGTTTCTATTTAACCGAAGTTGCGTTAAAGTTTTAATTTTTTTAAAAAGGGTATTACACTTATATGTATGTGCAACATTGTTTACCTTTACTAAGCGCTTAGCTCGGAATAGCATTCATTCTTCACTGGGAACATTTGTCAAAGAATAAAGAAAGTTGTCCAACTGTTTTTGTTATGACGGGGTAACAACGAGTTGTAAACTGTGTTTTTATGTTTAGCTAAAGTTCTGGGAAAGTTATTTTTTGAAAAATATATTACATATGGAACATCATAATGTTGTGTGCTTCACTCGATTTACGACATACTGTATACCTGGTATTAAAGCACTTCACCTGAATGTGTGGCACTTGTTATGGTTGTTATTAATCGCTCCACCGGGTGTTGAACGCCGGGTAACACAGTTACGTGTGGCTTAACCCAGCGTTTCGACGCCGGATCTCCCTGCTAGTATTTTCTATTAAGATTATTACAGTTGTGATCACAATGGGATGCAAAATAACAATCATTCCCAAAATATGCCTACACATTCTTAACTATAAAAATATACACCCTGGATCTTTTGAGGATATATTTTACGCCTTTATTGTATCTTTGGGCGTTTAAAGGCGCAAATTAAAAGGAAAGATGCACAAAGATCATTATAAAACGCACAACCAGAATATATAAATTATACTCGTAAAATATAATGATAGCTTTTTCACTTTCGCGTAGTTAGCCACCTGTTGGTGTCGCAATTTCATCCAATCTCTAACCCAGGGCCTGTAGCGTTTTTTGATATGAAGATGCGTTTCATCCTCATATCAAAAAAACGCTACAGGCCCTGGGATCGAGGTTGAATTTCATCATGTTTTTCGCTGATAAATGTCATATAGATACGAAGCTGCTTCAAATTTAAATTGGTTCTTGTGAAGCGAACAGAAAATACAGACCGAAAGCCCACACAGTATTTTTACCCCACATCCAACCTCTGAAAATCATTAAGTTGTGGGATGACAGAACAGAATTATGAATTACTAAATGCTTTTTTTCAATAAATAAATACAGATTTTCACGGACCGAGTTTCTAACACTGCCACATATAATATTTACAAAAAAATACTACGTATAATATAATAATTATGATATTAGGGATGAAAATAATGACGAATTAATCGGGATAAGATAATGATGGTGTTACAATTTTGAATGTAAAGTTCAAAGATTTGTTTTTTAGAAAGCTAAAAACTGGAAGACTTGTGAATACTGGCATTGTAAATGGTAGACAATGCCATTTTACAGTACTACATGACGTTCTGTTACAAGAAAAATATTTTTATAAAAGTGAATACCAACATTATCAAGTAATTCTTAAGGCTGAGATGTCTGACAGAAATTATTTTTGTGTTCACCAAAAAAAGAACAAAAAGGACCGGAGAATATATAAGAACTTTAAAGTGTAAAAGCATATCACTGTTTTTTTTTATATCAAACATATATGCAAAAAATGATCACATCGAAAGAAAATGTAAGGAATATGTAACCTTTTATTAGTATCTATTGCTGAGAACTTAGAATCTCTCGCAAACAACTGGAGTCCTCATAAAACAAATCGTGTATTTTAGTGTTTTGATGATCAACGTTGGAAGTTATCCCGCATTGATCAAGACACGCTACTGCGAATGCTACTAACCAAATGCACAACATTCTTTGCTCCGTAGAAACTCATGGACGTTGCCTCTGCTCAGACAATTTTTGCAATCTATACGGGACATGTGCTATCAGGAATTGTGTTTTTTTAATATGGTGCTTCGGTCTTGTGTGATTTGTCGCTTTGACTTTGTTTTTTGTTTTGTAGTTGGCTCTGAGTGCCAAGATATATTGGTTGGCATCGTTCTCGTACCAAAAATACGAACCATCAAAATGTTCTCTGAAAAGTGTGTTTTTTCTTGGCTTTTTCTAAAGAATAATGGATAAACAGTTAACAACAAAGTCTCTGGTTACACGTTAAGAGATACAGAAACTCTTCTTAATACATTATTTAAGCCATGTGTGAACTCACCCTTGTAACAATTTCCCCCTGGTTGTTGATCGCCAAGTAATATGACCCTGGTCTTCTGATTCTCTTATAGTATCTGCCAAAGGCTTGCATCTCGAGAACAACTAAGGAACAAATAAATAATTGATCAGTTTGTTACTCATTTATTTACCTTTTTAAATAAACTAAAATTACTAAATACTTACTGCTTGTTGAGTTCGTGTCAATGGTAGCATTCACTGTTCCACCAGGATAGATAGCCAAATAATGACCATGTTTGCTGTAAAGTAAAACATTTCTTTTGTTTGATGGAAGCTTGCTGTTTTTAAACTTTTCAACGTAGGATGTTGACAGCATCGGTAGCATGCACATAAACAATGCATAATAAACCAAGCTTGATTTAATCGTTTTCATTTCTTTTTCTGTTACTTTTAATATTCACTAAATAAATAAAACAAGAAATCAATGCTTTAAGCACGCTTGGACAAATGCGTGTAAACAATCTTAACAAATCAACTAATTGAAGTGACAGACAAGATACAACCATTGAGGATATAAATCTATTTCCACAACCGCAGAACGTTTACATAGCATACCCTAAACAGATAGTGAAATTGGAAGCTATAGTTGCAAAAGCCGTGTTATGATCAAACCTTTTTTCTCGTGTTAATGTATGACAACTGAGTCATGTTATTTCATATAAAGAAAAGCAATTAAAAACTGACGCAGGATCCATGCAAAGAAACACGGGCTGAGTGATTCAAATTTTGTCTTTGTTTTCTCCCTTCCACACTGCATTTAATGACATATATACTTGAAACAATTTCTCTCATGCTTTTTTGTTCTGCAATTTAAAAGAAGCAAAAAATAACTATCTGTTGAAATAACATAACGTATTTGGTTTAGGATATTTCCACTGTGTCAATCTCTTTATCAATATTTGTGACATGCTCACACCAACAGCTGATCTGTTTGTGGCCACTCCTTCATTTCAGCTCGTTCTTATCAATCATAACACACCAGCAAAATCAATGCCATCCTAAACGTTAGAAAAGACAACACGCGCGCAGAGACAGTTATGTAAAAACAACTTGTTTAACGTTCGTTTCTATTTGTGGGTTTACTAAATTTGTTGATGTTTCTCTGCACTGAAATGTTATGTTCCACTTATATCTCTTATTGACATTCCCACAGCTCTTGCTACCATGTTGTAGAGCGGAAGTAAGAAACAATGTGCTAATGTTTTCGTTCCTCTCTTCCCTTCTGGTTTCCGACTTGTTGTCGTACAGTAAAGAATTTGTAGTATTTCAACATGCAAGTTTTTTTTCTTGACTCGCCCACCCAATAGAATTATCCCGCCTATATTTGTCTTTTCTCGACTAACCAAAATAGAATCCCGCCTTTATTTGATACTTACATGTCGACTTTTTTTTTCTTTGTTGACATTAAAAATAGAATGAATAAACAAGATATGTATCTCGCGGTTTAAAATTTACTTTTTTTTATTATGAAATCTTAAATGAAATTTGAAGTT
Organism: Hydractinia echinata; assembly: GCA_030067915.1. NCBI lineage: Eukaryota > Metazoa > Cnidaria > Hydrozoa > Anthoathecata > Hydractiniidae > Hydractinia > Hydractinia echinata. The sequence goes on along the minus strand of JASGCC010000236.1, from coordinate 106,739 downwards.
ATATTTGATTTGCAATGACACAACAGAATTGGTTTTAAGACTTTACAAAACCAACAGCAACCCAAAGAATTACTAGTCAGCAAAAACTGCTCATAAACATGAATGGTATAAAAGTGCTTATCCTACACAAAAATGCGGGTATATAACACACAATGCAAAAACACTCGCTATAACCCTACACAAAATAAGGGTATATACACACTAATACAAGTCACCCAACCTGACATTAAATTAACGAAAATTTTTTACTTAAGTCTCGTCAATTTGTAAAAAGCTGATAAGGGTATAAAACTTTAAGACGTACCTTTAACAATTTATCATATTTATTATTAAATGTTATGTTCTAAATATCTTTAATATGCTTTTTATTTTTATTATTAATATCATATTTATTCTCTAGTATTTAAGTTCCACTAAGCTACGTGTAGGCACAGCAACCACCCAATTAGACACCCGATGAAGACAGAAAATCCATTTTTTTGTCAAACGCTAAGCAGAAAAGGATTGATTCACACATTATTATAGTCTCTAGCATGACTTGACTGTAGATGGATTTCAAATATTAACACAATTCGAGTCCCTAAATCAGAAATTAAAACAATAATCAAAGCTCGTCGACAGAACTTATAATTTTTTTTAATATCAGTACTAAATTTGAAAAATACAACGTCAAACGAAAACCCTAAAGGCACTGGGGTCGGAAGAATGACCAAAATTTTATTTTCAAACCTTTGAATTTCCCCAGCATTTTTTCATTCTTCTTAACCCAGTGGTATATAAAAAACCTAAATTATATTTTAACAACTTCTTTTTGACAGCAGCACAACTTTCGTGACAATATTTAACTCTTTTCTTAAAGTGAATATTTTTAATTTTTTTATTTAACTGTGCGTTTCATCCTTTTGCAAACACGCTGTCTACTGCAGGAAAAAACATCGTGTAAGGTATGTTGAGCTGGATAAAAGAAATATGTGAGTCAAAAACACGCATGTAAGAATTTCACCAATTTAGTTACGTGGGACTTGATTAGTAAAAAATAATTGAAGAAAAAAATCATTCGAATGACATAATTGTTGCTATGACTATCAAATAACACGTGACTCACCCTATAACAGAATGTGTTTTCGTCTTCCCTCTTTCTGTTAACTTGATGAACTGATCAAGTTCGTGAACTGTCCGCTATATGTATATGTATGGCTTTATGCATACGTCACATGAAATCGTAACGTAATACCATGAACAACACCACAATATATGGACATGCACCTAATGACGTCATTAATATGAAAGAATCCCGCGGGTATGCTTCATTAATGTAAATATTGTTACTAACGTAAATTTTCGGTTGTCTTCTCAACACACACGTTTTTACTAATCAACTTGTTCTATTTTCTAACACCACGCCCAAGAAACGCCTCGGGGTACGCCCACTTTCAATTCCACTAAAATTTTCTCCTTTTTAATCAACTCGCTTTTATTATTAGAAGAGCTTGATACCCGTCCAATCACAATGTTCGATCCAGGCCTTCTCTTGACGCATTTAATTGCGTTAATTAATTCCGTCCTTTTGTTGGTGTTCACTGTTTGTCTTCGTATAAATAGACCTCACAAATATTTATGCGGAAGATTATCTAAAGAAAATCAGCTAACGTGATTTCCTCTCAAAATAACTTTGCGTGATAATGGCGGTATATTTGGTTAGTGTAGAAATTTCGAGCCAAAATCATTAAAATTGGTGCGCCCTTTTCTTAGAAAAATAAACTTCTTCCACAGGACAAGAAAAAATTAATGAAAGTCTCAAAAGAGGTTTTGGTTGTCTTTAGAAATCTGTGAATCATCATATCAAATTAACCTAGAAATTGAGTGTACTTTTGAGACCTGTACAAAAGAACGTCTTCACCTGTTCTTGTAAACATCGCTAATTGCAGACTTGTTGCCTCCTTATCCAACAATACGAACAGTAATTAAATGTCCTTAATTATCACCTGTAATTAACATAATTAACAAAATATCCGTAAACGATGTTATCATGTAAATTGAGTAGTAAGAACGATAAACCAAAATGTCTGAGGAGTAGAAAAAAGACGCCAAAAGTGCTTCAGTTGCAGACTTAGAACACTTAAAGAAATAAACAGATGTTAGAATTAAGTTTACTCTATGTAACATGTTACTCCGAAATAATCCGATAAAATGATCGGGTCGGTTTGTTTCGTGTTAGTATCGACCTTATTCTTAAATACGAAATCAAGATTAATCAAGTGTAAAATGGAACAATTTTAAGGTTTATACAACCTTTAGTTCGTTAGAAGCCTGGGTGATAAGTTACCTTCTGTGAGATATAGTGTTGTTGTTGTTTTTAAGATGTAACAGATGGACGGCAGCCAGTTACACGAGCGACGTTTCCTGTGTGGCTTATGATTTTGCGGGAAGTTTCGCAATGCGCGAGTATCATATTCTTATTTTGTATAAAACATATAAAAATATTGTTATTTTATCAACAGCCAGGGATAGATCTTTCGTAAATGTTTTTCTTGTCCTGACTAAGATCTTTATTAAGACAACGCTTTCTAACTGCTGGAGGCATATAAAGATGATATTTATATAAATATAAATATGTATATAAATATATATATAAAGATGTTATTTTTCAGGGAAAGGTAAAAGGAGACGCCCTTCTCAACTGTGTGTTGAATCAAAATAATAAATTCATAACTTACGTACGACGAGGAAAATCCTATTGAAAATAAAATGCCAAATCGTTGCAAGAATTCACGTTATCATCACTTTCTCCAATGAAATGTCTATTTCGAAGTGAGCTCTCACCAAAACTCATCTGTTGTAAAGACAATGCTGATATCAGATGGAGCACAACCTTTCATTTTAACTGCTGTTTATCTCCTCTTCCAAATAATTAGATTTCCGGCCTGAACATAATAATCTATATTTCATATAGATATAATTGTAAAAAAGAGTTTCCGTCCAATTTCATTACAAAAAATATTCTTCCCCCTTTTTTCATCAGCAAAAACATTAAGTTAGCTGTAACTTAATTATATTGAACGGGGGTAAGAAAGTGATATGTTAAAAATGCTGCAAAGGAAATGTAAAAAGAATTTAAAAGGTGCGTGGAATGTTGATCCGTACTATTCAAAGTTGTACAATGTTATTTGAAAGCTTACACAATAACTGATCTACCTCTTATAGTGAGACCTAAACAGCGAGTCATAGGAGTTTATTTTTACGCTTTTGTATATGACGTCACAGGTTTCTAATTTCATATATCGTCATGGAACACGCGTGCCAACAAAATGGGTCAGATTATCTAGAAGTCATAAAACCCAGCTAGAGACACAGCGTAGTGAAGACTTGAAGAGCTGGGAGTAATTATGTTTGACCTTGGAGGTTGCGACGTTCCAAGTCACGTGCTTATTAAGTATTCTCCGTTGCTGAATAAATAAAACAACAACTTTGATTTGAATTAAATGTGGTCGTCGAATAAACTATTATTAAATTTATTTAATAACCAAAACACAACAACAGCAGAAACTTATTTGATATGTAGGTGATATAATGCACGCCCTTTCCTAAATAAAATTGTAATAGCTAATCAAAACCTCTTTAATGTTGGTGTAGCCGTGCATGGAATTCAAATTAGAGATATTTTATTGACACAGTTTGTCATTAAAAATACGTGTTTGGCCAATCTTGCTGAAGAAACAAAAAAAAACTCCCTTTACCTCTCATCAAGCCATCAAAAATACTGCATAAGTTCACGATGTTGGCCAGAGTTCATGTATATTTGTCAACAGGAAGAGGAAATTGGAACGGTAATCCCATTTTATCCGTACTCAAAATATTTGTTTAGGACAGACAAAATATTTATTAAAACCTCCTATTATTCCGTAATTAGCAGAATGCTAATTAGCAAGTAAGACTCCATTTCTAGATGTAACACGAAACATCTTTCACAATCACATTGAAAATTTCTAACAACGTAGCCTGAAAGCTTCCCCCAAAGCTTGTTTGTTTGTTTTTTACTTTTTTGAATTTTAATATTTGCCAACAGAGGCTCGTTTTGTTTATTGTGGCAAAAAAGTTCCTCATTCAATAAAGTTGTTATGAAGAGGATTTCCAACTTAGCAACCCAAGTTATTATGTGTATTCTAAGAAATTTCATGAGATGCGTACATGAAATCACAACAATTTAGAGAAGATTATATATTTCTGTTACATAAGTTAATTTTTTTGGTACTAATACACGTTCCGCAAATTAAGATGATTTGATTAAGTGTAAAAAAGATGTTCAATTTTGTTCCTACAGCTTTTTATCTCTCATCAGCGCTGACTATCTTATGATGTTTGTTTTATCACAAACAAAGATCATTCCTGAAGAAAGATATGCATCATAAATCCAAGTTTCTCTCCGTTTTATTTGTTCACCACCCGGGGCTCAGGTGTTCTGAAAACCGTTTTAAAGAACGTCTGATGTAAATCACATGTAATCATAACGTGCTGTATGAATCAAAAAATGATTTTTTCCTACTCCCCTTTTTAAAGCCATCCGTTGCATCGAATTTGCTGTTTTGTTACTACATAAAAACACAAGAGAGAGAGTTTTTAACGACAAAATATTTGGATATGATTTCCAATGGCAACATTTTTGTATGAAATTGTAATGAGGGGAAAGAGAGCCCCGAGATGCGAGTACCCAAAACAAATTTTAGCCGTTTTTTACTTGGTATATTGTGATATAAGAGATTAAAAAGATAATTTGAAAACAGTTTTGTTGAATTTTTCGGCAATCTAGAGGTGCTAATTTTAAAAATCTTCGAAATTTAAGAATACCGCCCCCCCCCCCAAAAAAAAAAAAAAAAATTAAAAAAAATTACTAGCTACGGCACTTCGTAAATAAGCCCCTTCCCTCGCCCCACAGTCAAGTATAACCTTTGAGAACTCTCTATACGCAAACCAAGTGAAAGTCGAACAAAAAAAATAATTTATGTTTAGTCTATTAGACTCGAAATTCAGTCAACATAAAAGAATATCACAAATACAGATAAGGGAAAGATTTAAAAGTACACATAAACATAAAAATAATCTTGAATTAAGCCGAAATAAAAGCCGAAATAAAAGAATTGTGAAACAAATAACACAGCTCTGGGAAAACGAGAGACGGTTAAAAAAAATCGCACTTATTCATTGTCAACTTACAAAATTAGAGAGACTGAGTGACCAAATCAAGGAAAAATTCCAATTAACCTCGTCCGTTAATGGAGGAGTACAGCGGTTTAGCCGATTTTTCGTATTTTTCGTGGTGGAACAAAGAATGATTTTTCTCGTCGACCGGTGTATTTAAAAAAACAAAATGGCGATTTTAGGCGATAGAAAGGCTTTTGTTTCATAATAAAGTCTCGGACTATATTTTAAGCAATATTTTTTTACATATATCCATTAACCGTTTGTTATTCTTAAAGTCTTTTTTAAATAAATATTAGAATTTATACATTTCTTCTAGCAGTTGTAAGAACTGTAAAAATTGTTTAAAAAGTCTTTGCGATGTAGTCTTTCCTTTGTGAAAGTCGTAGTTTGGCTTCACTATTAGAGATTAAAGAGGCGATGATTTTTAATATACTTGTAACAGTCGCTCTGCATATTTTGTGCACTTACCACTATAAACGTTTGCCATGCAATTTACTTTTTTCAGATTTCACGATTCTACCCGGGACGAGTTTGGAAAACTACAAGGGCTTTTTTCTTGGCTATAAAATCCTTTCTAAGTTTTGTCTGGCTGCTGAATGTGTACGAGTGAACCTGAGTCACAACAAAAACGCCAACAACAACAACAAACAACAAACAACAACAATTACCATTGATTGTTAATGAGGCACATCTAAAAAGTTTCACTTCAAAATACGACATTGATTTTTAAAATAAAAATGGTCTACCTTTATAACATCCCAGTTTGTGTTTTCAATGTCTTGCTATCTTTTACCAACGATGATACAAGAAGCTTTGTATCTTCAAATTAACTGAGAATGCTGCAAACATGCTACCCTTTATATATGTTCTTATTTATTACGGACGCTGATTAAGCATGACGTCATAGAACAACAGCGTATTTTGATTGGTTGTTAGTTTTCACGTTAAAAAATGAACCGGAAAACAATATATGGCTCATGAAGGCATGGGGGAACTAGCAGGCTACTAGGAAATATGCCATATGGTTTAAAATACCATGCAGAGGAAGTCAGTGTTAAAATATGAAACGAAAAAGAGATATTAGCTTAATATATATCACATTGTGTTTTCGATTAAGAAATATATAAAGACATTTCTCATTAAACCAACGAACATGTCTCTATTAATGTCGGCGTAATAGTCCAAGTTCGGTTTTCGCGGGAATGTGATAGCTCGTGTTGGGATATTGTCTGTTGATTTCCTTTCTTTTGAGATTTTATGATGACATAACGAAAATATGCTAAAAATACTAAAAAAAGCTTTAACTTATTTTGTCATTAACAGACCTATTTGAATAAGATGTAACGGGGTTTACGCCGAGTGTTAGGTTTCTTAAGAGTTCTCTTTCTTCTCCATTCAGCACAAAGTAATATTAATAACAAAGATGTATATGCCATGACGTTAGAAAAATAACTTATTTTCCTTATATAAATAAAAAACAAAGTAAACAGAAAATTACATGATGAATATCGGGTTTTGCTTTTTTTCTGTGAAATACGTTACTATGGATCAATTTTGTTTCATAGAAACGGTTTACAAATGACGAAAGCATTTAAATAAGAGATAGTTTTTTGACTCATTTTGTCTCCAAGGTCATACATTTGACAACTTTCTATTTGGCGTGGGTAGAATTTTTTTTGACGAATCAGCAATTTCTACCGCTAAATATTACTCAATATTGGTCCACGATACGCAGTGATGGAATTTCACATATTTTACTAAATACTTGAGATTCGTTTTGTTTAAGTTTTGTGAGAACCTCCGCAGGAAGTTCTTATTTACAAGTAGTTTCGTAACAGCTCCATGTTGATAACATACAAATCGCAGCATTGTTATTTACGCGCACTTTATAAGCTTTCTCACACACAAAGTACGAGTGAAAACACAAGAAAACCGCATATGATGCTGGTACTCGATTGTATTCGATTGTTCTCGATTGTTCTCGATTGTTCTCGATTGTTCTCGATTGTGCTCGATTATCTTCGATTATGCTGAATTGCGACCATTTCCCACGATATTGATGAAAAAAGTCTTGTGTGTTGTAAAAAACAACAAAAATAACGCATAAAAAATTGTCAAATTGTTTAATCACTCCGCCTTTTTCACGTATGTTATTTGATAGCTTAAGCCAGGAAAGGGACGGCTTTTTGAGGAAGGAACGGCTGTTTAAGCTATAGCACAGCAAAACAGGATATACCAAAAAGAATAAGAGGGCGTAGAAGACGGCATTTATAAAGCTTCCTTTCGTTTTAAATGCGTTTTGTAGTTTACATGACGTTTCAAATATATTAATGAACATTAATTAGCAAGAGTTGGTAAAATGGAATTTATATGGGAGGACCCTAGTTTCCTCACACGTGAAGTTTTTCGTTCATATGGAATGTTGTCATGTTCTAAACATACATGCACAAAAAAGTATTTTCAATTTTGTTGTGGTGGTTTAATCTGTTTACTTCACACCGAAAAACTTTCTGGAGTAACCACAATTTGAATTTTAATCGTGACAACGGAAATAAGATAACCGGGCCGTTAGGTTAATCCTCTTACAAATAGTCATCCCGATAAACGAAATGGTTGATGTAGCCACGTGATTTGTTAATAAGATCACAGTTCGGTAGAACTTCAATATTTGTTATTGTTGAGTGGGCGAGCTAGCTATTACTAATATAACGGTAGACAGCATAACGGTGAACATATATGGATATCTAAGAGATAACTGTTACGTGTTTACATCATTCTTTGTAGGGGGGAAAGATATTCCTCTTGTGAGGTTTCGATTGTCATGTGACAGGAGTGAGAAATATGTAACAAAACAAAGAAACATTGTGTCTGAATCATCTCTCATTTCTCACATCATGACGCGTATGTTGCATATGTGCTACAGCGCAACAAAAACTACATACAGTTGTGTCATTTGGAAACTAATACTTTCTATATGTTAAACAACTCTTGCTCAAAATATGGAAACTATGAATATGCTTTTTTGTTCAAATGAAACAACTTGACCAGAACAATTTTCTTAGAACAGTCGGACTAAAAATTAATATAAAATTGGAACACCTTTAAAAAACAAAGTCCATATTGATGAAAAAATTAACTTGTTGCACAAAGGGAATACAAGAATTTATACTAAAGACATAAGCAATCAAGCTCTTTATTTTCTATTGATGGCTCCACTTAATACGCTTGACAGCTAGCTAGATAGGCCAGAATTATCAGTAACTATGAAGAGTTATAATTGGATTAGAAAATATTTAGTGAAATTACTACCAAACGATCTTGAATGAGAGTTCATTTTTTCGTGCAAACGCTAATGAGCGTTGTGGGGTTTGATTTCTTAAAGATAACTTATAGTCAACTAATTATCTTGAAGAAATATGAACACCAAATCTTCATTGTATAGTAAATGCATTTTTTAGCTGGCAGTCATCATTGAGATTTACGTGAAATCGAGGAAAATAGTTTTCGCGAATGACAGCAGCTTTGAACAGTTTTTCGGGAGAAAAAACTCTTGTAATAGGCGTAGATGTTGATGAAAACTTTTATAAGAATAAATCTAAGATAAATCTGCGTTTTTCTACACAATCTAAAATGTCTATATATATCAAACATGCATTACACCGGAATATTTTCAAGGTTCCCGTCAATTACAGCCAAACTATACTAAACTCTAACTAACGAGCAATTTCTGTAGCGGACGTGTGCTTAAGAAGAAAATTAAAATGAGAAAATCTTTGAGAGGATCTTTTTCATATCAAAGAAGTGTAATATTGTTTTCACTTCAAACTTCATTAGTTACTCGAGTAACTGTCAGGCCCAGCAAAGCCGCTATTGAAAGGAGGATGGGAGGGGTCAGACGGGTGTGGTGGAGTGTGAGTTGTGCCTAATATTTGAAATGAAGTCCCAGATCGTTGTTGTAGCAAAAGTCATTTCTAACAAAAAATGTAAGGACCATGGCCAAGGGCCTTTCCCTTCTCGTCAATTTAAAAATTAAGCCTCAAAATGTGTTAAAAAATGGATTTTCGGACGTATTGTATAGCAAAAAAGTTTTCTTTGGTCAACCATAATTTTCTTCAAATTTAACAGAGGAAAACAGATGCCAGATATTTTCTATACGTAAAGTAGGCTGTATCTACAAATGCAACATTTTACAGGGAGAATGCTTTAAAGCCGCTACAATAATGATAGAATTGAACGTGATGAGTGAGTAGTGTACCTAAAAAGCATCACAAGAGCATCATTTTGGACCTAAAATTTCGAAAATATGAGTTTCACCTAAAATATGTGTGATACAACAATGTTCTTTATCTGGATTAGACCGAGAGTTGGCTATCACACTAGCCTAAGAATAGGGAATTTATTGATATCCGTCGGAAAAATTGTGTTAAACGAATCTATTTTTAGCTATTACGTAGAAGGCAAACGAAAGAAACACAGTGTGAAAATAAAATGAAAATATAAGTCGTACATTGAATGTTTACCTGAAACAACACATAAACAAACAAAGTAATACCGATACACAAATGGACAGACTGAACAGAATAAACACGGACAATAAATATTTGATTAGAAATAAAACCGAGTTACAATCCTACCGATAGCTGAACTTTTTCTCGAAAATCAATATGTGTTTACGCATGCGCAGTAGAAGTTTAGATTAAACCAGCATAATGAATGAAATATACCTTTGATATAGTTACAGTATCGTAGTTCTAATTTGAAGGCAATAAATAAAACGTCGTGTAGGAAAATATACATTAATGCAATATCAATGACGTAAGTGTTACCATGGCAACAAGAAAGCGTGCAGTAAGCTGTTTTAATTATTTGGTCACAAATTAACCAAATTTATTGTGTAATATAAGCCGCTAATTATACTTTTTAATCCATTCACAAAAGGAAGCACATACAATAATTGACCCACATTCGTTTAATCACCAACATTCAAATTACGAGCAGTGTTCCGTTGAGGAAATAGGGCGGCAGACAAAGAGAATGTCTGACAAATCAGGTGTTAATCTACCCGTAAAATAACGTTGACGGAAACAACAGGGTACTGAAAAGAACCTGTCTGGTTTTCTGGCCAACGTTTCAAGACGCTAATACTAAATGGACATAACACAAATAATTCGGTCGAAATTTAACAGTGAGATGGAAACAAAGATTTGTAAAATATTTTCTCTACTTCCGGTTATTAATCTTCTTTTAATCCTTTCTGAGTATTTATCACTTCTCATGGTTGATTTAACGTAAGCGTATTTTGAAAGATAAGTCGCACCGCCCAGCTCATTAACACACAATTTATTTAAGAAGGAAATTCCGAGCAATCTTCATTTCATAGCCTTATGGCACCGTAACTAAAAGTATTTTGACCTTCCTTCATGCGAAAGTAAAGTTGGACTTCATAATATCAATACTGTGATGATGAAAATATTTATAACATGCTGACTCGCTCACCCTTCCTGTGAAAACGAACTCGATGGTTTCCAGCATCATCACATCGCGATAGGTTGAACACCTCACGCAGCAGTAACTCTTAAAACAAAATCTCCTATTTAAACATGTAGTTACCCTTTATCTCTAATCTTCTTCAAAATATTATTGGAAAAAAAACGAAGATCGTCGCCAGAAGCAATCATTTCCATATTTAGACACACGTGCCGTTACATTGCATTTGTCAATCTTAGGGCCCGGAAGTTACTTGGTTAAATTGATGACCTAAGACGATAATAAATTTTGCTGACGTTGTTTTCCCGGCCTACGAATTAGGCAAAGTAGACCTTTCGCAGCCTACTGGGTTGGCAGCTTTTCCGCAGCCAATAATTTCTAACAATTTCGAGAAATGTCCTAAAACGTTTTTTTTAATTAATTAAAAAGATTATAGTTGAAGTTATAAATGTTATAAAATTGATGTATTTTGTGCAAATCAGCACTTATCAGAATTTAAGAATCCTTTAATCGATGCTAATATATTTATTTCATGTGATAGGAAAAATAATATTTGGCAATAATCTGAGTAATGGCAGTCATTATGACGTGTTTTCCAAATCAATGCACGTTACTGGTCAAAAAAAATGGTAATTAAACTATTTTTAACGTAATTAATTAAACTGTGGGCTTGTGTCTTTTTTACGAAGGTACTTTATTACATATTTTCTGCTGAGCTTGATGAAAAAAAATCAGGATAAATGCCCTTTGGACTATTTTTACTCTTTATGACGGGTTAAAAGAGGCGAGTAACCAAGGACTGACAAAAAATATCAATATCTTCCCTCGCGTCGAGTTGTAAGTCATAAAACTTGAAATGAATTATGACTGTCCCATCCCTTAAATAATGGCTTTCAACAATAATTTTTCCCGACGTCAACATTTTTGTTTAAAACTATAGATGTCGAAAATCTAGTATTTGACATGCATTCTTGTCGATATTTGCTTGAAAATATTCAAATTAAGTAATATTAAAATACTTTGAATGGCATTCCAACTATTTAGCCATCTAATCCCATCAACGTAACAATCCGCGAATTAGACAAAAAAAAGACTGAAAAACCGTCCTCTCTTAACCTCATTGCGTGCGTCTCGTTACTTGCGGTACCATTTTGCGCAGAGACAGAAAAAATTAAAGAAATGTAGGGTGCATTTGGGTTTAGAAACATTGAAAAATATGAAATAGCACTTCTGGGTGTGGCATACCACAGTTCTAACGTCATTAAAATATGGGTTAAGCAACAAGAAATATCAACCTTGCACCCAGGACTAATCTGTTTCTTAACGGTTTGCGCTTTCTGATAATTCTAACGAAATCGGGTTGAGCTTGCAAGAATTATAATTCTCTTTAAAGGAGAAAGAAAGTAAAAAACCCATTTTCTCAGAACTTATATCTAAAAACACAATTGCTTAGAATTAGCAGTGAAGAGGATATCCTAATCAATTTTGAAATTTTAACAGGTTAAAAAAATATTTTTTTGAAGAAAGTTGCATGCGGAACCCTATCTAAACCACAATTTGTGAAATTCATCTTAAAACTCTCCATTAGTATTTTAATGAGTCGCAATTCGTCCAAAATTCAGACAACACATTTAAAAATTTTAATCTTGTTGCGAAAAGCTGTGAACATTAAATTCTATCACAGCATGCTTTTAACAAGCAAGGTTTTTATAGCGTCACCAGCTAGCATCACGTTTGTCTGTTGACTCATATTACTTAAAGCTATTAGTAAAACGTAGGAATAACCAATTTTATCTGGACCCAAGTTGGTATAGTTCATAATTTTTGATGTGATTACACTTTTAGTGAAAAGCGAAAACATAATGATGGCGCTAATTGCCCTGAACTTTTCGGGATATTTTTTATTTTTCCTGTCCCGAAGTGAGAAGTAGCTTTTCCACGGTCTCCACAATGCAACATTTTCTTTAACTACAGTAAACTCTCAAAATTACGAACCCCTCCCCTCCTTGAAAAACTCCGTAATAGTCATCGATATCCTCCTAGGTTTTACAAACTTTAAGAGTTCGGTCCCAATTTCCGGTGCAACTCAATCCTGCGCTCGCGCACTTGCAATGAAAAAAACTTCTCATTCTAATTGTCAACGTGGAACATTTTTGATGTTTATTCCCCATGCTCTTTCGTTATCACCATGAGGCATCTTGACGTCAAATGATATGTTCCTAAATTTAGGGGTTCTTTAGGAAGAAAATAAAGCTATTTCTTGAACTACCGATGCAAAAGCTGTTGATGCAAAAGGCTGAAAAACACCAGTTGTAAGACGCTATGAACATAGAATGACCAGCAAGCAACAATGAAAAAACAACTTATTCCTTACGGTCTAATATGTATAAATTTTTACATTTACCTCTTGTCAAATAAACATCATATGTGTTAATTAAATTGTATATAGAGATGGCCTTTGTTTGCTTTGATCATTTCAAACTTTCTCACTCCTAGCTTTAAGTAAACCAAAGCTTAAATACTCAAGATCAATATACGTACATAGAGGAAACTTTAAAAATGGCATCTTTTTTTAAAACAAATATTTTTTCTTATTTTGTTTTTTGTTTTTCTTTAAGCTTTTTTCTAGAGGACTTATGGATTAAATAAAAAACTCTACGTGCGATAAATAAAACGATGCATGAATTTTTGAAAGTACAGTCGACGCTCATTATCTCGAACCTCCGTTATCTCGAACTTTCTCTATCTCGAACTTTTTCTTCGGTCCCTTGAGTTCGAACTTTTCATGAAATACGCTCGTTATCTCGAACTTTCGCTATCTCGAACTTTTCTTTCGGTCCCTTGGGAGTTCGAGATAACGAGCGTCGACTGTACTTGTTTAGCTGGAAAAAAAATGGGATTTGTCCCAGAGGTTTTTTTGATACTCCTTTTACAAATTCAAAGTGACGTAATGTAGTTAACACGAAAACGAGACACACGTTGTTAACCTTTTTTCGTAAATCAAGGTTACGGTGGGCAGTGCGCCGAAAAAATATAACATAAAAAAAATGCGCTGACTGGCTGGTAATACTAATAGTAGAGGCTTAGTTGAATTTAAGGGTAACGTTTTTTTCCCCTTTTCTGTTTGATTTTGGCTTTTCGGGGCTATGGTGCTAAGAGAAAGTCCCGTGTTAACAGTAAGAATATAACTATGCTATAAAAATGGACAGTAAAATAAAATAATTTTTAATATATTGGAAGAATTAATGAATTAAAGAAGGAAAATCTTCAACTGAAAAACAATTTGTTGCGCAAAACAGTTTTCACTTAAGGTGAACTTGTGGAGCACATACTTTGGTTAGATAAACCATAGAGATATTATTAAAAGAGAAAGAGACACAACGGCTATTCAAGCTATTGTAGTAGGCGCGTTCCTGAAGCAGGTGGTGCATTCATGAAAGTTTAAATTTCCCGAAGCTGTCTCTATGGATAAACCATGTAGCCGCTAGCTTGTGAATGTTTCTCTTAAGGTACATTAATAATTTTAAATTGGATTTTTTATCCCTCTGCTTTGTTTAATTCAACAGACAGAGCTTCAACCATTTTTTATTGCTATGCTAAAACTTCTAGACAAGCAACATGCATTATTTTTTTTATTAACAAAATATAATTTCGTGAATTCACCTTTTGCGTCTATCTGTAGTCATCCCAAACAATATCTTTCTAATACATGATTTCTATAATATTATTAGCTAACTTATTTGTTGTGCTTTGGTGCACGATTTGACTGCCATTATTGCCTGCTAAGTAAACAAAAATGATGACAGCAAAAGAAAACAAACGTGTTTGCTATGTCCGTTTTTTAACGCTACTATTTTACCAAACGAAGTAATGGAAGTCAATTTGCATCCATGGATTATTACACTGATGCATATTAATTATCAACGCCATCAAAGAAAATTTAGCTTTTAGTGTAATTTTTTGTGTGTATTTGCCCAACCCTATTCACCACGATTAATCTAATAACAAAGTAATATGTGATAAACAAAAAATTGGACAGACAACATACGTACCAAAATTTAAGAAAAGTGGTTAGACCGTAATATACAAATACAAGAGAATTCTTGGAAAAATACAAATCCATGAGGTCAAGTGATGCCACAATAACAACAGTGAGACAACAGTGATCAAATTTAGAATGGAACAGAAGTAGGGAAGTAACAAATCGGGTTTAAATTACGTCCAACGAAAGTTTAAAACACACAAGTTAAAATTTCTCTTAACACAAGTTTTAAATTCAACATAAACATTCTTTTTTCTTTAAAAAGCTTTGCAATTACAGTGGAATCTCTCTATCTCGACTACTCTCTATCTCGAACTTCTCTCTATCTCGAACTAAAGTCTCGGTCCCTATGTAGTCCGCCTAAGGTATTTTCCTTAATTTTTTGGTCCCTTGCGAGTTCGAGATAGAGAGATTCCACTGTATTTACAAAATCATATTCGAGATAGTAAATATGGTATTGATACTTCAATTGCAAATCAGCTTGAGCTGAATAATTTAATAAACAAGATTAAAAAGAAAAATTAGAAAGAATTAAATTAGTTTGCTATGGCATGTTATGGATAAATCCATAGGTTCGCATATCGCATTTCGTGTGTCCGTAGCATAGCTATAAAATTGCTCCGAGACAGCTATTGGTACCATTTTGCGCAGAGAAAGAAAAACATGCTACTATTATTAATATAGAGACAATGAATAGAAAATCTTGGAGAAGGGAAATTCTTATATTTTCGAATCAAAAAATGTTATTAACTGGTGGTCAATATTTTGTAGTCGGCGCGGGACAAGCTTTAATTTGACTTCAAGTATACCTTATCGGTAAAAAAAAAGGTCGGCAAAAAGTGACTAAATTTTGGCTAGGTGACTATATTTTTTGCCGACTAAAATTTTTTCCGACATTTTTTTTCCGACCTAACTTTTTTTCCGACCATCTTTTTGCTGTTTTTTCTTCCTTGTTGCTAATTTTTATCTGTTTTATGCAATTATTCTTTATTAGTGACTAAATTTAAAAATTTAGTCGGCAAAAAGTGACTAAATTCAAAAATTTAGTCGGCAAAAAGTGACTAAATTTTGTCCAAGTGACTAATATTTTTGCCGACTTTTTATTTTTGCCGACTAATTTTTTTGCCGACTTTTTTTTTACCGATAAGGTAAGTCGAGTAAATAGCGTATAGGGTGCAACAGCCGCGCTTACCGCACAAAATGACAACTTATGATCAGGATAAGATCTCAGTTGTAAAATGCAAACATCATTTTGTTTTGAGTTTTGGAGAATCTCAGTATTAGAAAGTAAATTATCGGTAAGTAAATTTAGAAGGGAGATTTAAAATTGGAAGGGAGATGGTAAACTTGAGACAGAATTATGAATATCAGTTATCATGTTTTATTTACTAGCTTTTTCTATTGCATCATTAAACGTGAAAAGCAACCTCGTTCCCAGGGCTTTTTGTCTCTCATTGGCGCTGCGCTTATTGATAGGTCTGACGAAAAAGGCCCTGGAGGAGGCTGGTTCTATTCGGAGCCGTGATTGGTCGAGACTTTTCATCTAATTATGCGTAAGATAATACGTCACTCGGTCCGTGAAATATCTACGCTTAAAATTAAATATAAACAATAAAGATGGCCGACACTGTGCATACATGTTTTGCATAAGAGAAAAATATTTGGAGAATACATTTTGACAAGATATTTTTATGGCTTTATTTACTTTTAACTAGCTAGTTAACTCTTAGCTCAGATGTACTGTGGGTAGCCATGCTGCTTATGCTCAGATAAATACTAGCAACTGACAAAGACATTGCAGACAATGTCTTTGTCAGCTAGCTAAAACAAAAAGTGTAAAAAGAAACATCAGAATACAAAGTAAGCTATATACATAAACGAAAATACAGATGAAGGATTGCATGAATTTGCCATGCTAATTTCACAGATTTTACATAAAAATTCTGTTAGTGTTACCTAAACTTCTAAAAAGTTAAGGGATTTTAAAAGAAAAACACAAAACTATTATTATATACACTGGACTGCAAACATTGCACCCATCTTCAAAGGAGATGACCAATGCGAAGTGGGCAACTATCGACCAGTTGCCTTGACTTCACATGTCATTAAAATATTTGAAAAAGTCATAAAAAAGAACATAGTTGATCGTCTTGTACAGTACAATCTTTTTAGCAACTCACAAAATGGTTTTAGAGAAGGTCGCTCCTGTTTATCGCAGCTACTGACCCATTATGTTACAATCCTATCCTTTCTAGAAAGCGGTTCAAATGTAGATACAATTTACTTAGATTTTAGCAAGGCATTTGACAAAGTAGACCACTCCATCTTAGTTGCTAAACTGAAGCAACTTGGTATAAATGACAAACTGATAAAATGGATTAAATCATTCCTTAAAGACAGAATACAATATGTTTACATATATGGTGTAAAATCTATACCCGCTAATGTTGGATCTGGGGTTCCACAGGGGTCTGTTCTTGGCCCACTGCTTTTTCTAATCATGGTTGGTGATATCAATCAGAACTTAAAATATTCTTTACCATCCAGCTTTGCAGACGACACACGAATTCTGACACACAATTCACACGAATTGTGCAGAATTTATTTTTGCGGATGAGTGACCCAAAAATGACATATTTTGCGGAATAAATGTTTGCGGATAGGGACCTCAAAAGAGATATTGCGGAATAATTTTTTGCAGATGCAAGAAATTTGGTAAATCGAAAGTCGGTAAAAACCTAATTTTAATTTCGAATAGCTGCAACCTGGGTGATATAAGATCGATGTTTTACCATTAAATGACCTTTTTGTATGATGCATCAAATTCATTACTCAGAGTCTAAGTTTTGTCAAGTGTGTCCAATGTAACGGGCGTGTCCATGTAAAATATGCTCATCTATCTATCTAGTGTAAGAGTTGGTGTTATTACGATTTGATTTCTGTACCATACTCAGAGAAGACACGGTTAAGCTGCAATTCTCTATGAAGTTCCAGGAAGCATCACCTCTGTTTTTAACTTAACTTTGTTCAAAACAAGAAGTTATATGGGATAGCCAGCTTTAAAATTAAACAGCCTTGATCAGATAAAGAGGACTCTGGATGGACAAATAGAATCTTAATATTTCCGTTGTTTTTCTTTACTACATCACTACTTCTAAACAAGCTCTCATCTGCCTCAAACTCCCCCAAGGTTCCAAGTTTAATACAGCAGCAGAAAAACCAATTCCATTAATTATTTTACCTGATCATTTATAAAGAAAGTTTAGAGGTGATGACCAAAACAATATTATTTTTGTTTTTAACTGGGAAGGAGATCAGCAAGTAAATGAAAAATAATTAATTTCCCAAGTTCATAGGCAAAACTGCCTTTAACAAAGCGTCGAAACATATGATTTTCTTCGGTTTCAGGCAATATTCAAAAACGTATACCCGCTTTAAAACAACAATATAAACTTTAGAGCCACCTCTACAACTAGTCTTCACAGTGCAGCCTTCACTAAAAGTTCCATTTCCATCGATCACGATAAAATCCAGACCCTGATAATAAAATTGAATCTCGCTTACCAAGGACTAGGAAGTAAAAAATTCCGGATAAACGAGACACGAGGGCATTAATTAAAAATCTGCGAAAATCAAAGATTTTTGACCAGCCTCCACCAGGGCCATGTTCGTCTCGCCGTCCGATATCCAAAATTGACAACATGTCCTGGGATCGAGGTTGCGTGAAAAGAACAACATCGTCCTAATGTTACACGATACAAGCATATATTTTCATCCCATTTTAATTTAAAATTGTGTATCTTTAGGGGGAGGAGGGGGGGGGGGACATTTGTCAAGATTTGTCTTAATCTCGCCAAACAACTAAATTTGGGAAGGCGTACAACTTTTTCCAAAACACCGCCCCCTCTTTGTAACCATCACATCGTGCAAAGGTTTTCGAATTTTATCTTTTACCTTATTTTATATACCTTAGCGCCTAATTATAAAAAGATGAAACATATACAGAACTAGACCCTTATCCATTTTTAACTTCCGTTTCATTTATGAAGTCATGATGTAACCAAAGACAGACGATGTGCGTGCAGTTGCATCAGGCTAACCATATTAATGACATGAGTACAAGAATTCAAATCTGCAAATTTGCTGCGGCCGCTCCTTTTAAGAAGTTTTGCGTTTGTGTGCCATGTAGGGGAACGTTAGACTCACAAAACTCTCCTTAGAACGTAGCGACTAACGTCAAACGCATTTACTGACAAATTGAGCGATAAATAGAAATTATCAGAATACATTAAAACATGGTTGCATACGAAAATTGCGAAAGCATGATCTTGATAACACAGTGACCTGTTTGACTGTGCATCAGAATAGTAGTAATAGATGATGATGTTGACGCCTAGATTTGATTCTGAATGGCTAAAAAGTGAAGAAACTTTTTTTGTAGCAGCTACATGTGGATATATCATGTGAAGCAGAACTTACATGCTCTTGTCTGTACTGACCTACCTAAGAAAGATAGACAAAAGGAAATTGCAGAAAATTTTAACCTGTTGCCTATAATATATCTGACAGGTACAAGCATATGTTTAGGAAAACAATTAAAAAGAACCCGATGTTAATTAAGGACAGAGCACGAAATATTATCAATGTTGTTAGACCTTAATATTCTTATTTTGGTCTACAATCCTCCGACTTTTCTTTGATTTTTATGGACAAAATCAGCTTACCCCTGTTGCAGATAACTTTTGACTTTCTTTTTATTAAAGTAGTCACCTAAATAAGTTTTAAACTTGTGAATAAATGTAGCTCCTTTGCAATGAAAAAAAGGAGCATAGAAGAAATATTATCGAAGAAAAGAAAGTTATTTTAAATTTTTAGCCTTTTATGTAAAAGTTTGTTTTAAAGAGTGAAAATAAAAAAAAATTTAATATTATAAAATATAAGTATTTTCTAAACATATATATCCATGCAGTAAAATAAATCTTCGAACAATTGGTTGCGCGTAAATAATTTTTTTAATTTTTTTTTTTTTTTTTTTGCGAAACTGAGAGAAAGGCAGTGTTTTCCTCATTTTTCAAATATGGACAAAAGTGTCAAACAGTCAATGCTCTGCAGCCGGCAGTCGCTGCTTTTGCACACACGTAGGCCAGGCAGACAGTGTTGAAAAGTTGCGAGTAACATTCTCTAGCACGCCCGCACACCGAAATAATCCACGTCAGGGCCCACGAAGGGCCTGAAATTCCTGAAAAATGACAATCAAATGGCGTAAAATTAAGATTAATAAAACTTTCAAGCGCTAATCAGCCGCATAAAATGATATGTTTATACAAACACAAGTTAAAATTTAAATACAATGAGTTTTGAAAGATTTTCACCACGTTGAGGTGCACACAAAGTTTTGTATATATTACCAGTACGAAAATTCAATGTGCCATAAATCTGGGTGTTTGCAAATATGCATGATGAATTAAGGTACACATCAAGTTTGGGATGTTTTTAATTCAAAATGTTGATAATGTTATTGATCATGGCAAAAGTAGTCATTATTGCGGGGCTTTTTTACTTTTGCTAATATTATAATACATTTAACGATTTCTAGTATCTGTCTTGCGTGTGTTTTTATTTCACTATGGAAGAAAAAAATATGCGAGAAAAGTTCCTCTGGCAAGTTTTTAGCAGCATAACTATGTACACAACGCGCCCCTAATTTATCTGTTTAGCTAGCGACTGTAAGGTCATCTGAGGTTAGGTACATGTTAATGTTTAGCCTTGTAGCCTGTAGACCTTTGACCAAATCAATATGGTTACGTTAATAAAAAAGCTAATAGAAAAGCTTTCATTGTGTTACTTACGACATTTTGTGATTTTTGAGCATCTTCCCCTTCAAACTATCTGTGGAGATTGTTAAAGTTATAGTCATATCTCACATAAACTCAAATCAATTACGAAAAATATTTCCAAATGATATAATCTGTCCAAAAATATTCATTCACCCTTGATATAGAATCTTTCATACCCTGGTTTTCAGAAATTAATAGGTACATGACTTTTCTACTTTATGCTTCTATCACCTTAAAAGTATACAAAACTGCTCTGTTCTTTCATGAACAGTTGTCTGCTACTTTTGTAACGAATCGTAATTAAAAACCACACAGCCTTATTTTAGAATTTCAGGTTATAGTGTTTTTTTACCGAGAAACACCAAATTACTTCATTTAGATAAAAAAGAGAATGAAACCGTATGCTAATGCGTCAAGGTAAAGATACGTCAAACAAACTTTGTTTAAAAATTTTTTTTGATTCAACTAATCATCTTTTAAAGTTTACTTGAACATAAGTAGACAATATGACTTTGACAATAAATTTAAAATGCATTTATAGGAAAAAATATTCAGCCACTTCGAAATTAACAAAAACAGTTTTATGATGAGAAGAACAATAAATCTTAAAAGGTTTCTGTAAGTCATTTTCCATGGCAAATACAGCTAGTCCTCTTTGACACGCATTTTCTGGTTGTCGACCAAAGGTGGGTCTTGATAAATTACGCGGCCTCAACATGCAGCGATCAGAGCTATGATAACAAAAACCTTTCTTGCTCGTTGTGACTTGGAGATCTTCTTTTGACCTGTTTCTCTTCAAATTACTTTGCATTTATAGAAATATTTTATTTTTCAACATGTTGAGTTTAACGTTTCATTTCGTTTTTGAGGTATGTACATTTTATTTAATTATAGTTTTTTGGCTACAAATGTATATTTCAGCTAAGGTTTTTTATTCTGTCTGGTATAAGAGCTTTTTATCGTAGACAACATTATTGTTTCTTTTTGTGTTATGTTCGCAAAATAGTATTTATCAGTAGGTACAGCCCCTCATAAAAAGTTTGAGACAGTGGCACTTTTTCAGCCATTTTACAAAGTTGGCAAACAACATCATCTCGCGAATTCTCCATAGCCAGTAGGTTGCGCGGGATTGCTACTTTTTTAGATGCTTTGGTTAGGTAAGTAGCGTTTAAAATGCGCTAATCACACTTTCTAACAAGTTCGCTTTACGGAATAATCCACTAAAATGGCCACGGTGACATTAGCAACAATTAGCCACATTTTGACAGTTGGACTCTAACCAAATAACCAAAGTCTTAAGTCTGCTCTAAAAATCGTCCATATAACTACTTGTAGGGACAAACTTCGAAATGTGCCAAAGGAATATTGGTAGCCATTTTGCGTGACGGACAGACGTATACGGGTATTATAATATAGATGTCCGCTTTACGGAATAATCCACTAAAATGGCCACGGTGACATTAGCAACAATTAGCCACATTTTGACAGTTAGACTCTAACCAAATAACCAAAGTCCTAAGTCTGCTCTAAAAATCGTCTATATAACTACTTGTGAACTAGTCCTAACATATCATGGATTGTAGCTTCACCTTTTACTGCATATAAACTTGAGAAAGTTTTAAAGTTTTTATGTTTTGCTCACAATTAATTTTGGCTGTGTTTTTAACATGACAACTACTGTATGAATTTTTTTAGGTGAACAGGTATCAAAAGGCTTTTGGTAATATTTTTGTTGAAGCCAAATTCCGAGAAACTTTTGAAACGGACGCATGAAAAAGCCCATCGCTGTAAAGATACATTTGCGACATAGTTTGTGAACTTTTCTTGGAACTTATCCGCAAATTAAAAAAAGCTAAGTGATTTTAGATTGCTATGAGACGAGGTAACAACAGGTTGTAGCCTGATTTTTTTAATCTTCAATGCTCACAAGCCATAACGAAGTTGTACTAATTCAGTAAGCTACTTTAGAGAAAGAACCTTTTCGCGAATGAAACCTTTTCACAGAAGTTAGGTCCCGCGAATATTTATTTTATTTTCTCTTATAATAACGTTAATGGAAAAAAAAAATTTTTATCCTTTTTATCCTTATTTTTTTTTTGGCTTTAACCTTGGTGGTTACATGTTTGTTGAAAGACAAAAGCAAAATATATAACTACTGTTTTCTTTCTGTATATAGTTTGACTTTCCACATCAAATCAAAGCAAAAAGTAATAGTAATAATAATCAACACTATCACCTATAGCGAAAGTTAGTTCTCGCAAAAATCATCAAAATGATCATTCGCGTAAGTTATTACTTGCAAAAAAAATTTAAAAGAGCTATTCCTAAAAGTTAATTTCCTTGATTTCACGATTTTATTTATCTCATGCAAGAAAAAGCTAAGAAAATAAATATGGGTTTAATTGATGTGTTCTTCGGTGAAAACCCTTTTTTAGACAATATCAATTTTCTATAGCTGCCATTTAAAAACTAATATTTATTGATTTATAAAATATTGTGCCAGCAGAGAAAATTTTGTCTTCCATTTTATTAAAAACTTTACAACAAATGTTTTTAAAATTTTTGTTAGTTTCGAACATTTAACATTTCGGCTTCTCGTTCGTCACTTAGGCTAACCAACCACCAGTGGGCCAAATATCAAAAAAATTTAATCATAAGCTCACTGTTAATTCACTTCTTAAGCTGCTGATTTTTTTTAGTCAACAAAAAAGTTATGATTAAAATCTCTGAGCTGTCTCAGCGTGAACACAGTGTTTTTAAAACGGGCCATACACTAGTCTTATAAACTAATTTCAATAGCCTACAGCACTTCAACATACATTCATCTTTCTCTGAAATTGACAATAAAGACCATTGTGATTTGAACACTTGTCACGAGCATTCGTTCGTCAATTTTTTTTCCTTTTAATCATATAAAAATCTTACAAATATTTTGGTTCTCAGGATTTGCAGGAAATGCATTGTTCGGTAGGTCAAAACAGGTAGGATCAAATTTTTTTAACTATTGCTTGATAGGAACGATAATGTAGGACGTTAAATTTTCTCTAGGGATTTAGGGACGTTATAAATCAAATGAGACGTGTAGGGGATGATTTTATTTTACATTTAGCATGTTTCATCATAAGAGAAAGCACTGTAAAGTTGTGAAGAAAAAAAAATTTACAATACTATTGAATATCTATTGTACTGAAAAAGGTCCTTTTTTCATCACAAAAGTTATGTTAAGTAACTGTAAAATGTAATATATTTTTTAACTTCTAAGGTATACAATGGTAAAACGTTACAAAAAGTTCTAATACGTTAAAATTTAAAATAGACAAACAAAAAATAGAAGAGAGAAAAAATAAAAAATATAGCAATGCCATTATACCTTCAAGTCAGGAGACTCATAGAAGACAAAAAGTCTTATCATTGAGAACCTGCGGGATCGGAGCGCTCTTAAACGTCTAGCATGGTGATTGTTTAATTCACAATGTTTTTTACCTCCATATTTATCAAAAAGCGTGTCAACATTTAAAAATTTAAAATAGACATAACTGAAAGAATAATGAAAGAGGAAGATGTTAAATTTGAGACGGAATGGCGAGTTTCAGTTGTCAAGATTTTTTCTATTGCATCATTAAATTTGACAAGACGTCAAATTAACGTCATTTTGATGACATGTCACCCGACACATCTTTTCTATTTTAAAATAAGAAATATTTATTTTTAAACATATCTTTCTTTCATTTTTACTTCAGACAACCTTCTCTTTTAACCAAAGACTTTTTTAGCAGTAGCTGGATTTTATTAAATTAATACTAAAACGACTTTAATTAGAACTCTTTATAGGGCAAGTTTTAACATACCACATCAATTTAAAAAGGGAAATTTATTCTCCTATTATATCAAGGATTATATATAAATTTGCGAAAGACTAACAAGAGGTCGAAATTAACAGTTATGTATGAGATGCAACCTAAGAATCAACGGCGAATAAAACAAACACAGGTATTGCGCCACACTTTTTAAAGCAGCTGCTGATAATAACGCAAACTCTCTCAGCACTGTTCTTGTGTATGACGTTCGATGTGGAATCCAAGCAGTATTAAAAGTTGAGGGATGGAAATTTAAGAATGTTTTCCTGTTAGACACTCGATTGTTTTAGGGTCATTTTGTTAGAGAAGGCAGTTTACAGGCTCAAGCTTCCCATCCATTTGCTTTAAATGCGGCAAGACTAATTTGGTGGACAATTTTGACTTATTCGCTGTAAAGTGAATAGTATAAGGTCATTGTACCTGTGGTTTAATTTTGTAAATTATTGACCTTCCACTCTTGTAATGCTTTAAGGTAAGTTGAACTTGCGAAAGAAATTGCGGGGGGGTATTTTCCTGAGGCGAAATCTGTTGTTTTGTACTTATCACTAATGTGTCAGCTATTTTAATGCATGGTATGTTTGTTACCAATATACCGAAAAATCTTATCATAAAGATAATGTATTTTCTAAAGATGTCATTGATACTTTTTTCTTATATGATACGATTTTGTGACAATTCAGATGAGAAAGATACGGTAGTATATATTTCAGTACATCGTGATGATAAAACAGGCATTTATTGACGTTTATGGTAGATCGTTATAATGATGAGTTTAAACCTAAGATTTTTTATAATATAACAACTAGGTCGTGACGTTAAAGTAAGTAAGTGAAAGTTTTAGCATCTCCACCGAATTACGTGACAATCAAGAATTAGGAAAACAACTTGAGTTTGCGTAAAAAAATGTTCTTTTTATCCGCACATTGTACAGATTTATTCCTTTCGTTTTACACAAAAAGTCATTCCGAAAATTAAAGAAAATTGAATCCAATACCCGCAACTTTAAAACAGAGTGGCGCGTACCCTAGTGGTTATGGAGTTTGCTTCGCAATCACAAGGTCCGTGGTTCGATCCACAGAGCGGGTATGTTTAGCAAGTGCCATTACCACAGTTAAGTGTCAACCCATGCCATGTGTGAGAAATTGGATAGGCATTGCCGGTGTATACCTAATAATGTATACATTTAGAACACAGGGTCCTGTATATATATTCATAAGAACAACAATAATAATAATAATAATGGCAACAACAATAATAATAATAACAACAACAGCAAGTGACGATACAAATGATTCTTACCTCCTTCAACTTTTTTTGTGCGTGTGAACGAACTTTCTCATATCTTCTTGTTTTTAATGTTGAAAGCAGTCTTGACAAGACATACAAGCTTCATGTCAATATTTAACTCGATCAAATTAACCAATATCGTCGTTTTAGTTGACGCGCATGCGTAGTTGGCATTCGGTTGCTTAGAGCACAGAAGATACGTTTCATGATAAACAGATTTGACAACGATGACTTGTATCCCATGGATATTCAAGTTTGCAATTATTTATCATTTTCTTAATCGGGTTCACGAATTTCGGGTAATGTTTTTGGTTATTGACAACTTCACAGAGTCTGTAAAAAAATTCGCCTAAAACTTTGATGTTTATTTGTTCAACCTATCAAGAGTGTTTTCTAATGACAAATCAATCTACTTTTCTGTTTTTCGTGACAACGCAAAAGCAGATTTTAACTTCGTGTGCATTTTACTGTAACCATATCACCTGATTATCAATTCGCATACACTTTTGTTTATCTAATAACGACTACTCTTGGTAACCTGATTGTATGTGTGGAACTTATTAAGGAGGGGGCGGGGGCGGGGGGAGGTTGATAATTTGACATTTCTTGTTGTATTCCTGTTTTACAGACTTCCTCTCCAAATTCCACTGAAAATTATTTTGGGGGCGGTTCTAATAACTGGGGGAGTTGGATTTCCAAAAAATGTTAATAAATTGAAATGGATGGTCAAATTATCTGATATTCAGTGTTTCCATCTTTTTTCGCGAAATTTTCGCAAATTAAATCGTTCCAATTTGCGAACAAGTGAAAAAGAAGAACACCTCAGGATGAAGCCAAACATTTGTGGTTCTTATATATATAAAAATTGTGTTATATTTCTTTATTTCTTCATTTATATAAAAGGTGAAGCGCTTAAAAAGAGATATATAATATTATTAAAAGTAAAAGTCCAATTTTTCAAATCACGGAATTAAAACTCCGCGAAAATTTATATTATTGAATGCGCAAAATAAAACATTTCAACCAAAACCTTTTACACATGTCACATCAGTCAGGAATTACTTAATACACTACGTCAAGTAAAAAAGCATTTATACACCGTAATCAAAATTTGCATTGAATGCCACGTTGCAGGTTGCTCACACGCCAACCTCGTCCCGAGGGTCTTGTGGCGCCTGAGCCCTTAATACAAAGTCAACAAGGCAAAATGCCCTGAAGACGAGGTTGACGTGTGAGCAACCCGGAGAGTCTTACTTCACATGAAAAAATTAAAAGCGTTGGCGGAATTAAAAGCACGTGTTATTTAATTTCAAAGTATTACGGAAGTGATTCTATGTTTACGGAGTGATTTGCGACTCCGCATGCAATCTATTTATACTCCCTCGCAATGACATCATATTGAAGTAAGGAATGGACGTTACAGCACGCAACTCAACATGCTTCTGAATTTCCGATGCGCAATACTATCAGTATGATGCTACCAACCTCGTTTCCAGACCTTTTTCGTCTCCTTTACGTCAAGTGAAAGGCAATGGAGTCGAATTGGTATATTTCCTGATGAGCACAAAATTTGAAACGATTGATGACTTCGTATTTTATCAGGTAGTTTGCAACAATCATATTCTAACTATTTCTTTTGCATTATGATCCATTAAAACCATAAAAGTGCTGAGTTTAAGGTTGACAAGTAAAAACCGAGTTTATTGTCGGCCTTAAAAAGATACAAGAGTAGGACGCTCACTCTCCAAACACGTGTAATTTTGAGGTTCTTTTCGTTATTTTTTAGGTGTTTTTAACGCCACAATTCAAGGTTCTTAAGCACACCAACACAAGGAATATAACTACAACCTTGGACATAATATTTGGGAAATTGTCAGTTTCTTAGCTTTTTAAAATAGGCAAACAGCATCACTTGGCCACTGCTCTCCAGCAGGCTGCAAAATTTTCTACTTCAGCAGGGGCGTGGGGCGAGTAACCAAATTCACTAGCTGCACTTTCCACAATGTCTGCATTATTGAGAAATCTGCTCCACAAACCGGAATGGTCCACGATATCGTGGAATTAAGGTGTGTTGACGTGATAAAAAAATTTCCACCCTTTATACAAAAAGCATTAAAATAAAAACGTTAATTTTTTTGTTGAGAATGGGTGCGTTGACAACTAGTTTCGCTTGTTTTCTTTAAAGTATTTTCGTTATCAGCTGCTCTCCAGCCTACAGCCTGTCTTAACACGTTAGGTAAATGGACCTTATCAGAACGATACAATTTTTTTTGCGTCAATGAAACATGAGAGAGTGCGTGAGCTTTGTATTGCGATAGCTAGAATGTATTTTTAAACTTTAATTACAGGTTTTAAATTACTAGTAACTTTTTTAACGTCCTGGAAATTTACGTTACACTTCCATAAAGAGCATTTAATTAACGCTGATTTTCAAATTCACATTAACTTTTGTGTCTGGGTTGATTTCCTGGAATAAGGTAAATTCCATTTTCATGAGTTTTAAGGATTTTCAGAATTACTGGCGACCCTGTTTATTATGGGAGATACTGTCGCACCAATAACTGAATCCCAATGCTACAAAAAAGAAAGGCTCTGCGAATGAAATTCCAATCAAGTGGGGGACAATCCTTGCAAGAAAATACACATGCATTCTTAAAAAAAAAAACTTTAGATTTTTTAATATAAATTATATTCTCGTGAATCAGAGAGCTATTCTATTTATTGCAGACAATTTAAAAACTGTTTTTATCACATCTCGTACCTTACATCGTAAGGAACGTTACTGGTCACAGGTAACACAGTGACGTCAAATTTTCTTGAACCACTGTAAACTGCTGACGTCCTGCTGAATTTGCGTATCTTTCGACAGTATACAACAAGAAACACAACAGCTATCGCAGCACATATAAATAAGATGGGGTAAAAACCTTCACGAAAAATAATCCATAAGCCACCATGTTGTTGTGCTTTTACTGTATTCTTGTCTTCCAGCTTCATATCTCTGTGGTTAAAAGAACAACAAAACGTTAAGGAAAACCTCAGGGTTGAAACAAACCATATAATGGGCGTTTGGGAGAAATATTTGCAAACATCTCAATCAGAGATGCAGGACATATGCATCCGATTGGACAGTCAGTTCGCCGAAAAAAAAAGGTTAAAAGTCGTTACCTTAACGGCATAAATCTTGTTCTGTAAAGGATAGCACCCAGAGTCCATTGCACTTCCTTCCCATGAATGAGTTGTACAGTGGTTAAGCCTTTGAACTGCCTGGGAAAGTTGAGTCCATCATGAAGAACTGACGTCATCCATGCAGATTTAAAACATTGGTATCTAAAAATTATAGGTTAAAAGTTGTTTTACTTAAAAAGAAAGAATTGGATTGTAATATCCAATTAAATTAAAGAAGGGCTGACTACAGAAACATACACGTATTTTATTCATAACATTGGTAAAAATATTCTCAAAATTTTAGGTCAAACTTGATAAAGAATCTTGTTCGGAAATTATCATTAGTTGTGCAGCGAACTTAATGAGAATTTTAACTGATTTCCAAATGAAATACATAACCAGATATGAGTACAAATGTTGAGACATTTTCAAAAATATATCGACACTAGATTTCAACCTCTTCTAAAGCAATTACATCTGATGTATTGCTGAGATTTCAAATAAAATGGATTTTCAACAGAATACAGTGGTTGTAGGATGAATAACAAAAATAGTTAATATTACTTGAATCGAAAATCGTCTGCTTTTGGATAAAAACCCATTGCATAATGACGTTTCAACATCGACCATTTTGTTCGACAAAAGTGCTAAAAAGATAGAGACATTGCAGTTTCGTTCTTCTCATTTTTGTAGTAGAATTGAAGATAGCCTGCTAATTTTTTGTATATAATAAAGTATCCGTATTAAGAGCAAACTCTTTTCTTTGAAAATGGGATAGTCAACCGTGCCCAATTCAGTCAAAAATCAAAGCAGCTCAACTTCTCCAATCTTGTTCTAAACAGGTTTTACTAGAGCTCGTTTAATAAAGTTTAATAAAGCGCATGGAGGGTGTATTGTGGCGTTCAAGCGTTATCGAAGCCCAAATACTGGGCGTTAAAAGGTCGACAAACGTACATGTGCGTATTGGACGAGCTAAAGATTACCATGCAACTGCATTTGTATAGATTAGATAAAATTTGAAATTATACTTATTAACATTGTTTTAGTGTATTGTTCTTCTTACTAAGCTCTCTACAAAACCGTAATCTTTGGTAGGGCATTTAAGGACACGAGACACTTATAAGAGAGAAATAAGAGCGCTAGCTAACTAAATGGATTACAATAAAATACCTTGGCAGCTTTTTCTAACTTTTCTTGATCATACTTCCCACCAATTCTCAAAACATCATTCGAAGAATACCAGAACTCGGAAAACCCATAAAATTCTGCATTTCTGTAGTCTATCTCGGTTTGATGCACTCCATTAAATGAACAAGGTGGCTTCAGACAATGACTTGTACTATTTATAAGTGGTTGTAAAGCCTTTTGACATTGACTGAAATCACCATTGCCAGTAACTTTAAACTTCGTATTGTTGTGTTCTTGCTCGTCCACCATATCTGTTGGCAAGCACACGTCAAGGATTGATTCATGCGATCTAAAACGAAAGAATATCTATAAAACCGAAATTTCTCACTTTTTTTATTTCAATATTTTCTTACTTTATTTTTTGTTTGTTTTGATCATACAGATGCTGAATATATCTTTTTCTCGCCAGGTCGGTACCATACCCCAAGAATGTTGTGACATATATTTTGTATTCGTGTATAGTAGCGTGCATATCGCAACCAAGATTAATAGTAGCACCCAATTCAGCTGGTACAGATTGCTGAAACAGAAAGAAACTGGTCACAACTTTACTCCTGTATCAGATTGTACCTTAAGAGCAAAAATTTTCTCAATGTCCGCGATTTTTTTTTTTCTTTTTTTTTTCGTCTTCGTCAAATAAGCACCCTTATCTTTAACCTCTGGCATAAAACGTGATAAATTCTATTAAATGCCTGAATGACGATGAAAAGATGATGGGAATTAGTTACTGAAAGAGACAACTGACTTGTTTAATCCCAAAGATACATCAGATTTTGACTTTTTTTGCCACATTTTTTCTATAATCGCAGAAGTTTGTTTACGCAAAATAGAAAAAAAATCGCAAAAGTTTTTCGCAAAATTTGCAAACAAGTTTCTATCTTAAATTTTGCGTTTTCCTCGCGAAACTTTCTGCTATTAAAGTAACACATGACAAAATAAATGTAAAAGAGCACAAACATTTGTGTAAGTGTGTAAAAAATGTATTGAATATAACAATTTCGAGACTGACAAACATAGTATTGCTCATTTTCTTATTTTCAGGTTTTGTATTTGTGCGATATAAGAACAAAATGCCACATTACTTAAGCTTAATACGAACGGGAAGAAATACGCGTTGTTTGAGCTTCGTACAGGCTAAAATGTAACGTTGTTTAAATTTCACGCGATCATGCTCTTATAGTTTTTAAACTTTTTAAAAAGTAAAAGATACACAGGAGCATACCATTCTAACCAATCGCTTCTCTACACTGGGGTATATTCTTTATTTAAAATATGTCATAAATGGCAACAAGGCAAGGCAATATAAGTTATTGCAAAAATAATCTGAGGCTTGGATCAAACACATCAAGCACATACTCACATTTTGTGCAACCTCGTATGCAATTTGAAGAGAGGCTCCACCAATCTCGATTGTCCCGACAGTTTGTTTTCGTGCAAAATGAGAAACGGTATTTGCAGCAGTCGTTGACAGGTCGTGAGTGTGGTCAAATCTACCCAAAACGTAATTTGTAGCTATCCAGAGGTATATTCCTATAAGTGAATTATGATGACTCATGATTCAACAAAATTAAGATATACCCCTTATGGAAACCTTTAGTGGACAATAAGAGAAAGTAGTTAAAGGAGAACGAACGTCATTTTTTTGTCTTGAGGATGGTAAAATACCTTGAAAATATATACCCCAGTATGAATGTCTTAAAAAAACCAAATTTAGTCCTAAAAATACCCAATCGTTTTATCCTACAGTCATCACCATTTCTATACGGTTCCCGTACAATTTACATTGAATTCTCTGTCTCGCAAGACAACGTCACAAAATTGGGTATTTTATCAAAAACCGTGGTGATTACTTTTATTTTCAAATACAAATGGCAACCACCGTGGAGAGAAAAAACAAACAAGATTTTTAGATATTAATGACGTTATAACTAAGATGTTACTACGTTCTTGAATCAAAATATTTAAAAAAATATTTTTAAGTTCGTTCGTTCGTCCACGTTCAAAGCACACCGAGATATTAATGTAAATGTAATTACCTTCTTGTTTTCCAGATATAACTTCTACCTGTGAATCTGTGAAATAAAACTCGGACATTTTTGGAATATTTACTTTCAGATTATCCAATATTGCGTTTTGTTTGACTTTTGGTAATATTCTCATTCCAGCTGTAGCAAGAATGTATAGTGGAGTTTCTTGATGTTTCTTGTGTGGAATATGATGTGCTGCAAACCTCAGAAGTGGAGCCAATGAATGTGAAGCATTGGAAGGATTGTTAGCAAAAGAAGAAATACCTAAAAGGATAAAAGAACAAATTTGCAATTGAACTCTCTTTTCTTGCAAAGTTGTGGAAAAAATGTTCACAATGGAGAAAGTTCGAGGCTGAGAAAGTATATACAGGATGAGAAAAATAAATGAACAGAGAAAAAAATACTTGTGATAAGATCTGTTACAATACTGCAAATATAAATAATAATAATAATAATAATAACCAAACATAAAACTACCTACAAACACGCTTAAATGTTTTACATGATTAAAGAAATCGTAAGCAAGTAGAATAATTTTATTTTTAAGTATTAAGTACACTGACTGCACTTTAAACATTTTTTGTGAGTCTTAAATTATTTCATCTTTAACCAGTATTTTCTAGGCTCATTACAATTTAAACAGCGAAATTTCTTGGGAGTCTTAAATTAAATTTGAATTTGAAAGGAATTGGCAGCAGTTTGTAACTTTTGAGAATCTTAAAGATTTTAATTTTTTGCTTCAATTACGTATATACAAAATTACCCAGATTGCAGATTATATGAACAAAAAGATAACTCTTTCATTGTTATCTTTTAGCCTTCACCAAGTTAAATTACTATGTGTATGTTACAAATATATCTGGACAAATATACCTGGCTTGATTTTCAGTCTGACTGGATTACCATCAACATCTATCATTTGTTTCATTTTTAAAAGTTCTTCCTTTCCACCAGAATGGGGTGGCCAATAATATATATAAACTCTTGAACCACTGCTTCCACAGTCAATAACAATTCCATAATGAAATTTCGAGTTATGTTCATTATGTAAAGCATGTTCATCATATATATGCTCAGTGTGTTTATAACTTGGCTTTTGATTTGTAATATACAATACGAATAGTAAAAATATGAATAAAAAAATAAATATAACTAATGATAGATGTTTTGAAAATATCCTTTTGAATTTATTTATAGTCTTTGCAGTGTTGTCATTTTTTAAATATCGTCCGCCACCCATGATGGTTACAAATCGTTGGCAACATACATTTGGTGGTGTAATAGTTATTCTAGAATTAGAAATAAAAAAAAAAAATTTATAGTAAGAAAAGTAAAATTTAAAATTCTCACATCTTTTATATCAACATAAAACAAAAGATGTTGAATTATTTATTTTCTGGACACAAAACTGCAAAACGCATGCAAAGTTGATGTTCCTTTATTCCCAAAATTCTGTGATTTCACCTTTCTTGTTAACTTTCTCCTTTCACTGGCAACAATAGATGGCTATGACATGATATTTTAAGCCTTACGTCTAGATTTACCATATTACCATTTTAACTGGCACCGAAACTTGTGCACTTTACAGAACAGACAGCCTAAACATCACTAGGGTAGATCACAGATGAAAAAAAATTGGAGGTATGACATTTTAATCTGTTTTATATTTGTAATCATTCATTAAATACCAAACAAACCTATATAATTAAGAAACTAGACAGGCTGAAGAATTGTTTTAAGAAACAATTTTTATTACAACATGTGCTCTCCTCCACATATCCCCTTTGGTAATTCGCTTCACCAATTTTCCTAATGTCACGTCTGGTTTTTGAGCATCAGAAAAAGGTACATGCTGATGTTTGAAGCAGCTACTAGCTCCATCTGAGTATTGCAACCATTTTAATCATAAATTAGACTTCAGAAATAATTCCAGTGATTCTCACATTTAAAAAAAAAAAACATAAGACGTAAATCATGGAAATAGGACGTTTTAGTCGATTTATTTTTCGCCTGACCCTGCGCAAACGCCCACTTTGTTCATCAGCATTTTCGCAAAGTTGTTTCTAGGGATGACTTATAATCATAACCATAAAGTTATGTGGCGAGCGGAGTTGCCAGATCATAGCTAGAGCTGTTTTCTTAGATAATCACATAATTGGGACAGTATATGCTGAAGTTATTTATTGCTAAAATATCGCTACATTTCTTACAAATTTATCACTGCAATAATATAATGGCAGCATTATTAGCTGAGAAAAACGCAACCTATTGTATGTCTATCCTCGCATCTCCGTCTACCATCGTTGTGATGAGAGTCATATATACATAGAAAAAATTTATTAAAGTACGGTGTCAAGTAGGAATAGCCACTTCGTATGAGAATGTGTGTTCTGTGTCACTCTTATGACTAAAATCGGTTTTAAAATCAATATGGTTTTGAAATGGTTATGTCCCTTGTATGACATAAAATGACAAATGTTAGTAAAAAAATGCACGGTAAAGCATCACAAGGTTTAAGTTTCAAAATATAGCTAGCTAACTACTTTAGAGACGATTCTTGCGGTCGGAATGTTCTCCTTCGTTGCTCTCCGATGAGGGTGCATGTGGACTTTTCAGGGTCAAACATTCACAGTAGAAATCTTAATTAAACAGAATTTACAAGCAAAACGACGTTAAAACGTCGCAAAATGGCAAAGATTAAGCAATATCTAAAACATATTAAAAATTTGACTAAAAAAAAGAAGAATTCCTTGAAAAATCCAGTATTGTATTTATGAAGGTTTCACCACAAAAACATTATGATTACAGCATTTGTCTATCATTTCATAATGGCTGCTTAATCTGAATACTGGCCAGTGATTGGTTCAACCAGTATTATGGACGCGCGAACCCAACAGCAAGAATGAGACCCAACATGACTTACTTTGATAGATACATAGCACGGCTGTTTCGCTACGGTCAAACCGCGGACAAAATTAAAATGGCTTCCACAATTTTTTTTGAAATTTTGTATTTTTATCATTTTTTAAGTTATTGAAACTTTTTTTGTATTGTTTTAATTTTACTGAAATAAAAAGTATTAAAACGATCTACTTTTCTCCTTTTTAAATATATAAATATGTTATACATGTGTGTTATGAATTTCGAGTTATTTCGTCGAACAAAACACACAAAATTAAAAAAAACATTATTTTTGGCAAAAGTATACCATTTTTCCAACCTCGTGGCAACGCCGCGCTACTAGCTACGGACTTGACAATTGGTATGGGGGGCCTGGAAACAAGGTTCTATCGGCCAGTACCGTGCACCGTTCGTCTCACAAACTATAAACTACTTAAATTTTAAGTTAAAGTCTTCTTCAGGCGCTAAAAAAGAGGAGAAAAAGTTTCCAAAGTGGTGCTCGGGAATTTGATTAGTGTGATCCCTTTTTTGTCTAATTAAATAAGTATCTAAACTTCTAAGAGATTCATAGCGATGCCATTTAATGTTTTGTTAGGTATGGTTTTTCCCAGCAAAATTACGGCAACCCGGTGTTTACTTTTGACTTGATTGCTCGACCCGGGAATCCTAGTCCGAAACCGGGATTTTTCGAAAATGTTGGAATAAGCGAGACAAAGGTGTCTTAGCAATTTTGAAGCTAGCTAAAGTTTGGCAGAGCACGAGGTAAGGGACAAAACAGTAAACTACTTTATTTTGCAGGGATTTTAATATTATTTTTTTGCTACAAGATCACCCTTGATTTTAAGAAATTGTTTTATAGCTTGTAAAACTTCAAACGTGGCTAATTGTTATCTTTTTTAATCTTTTTTCTTCTGCTTTGTATTTTTCTGTGAAGAGTAGCTATTTTTTGGTCCTACAGTTTTGCATTTTGCATCGTGTTTTGTAGCTAAGTCACTTAATACTTCTTTTTTATATTTAGTTAAGACTTTGGTGGGCTTTCTCAAGATGAAATTGTTGAAATCAAAGATGTTTATGGCTAGAGCTAGCTAGCTAATCTTGGCTTTATCACAAGATTGGGTGCTATTTTATACAATTTATAAAGAAACACAAAATGATTGCTTTGTATATATTTAATGTATATAATAAATAAACTATTTATGCACAACTTGAGATATTTTCTACTAGCATGATAAACTAGAATGTTGAAACCGTCGACTCTGAATGACGTTTTATTTAATGTATGATGTCACATATTTGGCCCGAAAACCCTTAGGACCAAAATTAACCCCTTGGACAATTTCGGACAGACTAATATGTCATCTACATCATCTTCAATGGCCTTAGAATCCAAAGTAATGTTTTTTATTCAGTTAATAAACGAACTTTAAGCATACATCGAGGCTCTAAAGGCCGTTTTTCACATAGGTCTCACATTTGGCCCAAAAATAACCCTTTGGACAATTTCGGACAGTAATAAAATTAAGTAATTTTCATTCCAGATATTTAACCTAACCTGTGGACCATAAAAAACATGTTTCCTTAACTTTATTCCAGAGATATTGTGGAAGACATTCATCTAAATGATAATTTTTAAGTCATTTTTAGACATTTTGGCCTAAATATACCAATTTCGGACAGGTGTCCAAAAATTTTTTTCTTTTAATAATATGGACAATTTATCTGAGATTATTATTCTTTTTACAGAATATAAAAATTTTATTTCGTTCTTGAGATATCCTGTTTTAACTGAGAGGGTAATTCGAATTATTTTTTCGTAACATTTTCGTCCGCTTTGAAACAGCCGTGATAGATAGATAGATGTGCATATTTTACATGGCTAGCCTCACAAATATCGAGGGATATACCCTGTCTATTATTTATGTCTATTAGATCACTTCTCGCATGCAGGTTAGCACCCCTAATAAAAAACATATACATTATATAACATTTGCCGAGACCTGCTCAAAAATATTTTCAAATGACTTAGTTATAGCTAGTTACATAATAGCTATGCCCTTGCTCTATTTAACAGATTTAGGACCATCGTTAGAAGAGAATGGCTGAAATATAGTTACCTTATAATATATATAAATACTTACTTCCCAACCATGGAGAGATTGATTGGCACAAGCAGCGGAAGAAAATTTTCTGATTTCAGGAAGAAAATTGCGACGCCATTTTTGGAATAAATGTTTACGTTGGTTATGCCGGTTTCCGATTATCGCCTGAACTTGATTCTATTTAAAAACGGGAAGCACTTCATGGAAGGATCCATATAGTCTGTGAATATGTCGTATACTTGAACCTCCAACACAACCTCACCTTTACCCGACATTGTCGTATTCCTTCCCCCACGACAGCTCAACTGCATCCGACACGCGACGTTAAGCAATTTATCAACGTCGTGATTTTGTTAATACATACTACTGCCTAGTGTAATCAACGTCGTGATGTTGTTAATACATACTACTGCCTAGTGTAATATCTTTGTAATATACAGTCAACCTCGATCCCAGGGCTCTTTTCTCTCTTTTTGATATAAGGACGGCTCGCCATCCTTATATCAAAAAGAGAGAAAAGAGCCCTGGGATCGAGGTTGATATAAAGTAATACACTGTAGTACTTAGTAATATGCCGTATTGTATACTGTAGTACTTAGTAATATGCCGTATTCTACACTGTATTACTTTGTAGTATCCAGTAATGCACTGTAATACCTTGTAGTAGTATTCGGTAATATACTGTAATACCCTGTAGTATTCAGTAATACACTGTAATACCTTGTAGCATTCAGTAATACACTGTAATACCTTGTAGTATTCGGTAATACACTGTAATACCTTGTAGTATTCGGTAATACACTGTAATACCTTGTAGTATTCAGTAATACACTGTAACACCTTGTAGTATTCGGCAATATACTGTAATATCCTGTAGTATTCAGTAATACACTGTAATACTTTTTAGTATTCGGTAACACACTGTAATACCTTGTAGTATTCGGTAATATACTGTAATACCTTGTAGTATTCGGTAATATACTGTAATACCTTGCAGTATTCGGTAATATACTGATTTACCCTGTAGTATTCAGTAATACACTGTAATACTTTGTAGTATTCAGTAATACACTGTAATACCTTGTAGTATTCAGTAATACACTGTAATACTTTGTAGTATTCAGTAATACACTGTAATACCTTGTAGTATTCAGTAATACACTGTAATACTTTGTAGTATTCAGTAATACACTGTAATACCTTGTAGTATTCGGTAATATACTGTAATACCATGTAGTATTCGGTAATATACTGTAATACCCTGTAGTATTCAGTAATGCACTGTAATACCTTGTAGTATTCAGTAATGCACTGTAATACCTTGTAGTATTCAGTAATACACTGTAATACTTTGTAGTATTCAGTAATAAATACACTGTAATACCTTGTAGTATTCAGTAATATACTGTAATACCTTGTAGTATTCAGTAATACACTGTAATACCTTGTAGTATTCGGTAATATACTGTAATATCCTGTAGTATTCAGTAATGCATTGTAATACCTTGTAGTATTCAGTAATGCACTGTAATACCTTGTAGTATTCAGTAATACACTGTAATACTTTGTAGTATTCAGTAATAAATACACTGTAATACCTTGTAGTATTCAGTAATATACTGTAATACCTTGTAGTATTCGGTAATATACTGCAATACCCTGTAGTATTCAGTAATACACTGTAATACTTTGTAGTATTCAGTAATACACTGTAATACCTTGTAGTGTTCAATAATACACTGTAATACCTTGTAGTATTCAGTAATACATTGTAATACCTTGTAGTATTCGGTAATACACTGTAATACCCTGTAGTATTCAGTAATACATTGTAATACCTTGTAGTATTCGGTAATACACTGTAATACCCTGTAGTATTCAGTAATACACTGTAATACCTTGTAGTATTCGGTAATATGTTTTTTTTTTCAAAAACGTAGTGTATTACTGAATACTACAAAGTGTTACAGTATATTACCGAATACTACAAGGTACTACAGTGTATTACTGAATACTACAAGGTATTACAGTATATTACCGAATACTACAAAGTATTACAGTGTATTACTGAATACTACAGGGTATTACAGGATGTTACTGAATACTACAAGGTATTACAGTGTATTACTGAATATACTACAAAGTAATACAGTGTAAAATACGGCATATTACTAAGTACTACAGTATATTACTGTATATTACAAAGATATTATACTAGGCAGTAGGTATTTATTAACAACATTACGACGTTGATAAATTGTTTAACGTCGTGTGTCGGATGCCGTTGTCGTCGGGGGAAGAATACGACAATGTCGGATACGACATATTCACAGACTATATGGATCCTTCCATGAAGTGCTTCCCTTAAAAACGCCTTCTCGATTATACGCCCCGCTTTATTTTTAAATGACATTTTCTAATCGTTTTTGAAAAAAAAAACATATTTGAATTTACCATCCTAATTATATGGAAACATGCAAT
This sequence comes from Hydractinia echinata, assembly GCA_030067915.1. Classification (NCBI taxonomy): domain Eukaryota; kingdom Metazoa; phylum Cnidaria; class Hydrozoa; order Anthoathecata; family Hydractiniidae; genus Hydractinia; species Hydractinia echinata. Next base: position 67,166 of record JASGCC010000236.1, on the reverse strand, counting down.
TTTTTAAGTTTAAACACTAATTACAACTGCCTATATTAGAACCCCAACATTTGATGTTCTATGAAGAAATGACCACACAAATCAACTGCAATGAAAATGTTTCACTGCTGTTGAATATTACAATCAAACTCTTATAATATTGAAGAACTTTAAATTGTTATAAAACCTGTTCTAATTTTACATATGGTCTTCCAATTTTCCTATCTTATATAATATTTGCTGATAAATTCAAATATGTCACTCATTTTCCTCAAAAGTTTCTTGTTCCATTTTTTATATTTGAAGTTGTTAACTCGAGTCCGAGGATAGATAGGTATTCTTAACTAAGAAACAAATACAATAAAACGAAAACTACCAAACTACAAACTAATTTGATTTAGAGCTAGAACTGTGAAAAGGCACAGCGCTGCTGAGAAGCAAATAGTCCTTTGGACGTTGTTAGACTTTTCGCCATTATCGCAAAGAATAATTTTTGCGAAAAGTAAAAAATGGACACTACTATTTGTTACCAGAATTGGTAAAGTTTGTGAAATATTTGTACATAGGAAGTAATTGACCAGATTTTCGGAAGACTATTTTTATTTTATCGCACTACTACTATAAATTGAAATATTTGTGTTTCTTTCTACAAATCTCTTGTTAAAATGTTTTATTGTCTAAAATTGGGCTGAATTAATCTTCACAAACAATGGACGTGGTACTCGTTCAATAAAAAAGTCTTACCGAAAATTAATCTTGTTAAGGAGCCAGTGACACACAAATTTTTTTCTTTCGGGAGGGTAAGGAGGGATTTTGAGATTTTTAACCTCCTAACTTGGTAAAAACGCATGCTCTGTACCAAGTCTCTTTCCTATTTAACCATCAAAATTAGGTGGCTACGGTCCTGTTGGGTGTGATACTGTTGTACGAAACACCATCGCAGTTATGCATATTCCACAAATAAATCTTGAACGTGTACATATTCGTGCCAATGTTCTTTATTATCCCGAAATTTATAGGTTTAAATTTTCAAAAACTATAGAATTTTAGCACATAATTTTGGAATTGATTGCAGGAAGATTCAAAATATTAAACGCACTGCATCAATGTTGTATTTCTTATTAAAAACTAGCTTCGCGATTACTGGTTGTTGGTACGTGGTTAAATTATTTACATTCATTGTAAAGTAGTATTAGTAGCAGTAGTACTATTTTACAAGGACAATAAATGTGAGGAGACCATCAAATAGTAAAAAACTAATTCGATGTGATGGCCACCTATAAATAAGATACATTTTTTACTACCAATTTTTAATTAAAAATAGAAAAATAAAATAAAATAATGGAAAAATATATAAATACATAACTAACAAATAGTCAGAGGCAAGTGATTATTCCAATACATAGAGGCTTAAAAAATGTGTGTTACATAAGCGTTTAAGTGTATTGAAGTCAACAGAGGCAAGGTCATGATGTTGGTGTATATTCTGGAAGCTATTCAAGAAAGAATAGACATATAGCAAATTGATTTCAGTCCAAAAGAGGAAGTTCTTACCGGAGGTTTATTGAGAAGCCAGTTTTAATATTTAAGCCATCCCAACGTTTGGAGGGCGGTCAAAAAAAGGAAGTGTGGTAAACGTATATTCACCACAAGTAACTGATATTACATTCGTCGTTTTAAAAATAGACGCGAAATTTTCAAATTAGTGTTGTTTTACGTGAAAAAATGACGTATACAACTAAAGGTTAGCGTGTGTATAAACTTTTATTAACATATTATATTACTGTAGCATATACAATATTATAAAACTATGATAAAAACATTGATATAAGAGTCAAAAAAGAAGTGTGGTAGACTTTAAGTCATAAATAGTCTTGTGTTCGCATGCGGTCTATTGCCTGAGTGTTGTAAAACGTCTAAAGCTATATGAAAACTGTGAGAGAAGAGATACATTTACTAACACCACCTCTCTTCTTCTTTGCTAGTTGAGAGTAAGGAGAAAAAATCCATCTTTTTCGCGATTACGCAATTTTTTTAAGATATTCCGTGAAAAAATTTAAAGCTTTTTGTAAATCGCGAAATTATTTCCACAAAATTTTAAAATTTAACCGCATGGCGCAAAATTTTATTTCGAGAAATCCCAACAGAAAATAAATATCTCGCTTTGACTTCAAGTTTGATGGGCGTTTAGGTTAAGCGTAAGAGAAGACTTTTAACGAAACTTTTATTGTCTGCTTGATACACTTTTAATGATTCGCAAAATTCGGTGCTTTTACCAGGCTCATTTTGAAAAAACGTAACAAAATGACATTACAAACAACCCATTTTGAAGTTCCATAGGCTGAAACTACAGATCAATAAATTAAATATAAAATATGTATATTTGACCACACAAAATGTTTATATTCAAAATGTCGTTTAATAGGTTCTTTATATAAACTATCCGATACGACAACGCTCAAATGAACTGTCCGTACGCATACACTTCTCAATTGTGGACAAAATCGAAAGCTGTTCACGGTTCTAGTTTGTTTCTTAGTTTATGTTTTTCTTCTAAAACATACATAACATGTTGATAGGTACATCCCTTACGTATTATTAGAAATTCTCCTGGAGAACTAAGATCGACAACTGTTGATCCAAGGCGAGACTCCTCTGTGTTACCTATGGCACCTGCATCCACAATGAGATCAAGTTGAGGCCATATTTCCTTGAATTCCTACATAAAACATAGCACTGAGTAGCTAAAAACTATGTCACAGTACGTACATTTAAAAACGGTATGTTAGAAAGCATGAGCTTACCTCGATCTTTAATGCGCTCATTGCTGATGATATATTTGCACTTGTGAGAGCAAGTGGCTGCTTACATGCCTGAGCTAACTGTTGAATAAACACACATTTTGGTATACGAATACCAATAGAATCTGTCGCAGGATTCAAGTTAGGGTTTAATTCAGCAGATCTTTTGAAAATGAGGGTGACAGCTCCAGGTAGCAAGTCGTGAAGCACTTCATCAGAGACGGTTACTTTCCCCCATCTGAAAATGTAACAGCAGTGCTAGTGGTAAATTTTGGACTGATGACACTTTCATTAACAGTTCAGGAATAATTGCAGAGATTTCAAGACAGCTCATCATGTTTCAATATTTGACATTAACGTAAGAACAAAACCATGTCAAAAAAAATAGCCAACACATATCCCAGGAAGAATTACTCGCTCATAAAACACAAAAGTCTCAGACAGGTAAAAGCTACGACATTGCATAAAAACTGGCCTTAGAACTAGTTACACAGGAAATCGCTTAACAATGACCCTAATTGGAATAAGGTCAGTTTGATTGGTAGACAATGCTAATTATAAGGAAAAAAACTGTGAGAAGTGCTGGATGAGATATGGTAAGACTGCAAAAAGTGCATCTTTTAAGGCTCAGTAATAATTCTTTTTTTTTTATTTATCATACGATATAGCATCGGTATACGATTGTTCAACGACTATAGGATGGTCTCCCGCCTTCTTTTTTTTAAATTATTAGCTGCTTGTATACGTCTGCTTGTTAACTGGCAAATAATTTTTTTTACTTACTTTTACTTTACTTATACTTACTGTTGATAGGGTTTGCAGGGTTGTCACTGTCTTCATAAAGTCATATTTTAGGAGAATTGAGGACTTTCAATGAGAATTTTCAACTATTTTTCGAGAAGATGACAGTATTTTCATAAAAAGATTTAAAGATTTTTGCACATTTTCACATCTTCAAGGAAATTCAGAATATTTGAGGAGATTTTCAAGGTAAAGAAATGGGTAAATAACAAATCATTGGTGTACCCATGTAGCATTTTTATGCATTTTGAAAATAAAAACATGGCACAAACCATATAGTTATAAAAAATCTACTTTGAGAGAACTTTTGGCAACATACGGGCTAACCGAAAACAATTTCTGATGCAATCCTTGATAAAATGTAAAAATCTATCACGGTGTTTTAATTTTTGTAGCAATGCTCTTCTTTTATATATTAGCTGTATTTACAAAAATATCTTAGCATACCTTTTAACTTCTTCAATGTTACCAACACATATTGCAATTGCTTTCTCTCGGTGCCTTTTCTTGATTTCATACAATTTATCAACAGCTGACGTAGATTGTGAAAACGCTGCAATTCCATATATTGTATCTGTTGGCACAGCAACAACCGCACCAATGTTGAGAGAATGTAGAGCTTTCCGAATAATTTCATTGAACTCATTAGGGCAAGGTTCTGTAAATACAAATATGATGTAACAAAAATCATTCTTTTCCATAATTTATGGTGAAATTCCAGAAAATATTAAATCTTTTCCCTTTGTACCAGCCAACAAGTTCACACAAGGTTTAGTTAAATATGTGCAGAATTTTTCGTAAAATGGTGGTCAAATAATTTAAAAATTTTCAATTTCAGCCTTATGCTTATGAAGTTTAACCAGGTTATTTTAGTTACATATGTACACATGTATTTGATTTCAAAACAAAGGCGGTGTGTAGATAGGTTTTCCAACATTTTACTTCGTAACCAACATGGTATATATAAATAATAAAAAGAATATTATATACATAAATTACCTTTATCTTTGGGAAGAGTTTGGATACTCATGGTAACACAACTCTATACAGCTTGTTGTACATATACAAGCTAGCATGTGATGTTAATATATATTTTGTCAATGCCTATAAAAGCAAACAATCGGAAATACGTATACAGTAGTCACTGTTAAACAAATTGAAACTACCCAATCACCCTCTGTCACAGTGAGAAAATTCTTTTTGAAAATTTTTGCACAGTCTCCGACAAATCCGCACCCTCCATAACTATATGGGATCAGAACATATGCTTCCATTTTAAATATCTCTATATTAGGAGACAGTTTCATGTTTAGGTGATTGTCTCCATATTTTGTTATTGTGCTGTGGTGCTTACAGCAAAGGGAAACGGCAAATTAGAGTATGTAATCTAATCAGGCTATGACAAAATTTAATTAGCTAGCTAGGTTTTAGGTTGAAAAAATGTGTTATGTACTGCAAAATAAAATTAAAAAAGGCATAAAATGTAGGAACAAAACAAGAACAAATTCAAGATAAATGTAAGAAAAATAAGAACACCTCAGGTTGAAGCCAAATTTCTTGGTTCTTGAAAAAAGTGTTATATATATATATAAGGAAGTAGCCCGATTTATAGTGTCTGCTTAACAAAAAGCCAGAAATGAAAAGTCAGAAAAGAATTGTTTTGTTTTTAAACAAGAAAAAAATATTTATTGGTTAGTTCATATTTTACTGATTATGGACTGCCAAGGGAACAGTGCATTAGGCCACCATCAAAAACATGTTATGTTCGCGTCCTGAAGACCCTGCAAAAATGAGTCGGTCAGTCGGGCGTATTTTTCCCTGGGATTTTCAGATCGGAGTAAGTAAATTCGTTCCCATGGCCAAAAAACAGTATGGCGCCACTCGACATCGTTTGCAGACCCTTTTTCGCCGCCCTGTAAACTGTCAGTAGCCACAGGAGTACCCTAAAGGAATTAATTTTTACAGGAATTAATTTTTGCAAGTTTTTGTCAATTTTGCGAAAATTGGTTCTTGCGAATTTTTTTTTTTTTTAAATATCTTGTGAAAATTTTTTTCCCGCTTTTTTTCCGACTTACCGACTCGGGTTTTTATTACCCAGAGTGAGTCAGTCGGAGAATGCGAACATAACATATTTTTGATGGTGGCCTTATTATATACAGATGTCTTTGAGAAACATAAAAATGTATATATACAGGATTAAGTGGTGCTTAGTCAGATATGTCAACTCACCCGCATCAAGTGGGTGACACCGACAATCACAGTATCCTCACCTGACTGAAAAATTAGAGATAGAATCACCCGCATCCAGCAGTTTCACGCGCATTCATAATAATATTTGGTCGAAGTTACGATTAGAAAATTAGTCTAGAATAAAAACTTGTCCAAAGTCATTCATAATGCAGGAATATATTTCATTGCTTAGTTGCTTTGCGACTTTGAGCAAGTTTCAAACTGTTTCGAATAGAATAATACTTTCATTGTGCCCGCGAAATTGAAAAGAGATTACGAAATATTTCAATGGCAGCTATTCGTGATAAAGAACAATGAAGAAATTAACCAACCTCGTCCCCAGAGCTCTTTTTCTCTTTCTGAGACGAGGTTGGAAATTAATATTCTCATTCAATGAACTTTGTTTAAAACAAAGGTAATTAATGTTTCGTCTTTTTCGCTACCCGAGATAGCATGGTTTCTATTATCATTAAATACATATAAAAATAATGTTTGTTTTTTTCGAAATGTGTTCGAATTAGAACTTTTAAATATAGAAAATTCGAAAACTTCAATCTTCAGTGAACGTTGTAGCTGTTTCGTCGAGAAAACAATAGTCACATAAGACTATGAGAAAACTGAAAGAAAAACAACACGAATTTAATGAAAATTGTGAGGCTTATTCTTACAATACCACATTTGAACGCTGGAAGAAGAGAGAGCAACCTCGATCCCAGGGCCTGTAGCGTTTTTTTATATAAGGATGAAACGCGTATGTGTGACAGCAAGATTTTGAGAAATACGCCTGGGAAAGGTATTTTCCGCCAATCTAGAAGTCTCAAATTCGTGATTTTCTATTCTAAGAATTACACCCGCAAAGCATATCAATAGGGTTGGCATCTCTGCTTAGTTTTTTTATGGACGGTCCTAAAAACAAATTTGCTTTTGCCCATTAAAAAATCCAGAGGAAAAATCAAGCCAACCGACCAACCAACCCATTTTTGCAAGGAATTCAGGACTCAAACATGAAATATTTTCAATGGTGGCCCTCTAGATAACTATCTAGCTTTAGCTGTTATAGCGCACAGTCAGGTGCTACACTGCCATCTAAGCTTTAAGAAGGGACAACATTTGATCCCTTTTGGCTAAGAACAATACATCAATTTAGGGGCTATTTCTTTTGCACATGAGATCGGTTCTGTTTGTTTTTTTTATCACCGGAGCACTTGGAGCAGTTGGAGCATCCAGATTTGAATATCAGGTATGAAAGAAATAGCCCTTTAGAGAAGACCTAAAAGGAAATCCCACACTTCCAAATTTAACAAGCGTGGTGCAGGAAATCGCAGAAAAAAGAGTTCAGAAAAATAAATATCAATATTCGTTATATCCTTGCTTAGTAACTTGGCTAGCAAGCTAGCTGCAGTTGGCAAAGAAAAGAATGTCACATGGTAAAACTATAGCTAGCTAGATATTAACAATGGGACTCTGAATAAGTGATGATGCTATATTGCAATATTCTTTTCTTTTTCTTGCAAACTTTTTGTTCCACTTTGTTCACATATATTCAGGATAATTAAAAACAGGGTGGTTACAAGTCATTTAACCATGTATTTTAACATTACCCTGCGTTAGACACACCTGTGTATAACCCTGACTGACGCTATTTCTTGTGTTGGAGACGGCTGGGACTTCATTTAGTCTTTATGCAGTCAAGTTAACGGACACTCCCCAGCGGACACCTCCATTTAACGGACAAATTCCTCCTTTTGCGCACCAGCAATATACCACGGTCAAAAACTCACACACGAAACTTTCTAAATTCCGGACGGTCGATCAACAGACACTCTAATTAGCGAACAATTTTATTTGCACGAAATGACCTTCCCCCTAAATTTCTTGCTGATTAGCGGACAGGGTAAAATAAAAAACAAACAAACAAATCGCCAAATTAAATACACGTCAAATTTAAGTCAAAATGGCCATCGCCAAATTAAATGCACGCCAAATTTAAGATATTTTCGGCATCGTTAAATTAAATTCTCGCCAAAAATATCAATTTTGTCTATCGCCATATTAAATGCTCGCCAAAATTTGTTAGAAATTTTCAGTCCATATCTATGTCTCAGGTTTTCCAGTGACACTGCAGCGTACTGTGGAATTGGGGAGTTGTAAGAACTTACAAACTACCTTAGAGGAATTAAAAACAGGTCATAGCGATAACTTCTACTGCAAACTCGTCATGTTCATTTTTTTTCCTCGTGCACAGTCCAAACAGCCTTCGCCAATTAGAGGAGACCAGACCAAGCTCGATCCCAGGACAACAAAAAGCCCTGGGAACGAGGTTGGAGACCAGACATCTTTATGATGAAATCCTCGCACATAAGAGTCGAATAAAAATTCACAAAACGTGTTGTCAATGACGATCTCAATTTTTTCTTCTATAAAACTTAAAAGAATCTTCAGTAATTCCTACTTCTCCATTTCGCAAGCTGCAAAAAAGTCTGTCAACTTGAATGAACCAGAAAGCCAAAAACAAAACTAACTTGAACTTAAAAAAACTTATAATAAGAAGATTTGAACGTTAATTGGAAATGTATTCTAACTTTTCAAATTTGCGATTAAAACTTTTGTAATATTTGAACTTAAATTTGACAACTCCGTAACACTGTACTGCAGTCATAGCGTCGATCAGTAGTAAGAGAAGCAGCAGCTGGAAAGCTCTCTAGACGTTTCCTAACTTTGGACTGAAAAGATCAAAATATTAAATGCAATAAAGAAGAGAAAGATGAGCTGCAGGGAAATGGCAGACGAATTTAAAATTGGCAAAACTCAAGCGGCCAATGTTGTGGTGAACGAAACTCGTTTAAGAGCCGAATATAAAAACTTCAAGTAAAAGAAACAATCTGTAATTAAAGATTTCTTTAATAAAGATAAAAATATCTGTATTTCATTAGTCTGTAAACCACCCAACCTCGTCCCTAGGGCTCTTTTTCTCTTTCTGACAATCTCGGACGGCGAGCTAGTGCCTCGAACCCTTTTAAAAGCTCAAAGTAAGTAGGGATCATTTTTGGACCAAAGAGGCAAAAACAATCGTTTTTTTCAAATAGCGTCAACTTCTTATAAACGGACAAAACTCTCTGCACTTTGGACAGTTGATGGTATCCACCATCCCTGTCCCTGATCTGGTCCTAGTGTTGTGCCATCCTGATTCGAAATACTTTGTCCCCGGCCTCTCTTTGCAAGCGGCAAAGACCCATGAAGCGGGAGTATAGTATTTATGGATGGAACAAATACACTATAGGGAGACAGGTCAATAATGCGTAGTCCAATTTCATTTCAATGCATTGTGTGACCACCATTTCTAGAAATGGCACAAAACTTGTGCGACCTCTCTTTCTAGAAGGTGGTATCCAAATACGGCGGTGCCTATTAGAATTAAATGTCCGAATATTTCTTCGGCCATGCATTCTAGAAAGCAGCGCTCAGAGTTACTTATCATATGACGCAAAAAAATTGTAACCATAGCTTCCTTTATCTATACGAAATAGCACTACACAGATTCTTAAATTTTGATAGACGGTCATTTTATTTTATTTTTCTAAATGTATAAATCTTAATAAATTGATTTGATTTTACTTACGAACTTATGTAAAATGTTAACGTAAGGAAGGTAAGAAAACTTTATCTTACGCACAGTTTTGTTCAACACTAATTACCTTGGAAGACGTCGTTGCCGTCGTAATAATGCAGCAGCGATATTTTTAAATAAAAAATGCTGCAGGTCCTGGGATCGAGGTTGCCTGGATCAGAATTAAGAACTTGGACAGGCAAATCTCTGGTGCATTTTTCTTAACCTTTATCCCTGCCAAGATGTCTGATCGAATAGAATTTTTTTAGGTAATTTGAATCGATTTTAATTTGACTTCTCGTGTTAGACTTTGTAATCAAATTGGACTCCTAAATCGAATTGATGCCTTATATTATGAGTAAATAAAGTCCTTACCATACGACGAGTCTGCCGTAGACCCTGGCCTGGGGACTAGGGTGACCGGACTATATCAAAATTAGCCGCCAATTTTTATTGTCACAAAGGGTGATCTTGCCTTCATTTTAATCAACTTTTCTCTAACTATATTTGGGTTAAAAATAGAGGTAAATATAATAAGCATTTTGCAACAACCTTTAAGAAAATTATTTTTAGTTGGTTTGATTGGAGAAGTTCGATACTTAAAATTTTTTTACGCACCACGCGAACCAAAAACTTAAAAATAAATTGTGGGGCAATGATTATCCAAAATAATAAATTATATTATGATTATTTGTTTTTGAAGATCTACCTTTATCGCATATTAATAATCTTACTTCAAAATGATTGGGCCCACTTTCAGCATAATTTTAGTGCAGAAATTTAGTTTTGCTTCCTGCGTAAAAAATGTTAAGCAAAAATAGACTGAAACTAAAAAAGAAAGAGAATAATAGATATTGGAAACGAAAAACTGTTACTTGAAATAGATAAGATGAGAACAAAAGGTAATACATGATAAAATTTATATAAATTTACCACATTAAATTCGAGATGGTAAAGATATCCAGAATGTTCTCACTTGCTATGGATCAAAAGCTCAGTGGGTATCAAACGCACACAGAAAGTATTTGTGTGTATGTAATCAAATGTGATGAAAAGACTAGACAAACTTGCTGATACTAACGGTAAATATTTTGTTTTCTAATAATATCTCAACTTTGAAATAGAGAAAAACGTTTTCTACGTTTTTAAACGTAGGACTATAGCTAGAATTTTGTATTGTGGGTGATTGCAAAATAATTGGAGTGGGTCAGACAGGCATCCCCGGACCTCATGATTCACTTGATAGGCAGATCTGACACAAGATTAGAAAATGTTTGCACAAAAGGATGGCTTAAAGGTAGAGGCGTCTACATCTCTCACATAACATATCTACTAGCAAGGGGACCAAGGACAGCAAAATTATAGAATAAAACAACAATCAAAATTTATACATATAAATTATTTTTTAGATCGACAATGGCTCGTATCATTCACTTTATTCTACTTTATGTCTTCGTCCATTTTAATACCGTTGATAACGGACCAATAATGGATATATTTATTTACTTGCTTGAAAATCAACCAATGCCATCCAATGAAGAAAGTGAGATTATTGAATCAAAAAAATTTGACTATGATCTGACTGGAACAAGTACTTGTGCGCAATTAGCTGGCTGTAAAACTGTCGCAGAGGGTGTAGGCTGCTATGGACCTTCCGGAAGTTTCCTGAATTGTTTAAAGTGTTTTCAATTTAACAGTGTCTCTTCTAGAAACGTCATGAGAGCTGATTTTTATAAATTTGATTCTGCATACCTTAAAAAATGTAAGATAAATTCTGATAACGAATGCCCTTCTATTCCTCACATGAAGGAAATGATAGAGCATATGTTGCTGGAAGGGGATGATGTTGCAATAACGTATCAAGGCGCGCCATGGAAATCGTACTCGGTGCCGAAGGTAAAGTTTCGCGAGCATTATGATGCAAAATTTTGTGATGAGCATTGCGTTAATGAATTAAAAGCCTCTTGCATTCGTCCAGCTGTGCTACCAAGCGTGCGACGTTGGTGTACAACCGCCTTAACTTTCATTGAAGATAAAATCGATAAACTAAGAGGACCTCCTTCTTATGTCTTATTTCTCGCTTCTCGGTTAGCAGCATATTCTAATTACTTAAAGCCTTCTGCAAAGATCACCTGCGGTGGAGATGCCTGTGAGTGGCCAGGAGCGAATCTGGAAGCAGAATACGAAGAAAAAGCTGTTCTTGTAGCTGCTGCATGTTGTTCAGTGCTTCTCGCAGGGGACTGGTGGCAAGAAAGCAGCTTTCAACCAAACGAGAAATTTGGCGACTTTGGATTTGCTGTTCAACACTCACTGTGGTTAGCCATATTCGCTGGGAGATTGCGATTAACACTGCAACCGAATAATGCGTTAAAAGCAAAACATCCACCTGGCACACGCACAATGTGCGATGAAAAAGCTGTTTCGATGGCTGAAAATTATGAAGGCTCTACTGGTACCGTTTACGCAGCTCTTTGCGCCATGTTTCCTTATTCTGGTGGTAGGATCGAACAACTTAGGTACCAACCAGAAATTCACGTTTTAAACGACCAGGGTTGTATTGAGAAAACAGCCGGTATGATCTTCGTACGTCCAGGTGATTGGATGGTGCACAAACCGAGATATGCTAAGATGGGATCGTCAGTGTTACCACTTGGTACAATGTTCTATGATCAACATAATTTGACCACCATTGAATTTTCGCATTCAGGTGCCACTATCTACCCACCTTCAGTAGCGGTGAGTCTTAATAAGGAAAAAAACACGCTTTGCACATGCTCAGTTGATTGTGGAAATGGACCAAATTATGGTGGTTTGTTTAATGGTGTTGGACTGCGAGGTATAGGAGGAATATGTAATTGGGTACCTGTATGGTAGTCCGAGTACGATTGAATTTTTTTGTGATATAATTGCAATACAACGATAAAGAATAAGGTAGCCTTTACATGGATGCGACATGAGATTACTCGAACTGACATTTTAAACCGCAATGTAATTTGTTTTACATAGAGATTTTCATATAGGGGTTGTGTGAATAAATTTCTGAACATGCGCAATAGCTTTGTATTTTAGACTAAAATGAAATTAACACCGAAATAAGTTTTATTTTCCCGAAATCATGTAAACATTTATAAAGATTGAACAAGAGTCCGAAATGAAATTTTTATTTCGCCCCCGAAATGAAACTTTATGTAAAACTACCTAATAATGTGTTGTAACCTTCAAATTGCTGGCCAAATGAATTACATTGGTATTTTAAACTTTTCAGTTTGCAATGTTGTTTGTATTTGCGATAAATTAAAATAAATTGTATGGTAAATTTACTTCATACCTGAGTTAACTTTCAGATTAGCAAAAAACACATCGGTTCTGCAACGTAGGTATACAAGTTGTGTCTGCTTAAAGGAAACTACAAAAGTTTAATCCCACAAAAAAACACTAAAAAAATAACAGTTCTTATTTTAAGACACGAAAAAGTTTTCGAAAATAAACAAAAACCAACAAAAATATACTTGATATTTTTGTTAGTTTCATCGCTTGTTCTTGTTCGTTTTCTTACAAAAAAAGAGATACCTATTGCGCAACAAGCGTGCTGTTCAAAGTTTTTGACAATCACAGGATGCAAGATCATATAAAGCTGTTTTTTTTCGTTAACACAGTGATCGAAGTCATTGGAAAATGTATCGTTTGTCAGCAAACAGGGATATTTAATTGACATTTTATGGCCTGAGTCTCTTTATAAAGGAATAATAATAATAATAATAATAATAATAATAATAATAATAATAATAACGGTTATATTTCAGCTCCATAATTGTACAAAATGGCTCTTCTCCTGAAATAATATATGATATTCGTATGTGCATAAAGGTTAAAATATAAACAAAAAAAAAAAAAAAAAAAAGAAAGCCAGTTCATAATATAGTATGTTTCACAAAAGTATTAGGAAGAGAATTATAGAAGAGATTAAGTAGTAGTAAGATGGATAATTATGTGAAACATACTAGCTATATGTTCTAAAACGAGTTGTTGAAAATGCGAAACAAAAACAAAACTGGAGGATTAGGAATGATAAAATCTAGAGAAAATAGTGACTTAGAAAATAGAGAGATTCTGATAAAGTAGGCAGTCGAAAATCTTATTGATTGTGCAGATCTTATAAAATGTAGTCATATAAATCACTAACATATTTAAACTTAAATTCATGTTTTTTACAGTTTGCATTAAAACCCAGTAAGTACTAAAACAGTTATAAACAGAGGCAAAGTTGGACTGGGTTTTAATGTATTTTAATTACTCTACCGTCGCCACAAAAGAATAAACTCATCAATTGGGGTAGATTTTTGCTCTTCGGGAATCTCCACTTGGCAATATTTCAGCATTAAGAACCATTGTAATTTATGGATGCTTGAAATATATGTCGATTAATAATAATAATAATAAAAATAATAATAATAATAATAATAATAATAATAATATCAAATTTGCGCAAATATTAAAACCTGACGATATTTTATTTGTCAAAGTGGATAATACTAAACTGCACAATGACCTCAAATGGCTCACAGCCATTCCCAATGACCCTCAATCAACCACTAATGATTTCCAACCACTCCCAATGACCCTCTAATCATGGTTGGGGTCATTGGGGTAGTTGAAGGTCATTTGAGGTGGTTGGGGGGCCATTGCTGGTCACGACTTAGTATTATCCTTACCAAATTTTATTATTATTATTATTATTATGAATTGTTACACAGGATGAAGTATTTCAATATTAAAATATTGCTATCACCAAACGCTTCCTACGCTGTGTTTTGTTAATTTATTGACAAATTACCATTACATTTGAAAATTATTACTTGTGATAATAGCAATTGTTTTTTTTTCACTCATACAAATGCAATAATTTAAATTGCAACTGGCAAAATTGATTCCCCTTGTCTTTACTATGGTTCACGTGTTGAGAAAAATAATCTGTCCACGACCTCGGATACAATGTTATTTTGTTTTTTTCATTGAAAACTCAAGAGGCGTAAACAGTAAATATTTTTGTGCTCTGCTGGGGAAAATGAAAACTCTGAAATAGTTATTCTGTACGGAATTAATATTTTTAACAAAGAAGATAAAACAAAATCAAAATAATTTTTACACAGTAATATTTTCATCCTCCTCAAAAAAGTCCAATATTTGCACATCCCACTCTTGCACCAGCCTCCTCTCCCTAAATCATCCTCATTTCGATGCAATACAATGGCTCGCCCAATCACACTGAATTTTCCAGATAACCTCACCACATGGTCGCGGATTTGAATTTTAACCCTACCATTTTTGTCCGCTCTGATGTTTCCAAGATCTCCAGCGTGTCTGTTGTCATCGGTTGGGGCTCCATGCTCAAGTTTAAACGGATTGTAATTACCACTTGCGCTTGCGCAGCCCCCACTTAAATCTCCACTCTCGTGAACGTGAAATCCGTGTAAGCCGGGTGACAATCCAGTTAATTCTCCTGTTATATCCGTTCGCCCGAGACGGTTGGAACGAAATATGATTGTACCTCTCACTTTTCCACTTAAAACGGCCACTCCTTTTAAATAATTTCTTGAACCTATAAAAAGAATTTTTCCACAATGCTAATTAGGCTGAGGAGAATTTATACCTGCAAGAATTGTGATACACACCTCTACATCTGACTGTTTCAAAAACTGCGCAAGCAAATGCAACGAGTAAGATCAATTTTAACGTCATTTCGCCTGTAAGTTCTCTTCGATATGTGCTTGTTGTATGTTTCGAATAATAAATACCCATATTTATACAAAAACTCTCATGGCAACAAAATTAATGAAACTCATATGCGTGACAGTGTGTTTCAAAGGTGATACAATGTCATAATGAATATATGTGACGCTGACAGGTTGTCAATCTGCGTGCTTTAAACAATACATGAAATTTTTAGTAAGGTAAAACGAGGTCTGCAAATAACGATGATAATTTTTTATATTTCAAAATTGACCAACCGAAAGAAAGCATAATTAATGTTTGTGATTAATTAAATTATTTTGTGAAATATCAGTGTCAAATGTCACGATTAAGAAATTTGCTTAATCTGTTTTGGTCATTAACAGGAGAGTCTTAGCTGACCAGTGGTGACAACGTGAAAAACGTGTCCTTCTTCGTTCAAACAGTGGTGGGTGCGGCAGCGGGAATGGTGTTGTTGGGCGCGTGTTTTTAAATAAGAAAAAACATTTTATCAAGGTTAAGTCAACCTCTTTCCCAGGGCTTGTTAGGCCTTATATATCAATATAATATAAGAAACCTAACGAGACCTGGAGACGATGTTACTTTAAAGTTTAAAGTATTTTTTGCGATTGTCATTGCCAAAGATTGTATTTTTCTGTCGAAGTTTATGGAACCTGTCATTTAATCAATTATCCTAAGCACAATGATTTAAATTTCATAAAAAAAATTAAAATAGAAAGAACTTGTTATCTAGCCTTGAAATATTTGAAAATGCAGTATAATATTTCCCTTTTGAGATTTCGACTAAAATTTGTGAGCAAGAATTCCAAAGAGTACAAAAAATAAGTTCGTTCCTCAGACCCGCAGTTCTAAAATACCTATTTACGTGCCCAGAACTCTTTGAGATAAACTTTTTGATTTATCCCAAAGAGCTCTGGGGAGGTGAATCAAAAATACCTCAAAGAGCTCTGGGGAGGTGAATCAAAAATACCTCAAACCCTCAAACATATGTGATGCTTTGCGAATTGGGTATAATTTATTTCGTCGACTTTACTTTAACTGAAGGTGCATTTGATTCAAAAACGAAACCAAAAATTTCTTTAAATTTCCAGTATTTTCTTAACTCGGAAGCTTTACATAAGCGATCTTTCCCGATTTCGAAGATTTCGGGAAACAAAGTTTCTTTTCGGATTCTGCACTGCAATTAGTGCGTAAATTACGGGCATGCGCTGTTTGAAGCGCGTCTAATATATATTCAACAGTTAAATACTGTTCTTTCTCTCTCGTAACAAGCTGTTTCAGCCAGCGCGAAATACCAATGTTCACCAAAAAAGTAGTTTTGTTTGTTTGTCAGGAAGATGTGAAAAGAAGGACTTTATTTTAATATCTCATACAGAAAGGTTGTAGCAACGGAAGTTTTCGCAACTCTAGTTTGAAATCGATGTAGTGTAGTGTTACTTATTACTCGTTAACTTATTGATAAAATAAAAATTATTTGCTACTACAATTGCTGAGGGTGAGTGTAGGAGGAGGGTCCATCCTCCAAAGGTTTATTGGAGGTAACTTCGAAGAGCTACACAATTAAATTATATTTTGCGTCGTGTGCACCCTATTAATGTGAATGAGAGAACAAGCGCCACATTCTTCGAAAAAATTATATAAAACCTTCAATTTTCGTTTTTCAGCTCCTGTTGAACATCCCTTTCAAATGAGAATGATTTGATTTTTGAACTTACATGCGTAGAAAGTTCCGTCCGTTCTCTTCAGTTTTTTAAGCCAAAAAGGTTCCATGTAAATATCTAACGCCGTCATCTTTAAGGTCTGACAGGAGAGCACTCATAACAGTTACAAAATTGAGATTTTGTGTTAAATCTTGGAGGAAGAAATACAGATCCGTATTCTTTCCTCCAAGGTTAAATTCTAACAAGAAAGTCCAATTGTTTATTTTTGCGATAACTTAGCTTGGATAGGACAGTGGAACTTATTTTAGTTTTTTGTGTCAAATCGAGATCGGTATAAACTTGGATTCAAGACCGTTGTGGGTTATAGCTTTGTTAAATTGATAGTTATTAAAAGACGAAGAATACAGTTGAGCATTGATTGTGAGAAGACGTGTTTTTGCTCGCTCTCTTGATATAATATAATATTTAAATAACATATACATAACTACTAATAATTATTCACACATACATTTATCTATGAATGTACAATAACATTTATTAGCATATAATACTCAACAACTAGGGGCTTGGTGATAAGGCTCAATGCCTTCTACTTGCTCCTGCCATTTTATTGTGAACAATTAGCGCATATATAACTTTTTATTATAGGCGAAATATCTATCTATCCATCTATCTATCTAAAAGCTACTTAAGTAAGCAGAATATTAGCCACTGTTGTGGCCTTTCCAACATAAAAACATCTGCACTTTATGGAATAATCCGATGCTAGTTTTTACACTATCAAAAGGTTAACTGAACGGGGGTAAAATTACATTTTAAATTGACTATTTGATAATTTTAAAAAGGATGACTGTTTTTGTAATCTGATGTTTTCCAAGTAGATACAAACCGTAATTAACGTCGTCTCCCAAACTATTGAGAAATTTATTAAATGCCCTGTCTAAAGTAAACTCCCCTTTCTTTAGTCAACAAGGGTCGTTCATTTAGAGTTTTCATATTTTATCTTGCTCTAATTTCATTGACTCGCTTTTTCTAGTTCAAACTATCTTCCATTTACATAACGTAGATTTTGCAGAATAAAAGAAATGACACAAGTGTTTTAAAACAACGTTTCGTTTATAATTTCTCGACTCACATGCAATATAGCTGGAGAGCAAACCACAAAAAAATTCCTGCGAGAAATTAATTTGCAGCTGATAGAGAAATTGAATCCACGCCAATTATTCCGAAAAATTACCTTCGAAAACGACACCCATACGAATATGTCTCTCCAGGCCAAGGTTTCTTATTGAGATTGAGTGTCCTTTAAACCCTACATCATGTAGATCTACGGGCAAAAATCGCCCCACTGTTATAGCTAAAGACTTGGTTGTTATGAAAGTGCTCCACATAGAAGAGGACCCTCTTTGTAATGAGTTTTATCTTTAGTGAGATTGTAAAGAAGAACTGGTATATTATTTCGCGATTCAGACAAGGTACATTTCTCGAAAGAAAGGATTTTATTTCGCAGGGGTCGCGAAAACGTCTTCCTGAGATAAACAAATTGCCATTTAAAGCACACAGCCTTGATAACTGACAACTTCCAAGTTGGTTCGTTGTTAAATTGTGAGATTATAATTGGTCAAGAGAAATATTTTTTCGTGGTAAAATATGCATAACATCACTTCACACCTAGGAAACAGGAGAATATCATTTTAGCATAGTCACTAATGTAAAGTCAGTTGACAGGTAATAACATCGATACAAAGATTTCAACAAATACAGAGAAAAAATACAAATTTCTTTCCTTCGAAAATATAATCGATACTACTGTTTTTTTCTTATTTTGTCCTAAACAATCAATCTGTTTCACAAACAAATCATGTCGGCTTTGCTTGAGCGGTACCAGGATCAACAGGTTCTTGTTTAATGTCGACTTTTGTCTCGATTGCAGGTTTTCGAAAATCTTTCGCCAAGTTGTCAATAATGCTTGACAAATACTCCGGCAATGCTTTAAACGGCGTCGCACTTGGAGTGAAAAAGTGATGGCTTCTTCGCGCCAACAGACGCAGCGCTCTCCATTGAAAATTAGCATGGTTAACTACTTTGTACTCCTCCTCAATGCCTGCTTCAGGATCAGCTTGTTCCACGGCGTCTTCAAAATATTGTTCCAATGTCGGCAAGAATTTTAATCGATTTTCAGCTTTGCAAGATTCCAAATTGTCTAAATTAGTGTGAATGGTGAATAGATAGGAAAAACTTTCACTGTAGGGTCTCATGAGTAAGTAAGTAACTTAGAACAGACTGGACTATGCTTTGGAAAATTAACTTTAATAATATCTAGAATATACCCACCAACACCCCCTCCCCCTCTCTAACAAAAAATAAACACAATTTTCGCGAACAACTCCTAATATTTCGTGAGAGTTAAACTTGCGAATTTCACACAAATAAGAAATTAAAGACATTGTTTCTCTCAATTTTTACGGTTTTCAAGAGCTTTTATGTACGATACATAAATGAAAACTGCTTAGTTGAAAGTACACATATATTTTAATATACAGAGATAGATAAATCAAAAGAAAAAATAGAGTACATCGTTTTTTTAAAAAAGAAAAAATTAAATTTCGCAAGAATTAATTTTTCATGAATTTCGCGAGTAGCGATGATTTTAATGATTGATTTTAGCGGGTACAAATTTTCCACTTGGCGCTATTTTATTGACTCGGTCGACGGCAAACATATACATATTTTTAAGTCCAGCCTTTATAGTGTGAAAATTTACAATAAAGTGTCATAAGTGTACAGGTATATATTGAGAACAGAACTTTAAATACTTGATATTTTGATACACATTAAGGTAGCGATATGGTAAATAATTACTTTTTTTTACATTTTTTTTTTTAAGGAACATTTTACTTTTAAAACTGCTCTTTCCAATGAACTAATTTTTATTCCAAAATGTTTCCTCAAAATTGAAGGATTTAGCGTTACAAAATATTCTACTTCATATGTCTTTGTTCTGGCGATCAAATATTTCTGTGCACGAAGTGAGTTATGACTCACGTTTACTAAAAATAATCTGACCTTCGGCATTGAGAACTTTCTGTTTACGCATCAAAAAGCACTGGAGAAAAAGTTAAATTATATAATATAGCATTTCGTCATTTTTTATTATTATTATAAGTTTCTTTTTGTTATCGTGAAAATTTCTTCGAAATCGTCAAATTATCGTAGAAATCCAAACTTCAAGAAAAAAAAGGAAAAATAAACAACGGAAATTTGATTCAGAGAAACAAGAAGAGCTAAAGGTATTGGATAAAGGATCTTGGTATGATCGAGATAAATTATTGCGAGAATTTTTCTTGGTGTTTTCGATATTTTCTTTCTAATATAGCGTAATTTACCATACTGCTACCTTAAGAACCTGAGCAGTTATGCTGCTTACCTGGATGAAGGTTCCATAACCGTGTCAACTCAGGAGTTCCCATATAAATACGCTTGTTAGAAGTATTCAGGAAATCTTCCCCAATATTTCTCTTTCTTTTGCGTTCTTTTGATTTGTCATCAGTTTGTCTCTGTGCTGTTTTGGCAAAACTGGGACATCCATCATTTTTCCAGTTAATCCAATTATCTTCACGATTAAGGATATGCTCTACAGTTTTAGCGAAATTACTTCCATTGGGTGGTGTTTCCTTAATAATGGTATAAACTCGTTCAGTTGTTTCCTTGATCCAAGTTAATTGAGTGTCATTAAGCACTTGGTTGGCAACTCGAAACTTGACAAATCCAGTCAAATACTGGAAAATAATTAGAACTTGCATCAAAAAGTAACGTCGAAAGGTACTGTCATTTAATTGTAAATTTAAAAGTTTCTCATTTGTAAGATATTTCGCAAAGCAATTTTTGATGTCTTCGATTTGTTTTTCCTTACTTTTTTTCACATTGTGCTCAATCTTGTGACTTTCAAACACTTTCAAAACCTGAAACCAAAAAAATACAATAATTAAGAAAAATAAAAAATAAAATATTTATACATATTACTTTCTAAAGTGCTTATTATTAATTATTGAATTCAAGTGTGTGAGTATCTTCTCTTACTGCAAAGTTCACAATTTACAGTATATAAGTTGCTTTAATTTCCATATAAAACTACTATATGACATAATAATCTGTTCCCAAAAGGATCTTTATGATTAAAAAATATATATAACAACAGGGTTAAACATTGTTAAAAATGCCAATGTTAAAATATTACATTATTATATAATACCTTTTCATTTATGTACAGGAGCAACCTAATGGTAGTGGGGTGGATTTCCTGTAAATCGATAGTTGAGGAGGAGGTTGTGAATAAGTTGGAGTGGGTGGATTTTCATCCAGGGGTATAAAAAGAGAAGGGGTGGCAATAGTTGAAGGGCAGTACAGACGACGAAGCTAGCTATTCCAGACACATTTGTCAAACACAATATTTTGTCAGATAAATATGGGGGTCTGATAATAAAAAAAGAGAATGTTGGTTTTACATTTTTTTTAACATGGGGGATGTTAAAACATTTAAATGAGTGGCAAATTTGGTGTTGTCCCTCTCCTTTAATTAGGTCATCAAGCGTACTAATTAGATTAGTTTGATAAGTGTCAAAGTTTCTAATTGAATGGACAATAACACGAAATATTATAAATAAAAAAAGTTGCTTATCAAGTTTTTTAAAAATCTCTTTTTGTATACGCGTGGCCCGATTATGTGTTTTTTGCCCTGATTATGGTGACCGGATTATGAAAGCTTATATAATGGCTGGCCTGGCAGGCTGTGATTGGCTTTTTCTTCGAACTTTTGTGAATAAAATATTGACAAATTATTGTCACAGAATGATGGATTTCTCTGCAAGATAGAACACCATGGAAAACTAGGCATAATGAAGGAAAAAAAGTTTCGACGTAATTTTTCTCTGCAAAATAGAACACCATAAACTAGGCATGGTGAAAGAAAAAAGTCTTGACGTAATTTTTCTCTGCAAGATAAAACACCATTGAAAACTTGGCATAGCGAAAAAAGTCTCGGACGTAAATTGCGAATCCCAAAATTTAGTTTCCACGAAATTCGTTTCATTTGAGAACAACAACAACTTTGCCACCAGGGCTATTTGCTTGTCAAGAATGATATAAAAGCCAGTCGGCCCCGATTTTGTTCGTTCTATAAGTGAGGAATAACTTAAATATGTCGCACATAAGCCGGCCTGCCCCGATTATGTTCGTTCTATAAGTCTCAAATAATATTAGACTGTTGTTCGTTTTTTAAGTAACAAATGATATTAGACTGTCGTATATAAACCAGCCTGCCCTGATAATGTTCGTTCTATAAGTGCCAAATAATATTTTTAACTGTCGTTAAGTGCCCAAAAATATAAAAAGTGTCGTAGATAAGCCGGCCTGCCCCGATTATGTTCGTTTTATAAGTGCCAAATAATATTTTTAACTGTCGTACATAAGTGCCAAATAATAAACGGGGCAAGCTGCCGTACATAATCCGGGCAGCGTTCGTAATCCGGGCAGAACATATTGAATTTCCCAACTGTAAAAACTGAAGACAAGGATTTTTATATTATATATATACTTTTTAATTTTATATGAACAGCTTTACCTCTGCTATGTTTATTTTAAGGGTTCTCCAGCCTGAATTAGTATAACACTGTGTTGGTAATCGAAAAAATTCTTGTATGGACCAAAATTTAACATAAAGACTGTAATCTACAGGATTTGGTGTCAGCTCTCCATCCTCTGTATCCATGTTTTCTGCACCAATGTCATCAGAAAATTCAGATGGGTTTTTCTTATAAATTGTTACATTTTCAGAATGGAAACTACTCATTAAATTTAATGCTGACTTTTCTTCTAAAGGAAACAGTTGTGCCAAGAACAGCTGTATTCGACCACAAAAAATTGTATTTTGGGATTTGGATAACCTTCGAAGAATATCATTACACATTCTTAACAAATGATGTTTACCATTGCTAAAGAATGGTTCAGATGTCCAAATACTGACATTTTTTTCGACAAAGTTAAACATTTTTTCACAATGTTCCAGTGTTATGGTTTCAAAAATATCACTCAATAAAAGAATTGGTAGGTTATTTGTACAAAGTTTATGTTTGGTATGAAGAATAACAAATTCCATTAACTGCTCGAATTCAGCGATGATACTAAATGTCCCACCACCGTTTGTAATAGCTTCCTCGTCGTTTGCAGTGCCGCCGTTGCTTGATGTATCATTGTTCGTTCGATTCTTTGACATTAATCCTTTAAGAACTTCACGGAAGGCTTGGTCCACAGCAGTCTTTTTATCTGTTTCACTTCCAGGGTGTGAGGTAAATATATTTTCGATCTCTTCTTTCACAGAATTGTCAGTTCGATTGTAAATACATGACACAATATCTTTTTGCATGGCCAGGAAAACGAAATGATCTAAATCCGCCATTTTGCGTCTAGCATATTATAGCGCTTCTTCATATAATGAAACCATATCAAGTTGGAAATCTGTCGCCTAGCCAGGCGGAGGGTCAAAAACAATCCCTGTCACTTTAACTCATTCTCGACCCCCAAAGCTCTTTGATATAAACCTCGAAAAGGCGACAAGCTCGCTACTCGAAAAAATTTGCTAAAAAGGGAATCCATGGTCGTTTCCATAAACATGGCGAAAAATAAAGGGTCGTCGCAATTGCAGTGATGATCTCTAAGAGTTTGCGACCAAAAATCCGAGTTGGGGGGGCAAAACATTTGCGACGGATTTGAAGTGACGCGGATTGTTCTTGACCCTCCTCTTGCCGCCTAATAGAAAAGCTATGATTTTATTCACTGGGACTATCACCCTTGTCCCAGGTTTTTTTATATTTTTGAAATAAGAGAAGACACGGCGAAAAATATTTCGCCGTCATCTGTCATATCAAAAAGGCAAACCCTGAAAGTACAACAAATGGTTGGAATTATATAACATCATCTCAAAATGAATGTCAAATAAGGTTAGTAGTTCAAATAAAGTTTGATTAGTCTTTGCACAGAGGCAACGTTAGCTAAAATTTTTGACTTAAGACACAAGCAAGGAAAGATTGCTTTGACTTGGTCTGCAGCTTTTTGTAATTTCTGATAAGTATGAATTAGCTAGATAAACGAATTGAGATTTTTAACGATTTTCTTTCGAATTTTGTGATACGAATAAACAGTAAAGAAAAAAAAAATCATCTTTACCCATAAAGCGTATTGACGGGAAGGTTTTCTATAAACGAATGGTCCGAACCTACTTTTTCTTTCTTTGTATCTATTTTACAGATTGCGCAACCTGAACAAAACATTGTCCGTTGTTTTGGGAAAGAATAGTCCTCGTAAAATTTTTAAACTTTAAATTTGTTATTGTAAAAGTTAAACGCATCCTTTTTGTATGTTTATTCAGTTTCTTCATAATTTAAGTTGGAGAATAAAATATTCAAACTGTGAAAAATAATGATGTTGTTTTTACTGTTTGTACAACAAGAAAAAAGCTCCTGAAAAACAATGTTGTCCGTTACGTTATGCTTTGTTGGTTCGATTCATCGATGTTTTGTTCGATTCATCAGATTTGAGACACTGCAATGCAGGCCAATAGCCACAATGCTCTATTATTATGAGAGTACACATAACATTGCTCAGTTTACCTTTATTTCTGCTTTGTATTAAAATGTTTTCAAGGTTTTTTACTAAGCGCGTATTTGGATTTTTTTATTCTCGTTCTCCGATTTTTCTAGATTTTTTGTTAAACAAACAGAAGCGGAAAAGTGTGTTTAATTATAGAAACTTATAAGATAATCTATGCTGCAAAGTGTTTGCTGTACGCTCTCAAAACAAATGCACATGTAAATATCTTTTCCCACGGCTTATTTTTCGCAATCTTATAGTGGCTAGGGCCGCGCCAGCACGCATATATTAAAAAAAGTAAAAAAGAAGCTCTGGGGACCAGATTGCATTTTACTCGAGGAACCGTTTTTAAGATTTTATGTAAACTGTCTATTGGAGCAGATAAAAGTTCTTTCTATATTTGTCATGGAGTAGGTAGGATGTAAATATTTCGCTTGCGAACATAAGGGACCTGTTCCCGCTCCGCAACCCTTTATATATTGATGTTATGTATAATAATCAAGCCATCGTGCTTTTGTAGTAATATGGTGTCTTTTATAAAGGCCTGGCCAGTACTTGTCTCAGTTACCTTTTCTTTGCTGAATACAACGTACAGAAACGTGAAGAAAAAAGGAGAAAAGAAAAACAATTCGTTCCAAAGTTCAGTTAAAACTGCAACGTGTTTCCTGATAAAAAATTATATACCTTTGTTTTCGCCGGCTATCATTTTTTTAATTATCTTGTAATGGGCAAAAAGAACAAAGCGCACAAACATCCCACGCTTGCAGATACCAACGAAGTTATTTCGGAAGCAAAGCAGAACAAAATGACCTCCAAAAACACATCTAATGGCAAAAGAAGGGAGAATGATGGCAGTGGCGGTGGTGTTACAGGATTCCAACTGTTTATATTCTTTATTGCTTCTTCTTCAATAGGGATAAATATTGCTCTGATTTCTGGCTACATACCAATTCAAGGTAACTGAGCCCTTTTTTTTGACCTCCGTACCGTACGGACGTGTTTCAGAGTGGTGCGAAAAATCTAGGTGTCTCTAGACTCTTTCTTAAACTGAGCTAATATATTATATATATAATATCAACAAGGCAAAAGGAAGCAAAAAAAACAAAGCTGCTTCACCACCTCCAACATCGCCTTCGTCTCCATCGAATTTCATAAATGAAAGATACCAAAGTGGGGCGATCACACTCGAACATTTTACTTATGAAATGAGCCTACTGCGCGATGAACTTAAATTATCCAAAGACGAAATAATCTCAAATCTTATCCAGGAAAACCAAAATCTCAAGATAGAAATGGATTCTCTTAAAAATGATCTAACTGAAAAATCTAAGTTACTGGAATTTCTTGAGAAGGCTGTTGCACAGGTGCAACAGTACCAACGAAGAAATAATATCGAAATTGCGGGAATATCTGAAGAGGTGCCCCAACACGAGCTAGAAAAAAAAGTCATCGATATAGCAAAAGAACCAGATGTTAAAGTCACTGAAGATGAAATTGAGGCCTGTCACAGGATCAATAAAGGGTAAAACGCTAAACCTAATACTCCGCGCAATGTCATCATAAGGTTTGTCAACCGGAAGAAATGTGAAAATCTACTGTGGAAGAAAAAGGGCGTAAGTTCAATTGACACCAAAAAGTTGGGCCCTGGCGGTAATAGAATCTACATTAATAACAATCTGTGCCCCTACTACAGGTTCATCTGGGGGCAAATAAAAAACCTTCACAGTCATGGCATCATTAATAGATTCTGGACTTTCAACGGAGTAGTTAATTACTCCTTAACGGAAAATAGTGCGGGGACAAAATCCTAATAACTTAAATTCTAATCTTCAACCTAATTTTTCTATTTTTCACATGAACTCTTGTTCTCTTTTAAATTTACACGTTCCTAAAAAAAAATTAACCAAGAAACAAGTTAAAACTAAAACTACACCATGGATAACTGTAAGTATAAGACAATCAATTTACAAGAGGAATTCTTTTTTTAAAAAAATTATTAATTCTACTAATGAGAACACTAAAACGAGAAACCATAACTTATATATAAATATTACAGAAACCAAATTGTTAATCTTATTCGTGTTAGTAAAAAGAATTATTATAACAGTTACTTTATAAATAACATTAACAACTCTAAAAAAGTATGGGATGGTATTAAAGAAATTTTACATAAAAATTATAATTCTTCGAATGTTAAAACTTCTCTTTTGATAAACAACAAAGTTACTTCTGATCCTAAAATTGTTTCATCTTCGTTTAACCAGTATTTTTCTTCTATAACTGATAAGATTCGAAGTAACGTTCATAATTTCTCTAACATTGACCATAAATTTTTCCTTAAAAATCCAAACCGTAACTCCTTCTTTTTTTCTCCTATAACACAAAACGAAATAATTAAGATTATCAATGGCTTAAACATTAACAAAGCAAATGGACCCAATAGAATTAATAACAAAATCCTAATTCCTTTGAGTACTGAGTTCTCAGCAATCTTAACTAACCTTTTTAATCTATCAGTCAGTAATGTAGCCTAGTTAACTAAGCTTTCTTCCTCGAGTTGATAAAATGAGTTTCTCTCAAACTAAAGCTTAGACGCAAACGAATGACTCAGCGGAAACCCCGAGTTTAAATTGGACAATGTGACTAATCGCTTCGGGGGCCATTTTAATTTATCTGTGAGTTGTTTGCCAGGCTTGGCCACATCTTACTGTGGTAAAAACTTTATAGTTTACTAATGTGTGCTGGGTGAGTGAAACCACTCGCTGGAATATTCGGATGAAAAGGGCTTTCCCCGACATGGACCACGTGAGCAAAAAACAATAGAATTAGCCAATCAAAAAGCGCGGCCAGATTTTGGCCGCAGAAATATCGTTTGAGACCCAGCGTAATTTTTCCCACTCCGATTTCCCGGTGGTAAGAAAAATTACACTGGGTCTCCTGGCTATCAGTAATGGAGCTTTTCCAGAGATATTAAAACTAGTTACTGTTACCCCAATTTTCAAAAACAAAGGTTCACCCCTAAACCCCTGCAACTACCGGCATATCTCTCTTTTATCCAATATTGATAAAATTTTTGAGAAAGTAGTTTATCAAAGACTCATCTCTTTCCTAACTATTAATAATTGCCTAATTGATAGACAGTTTGGTTTTAGAACCAAACATTCTACCATTCATGCCCTAATTAGTCTTACTGAAAACATCAATAGAAACCTTGATCAAGGCAATTTTTCTTGTGGCATCTTTATAGATTTTCTAAAGGCCTTTGATACAGTCGACCACCAAATCCTTTTAGATAAACTTAATCACTACGGTGTAAGGGGCTTAAGTAACTCTTGGTTCGAATCGTATCTCTCTAAACGTTTGCAATCGGTCAAAATTTCAAACTTCACTTCTTCGTCAATTGAGTTAAAATATGGTGTACCTCAGGGTTCAATTCTTGGACCCTTATTGTTTTTAATCTACATTAACAATTTAACTAATTCTATTATCTACTCAGAATTATTCCATTTTGCTGACGATACTAGTCTTCTCTATTCCAGTCATGATCTAAGAAAAATTAAAAAACATGTTAACATTGATCTGAAATTCCTTTTCAAGTGGTTAAATTCCAATAAAATCTCTCTTAACATCGCTAAAACTGAAGCCATTCTTTTTAAACATCCTAACAAATGCATCAACTATAACTTAAAGTTAAAACTAAATGGGAATGTACTTCAATTTGTTGACACTGTTAGATATTTAGGTGTCCTACTAGATCACCATCTTACATGGATCCCTCACACTAATTCTATAGCTTCTAAATTAAATAAGGCTAATGGTATGCTGTCTATACTTAGACACTATCTACCTAAATCTTCACTAATTGATTGCTATCATGCACTTTTTGCGTCTCATGCTACTTTTTCTTGTCAAATCTGGGGTCAATCAATATCAAACACTCATCGTATTATCAAACTACAAAAAGCTGGCCTCTGTGTTATTACTTTTTCTGATTTTAGACAATCTTTTATACCCCTTTTATCTCGATGTAAAATCCTTCGCATTTCTGATTTTATAACTTTATCTAACATTTTATTAGTCTTTAATATCCTCAATTCTCTAACCCCTAATGACGTTTGTAACCTTTTCAATTTAAAAATCATTCAATCGACATATCAAACCAGAAACTCCTCCATTAAACTTCTTAACAGACCTGTGGTCAGAACTTCTAAATTTGGTGTAACTCTATACTCTATCAGTGTATTCTCTGCAGACATGACTTGGCCTCTTTAAGCTCTGGTGAAATTAAATCAAAATGTAAACTCTTCTTTCTAGAAAGCTGCAAGAATGGTCCTGATTAGTCACTTTTATATAAAAAATTTTCTCAAACTTAAACTGAGCTCAATCTGAGTTAATATCTACTATTTGTCATCATATATATATATTTATATCAGTTTTTATATGTAGGTTTTTTCTCACTGGTGGCCTCACCTGATTAGCTAATACAGCTATTTGACGTTCTCCATATTTAAAAACTGTAACTATATATTATCTGTATCTATATCACTGAAATAAAAAATTCAATTCAATTCAATTCAATATTGTAGAATTCACATTTACTTGAGATATAGCTATAGCTAGATAAGTTGCAAATGTTTAGCTACAATGTTAATTGCTGAAAGTTCCCAGGAAAAACCACATTATTAAAGAACCAAATGTATTTCAATTGAAAGATGTTTTGATGTTTGTAAAGGGAAATTTAACAGGAATGGGTGAGGATGCTGGGGCTGAAAACACAATACGAACTCCCCCATATGTGTACCCAAAATAAAGAAATTCTCCTCTGGTCGACACCTATCCTAAACACTAACTTATCGTCTTAAACAACTTTTTGTTGTTTGCTTTCTCTCTTTTTCAATTTTTCATTGTTTTTTTTTCTCTTTTTCACAAATTCTCGTTGTTACTTTTCTCTCTGTTATATTTTACAACTTCTTGTTGTTTCAATGTTACTTTTTTAAAAAAGTTTTTATAAAAATCAATGGTTATCCAAAAACAGTTGTATCTAATGTAATTAATAACACACCAGCGAAACTTCAACATCCAAAATGCTGACACTGTTTCTGATGAAGGCACCAATGAACCTCCAAAAACACCTTTTATGGTTCTACCATACAAAGGAAATGTGCTAACTGATTAGTAAAGCGTCTAAATAACAGTTCTACATACCTGCCAATGTCAAGCCACGCATTGCTTATCAATGTCGAAAGTTATCTTCGCTATTTTCTGTGAAAGATAGAACCAAGGATGAACACAAACATGGTGTTGTGTACAAATATACTTGTCCAGTAGTGGGATGCTACATATATTGGTGAAACAGCGACGAAGCTAAATGTAAGAATGATAGATCACCAAAAGCATGATAAGAACTCTCACATCCTAAGACATCCAGCCACTGAGAATCACTCACCTGCTGAACAAAAAAAACTTCAGTATCTATATTATAATACCCGTATGCGTCTGTCTGTCACGCAAAATGGTAACCGCAGTAGCGAGACATACAAATTGCGGTAAATAAAGGACGGGTGAACCCGTGGAATTTTCCATGGGCCACGGACTAGTTTTAATAGATAATGTTCACCAATATAAAAAGAGAAAAATAGCTGAGGCCATGTATATTCGTGATAGCAGTCCCACGCTTAATGTGCAGGAATGATCTGTTCCATTTAAATTGTTTTGAATTAAATATTATTTATAGACAACAAGGCGAGGAGTGCATTTGTGCTCCGAGCGATCTACGTTACCCTTAACAACGGTTAGACTTCAAGTTTATATACCCTTGGGTTTGCCGTTATGTGTTATATGTTTTGTTAAGTATTGTTGTATTGTAAATATTATGTTTAATAATGCTAAACTAAGTGAATGATTTTTTTCACTCAGGATGCACTGGACCAGCTGGTAAACAAGGAGAAACAGGTATCACATGGAAATATTTTTAAAATTAAAAATATGTGGTCTTTTTAGGTTATTTAATACTTGGTGCAATGTGGTAAGATAGGACTAAAGTCAATACTTCTTGTTTGTTTTTGTTTGTCTTTTTGTTAAAATCCAACTCTTTATTTTAGGACCTCCTGGCCCCCCTGGTGCAACAGGTGTACCTGGTAAGATTTTTGTAATTTAAGAGTGCAGCAGGTTTTACTCGAATGCCACTGATCTTCTTGCAGAAAAGAGGAAACAACCAAGAACCATCATCGTCAAATGGATCAGAACAAGATTAAACTTTCGCTACTTCGATCCAGCTTGCTCTGTGTTCGAGGTACAAAAGCTGGGAAATCTGATGCCACACCGATTCTTGAGACGGACATCGCACTAGTCGCAATCTAGAGTCAATTGAACAGCAATTAGTAAAAAACAACAACAAAAAAAACAACAACAAAAAACACGTTCAATGACTGTTAAATCAATATTTAGGTTGATATGTGTAAAATATATATATATATATATTTTTATAACTATTTATGTATTGAGAACTTAAAAAATAATTAACAATTACTTCAAAAACAAAAACAAAAAAACAAAATATATATATATATATTTTGCTTACCATGCACTTTTAATGCAGATCGAGTGTTCTAAATTACAGCGCGAAGATTCTTAATTAGTTTATCTTTAAATGTTTTAGGACCTAATGGACCTCCAGGCGAAGAAGGCCCAAGAGGTACGATATCTGATTATTAGTTTCAAGATTTGTACAGAGACTTAAAATAATCTATGAAAATGAGATTCCTTCTGAATTCCTTTTATTATTTAAGAATTATTTTTATTATAACCACTTTCTTTCATACATGTAGATAGATTGGATCTTACCTGGGTTTTGGATAGAAGGGATAAAATTTATTTTCATAATTGTGTACTTGGCTTGACCTGTTATTCAATATTCTTATTATTTTAGTGTATAATAAAAAGGTACTCTGCATTATTACTGTAATAATGACATTGTTTTGAGATCACTTTTCTGTTTTATTTTAGGATTTCCAGGAGCTCAAGGAGAGCAGGGTGTACATGGTGAACAAGGTATTTATTTTCAGTATGACAATAATTACGCAAACGAACAAGTTTGTTTGTTTTTTGTTTTTTCTAAATGCTCTTAGAATAATGTGAAAACGAGTAGAACTTCTGCCTTTTTAATAATACATTAGTATGACATTATTTTACACTTATGCAGGTCTACCTGGAAAAGATGGTGTAAATGGCCCTGCTGGACCTCAAGGTACTGTTTAGTTTCATTTCCTGGTACAATATTTTCTGACATTATATTTATTTTATTTTGGAATACAGGACCAACGAAGCCAGGAAAACCACTTTTTCAGAAATAACTTATAGCTTTGAAAAAATCTATTTTTTTCATTCTCACTTTCCATTGGCCTTGAAATACACCAAAGCACCATCTTCATATTTACATTCATTTTTTTTCAAATACTTAAGACATAACAACATTTATGTGTGATATAGCTCAGTTTTTTTTTTTTGCTGCATACACACATTTTCCTTTTTTAGATTCTGCAACAAAAAGCAGACCCATAAACTTTGATATCGAAATCTAAGATGGCAAAATGTGTTTAAATAATTGTTATATTTGAGTTTTCTATGTGATTTAAAAAAAAATTACATTTACATGTGATCAGGAGACTTATTTGAGTTTTAAATCAAAAATGTCATTTATATACCCTGCACAGCCCCTGCTAACATTATTTTCTTATTTGAATCTCTAAGTGCATGTTTTTTTATAAACATATCGTTTATACGCAAACTCATGCTGAGATAGGGAAATGTTTTAAGCATATGATCATAATTCTCAGCATTGGTGAAGGCTTCTAATGTTTTTTATAGGTAATTTAACTAGAAATAGTCTTTTTTCACCTTATACAGTACTATCAGTTACTGTTAGTTTGTTTCACCAATAAATGTTATACAAGTCTTGTTTTTCATAACAGGCTAATTTCAAGCCACATTCAGTTCAAAGAATTTTAAGAGAAAAAAATCTTAGGCATGTGCATTGGTAATTTCTACTTTTTTTACTTTTGTTGGCTGTTGGAAAGCATCGAAAGGCTGCATATTTATGTTTGTTAACATTATTGTCTAGCAAGTGATGTTTAGATTTACCATTTTTTAAATACCTGGAAATTTCTCTTACTTTATATTTTTTTATAAAATGTGTTTTACAGGTCACCCGGGCGACACAGGACCACCTGGAGCACAAGGTATACACCTTTTTAGTTAAGCATGTGCAGAGCTCGGTTTGGCTGTTTACTAGGATTGTATTCTTAACAGTACTGACAAAAGTTTGAGTATTGCACTATTTGTTTTTTATCAGGTGACATTGGACCGCAAGGAATAGAAGGTAAGATGTTTATGTAGCAATTATTCTGTGCAAATTGTTTTTAATTTAGTTTAATTTATGTTTAATTTTTGTTTATACTTGTTGTTTTTAATTTATGTGTATACTTGTTGTTTTTAATTTATGTTTATACTTGTTGTTTTTAATTTATGTTTATACTTGTTGTTTTTAATTTATGTGTATACTTGTTGTTTTTAATTTATGTTTATACTTGTTGTTCTTAATTTATGAGTACACTTGTTGTTTTTAATTTTTGTTTATACTTGTTGTTTTTAATTTATGTTTATACTTGTTGTTTTTAATTTTTGTTTTTACTTGTTGTTTTTAATTTATATTTTTACTTGTTGTTCTTAATTTATGTGTACACTTGTTGTTTTTAATTTATGTGTATACTTGTTGTTTTTAATTATGTTTATACGTGTTGTTTTTAATTGATGTGTATACTTGTTATTTTTAATTTTTGTTTATACTTGTTGTTTTTAATTTTTGTTTATACTTGTTGTTTTTAATTTATGTGTATACTTGTTGTTTTTAATTTTTGTGTATACTTGTTGTTTTTAATTGATGTGTATACTTGTTGTTTTTAATTTTTGTTTATACTTGTTGTTTTTAATTTATGTGTATACTTGTTGTTTTTAATTTTTGTGTATACTTGTTGTTTTTAATTTTTGTGTACACTTGTTGTTTTTAATTTATGTTTATACTTGTTGTTTTTAATTTTTGTTTTTACTTGTTGTTTTTAATTTATATTTATACTTGTTGTTCTTAATTTATGTGTACACTTGTTGTTTTTAATTTATGTGTATACTTGTTGTTTTTAATTATGTTTATACGTGTTGTTTTTAATTGATGTGTATACTTGTTATTTTTAATTTTTGTTTATACTTGTTGTTTTTTTATTTTGTTTTTACTTGTTGTTTTTAATTTATGTGTATACTTGTTGTTTTTAATTTTTGTGTATACTTGTTGTTTTTAATTGATGTGTATACTTGTTGTTTTTAATTTTTGTTTATACTTGTTGTTTTTAATTTATGTTTATACTTGTTGTTTTTAATTGATGTGTATACTTGTTGTTTTTAATTGATGTTTATACTTGTTGTTTTTAATTTTTGTTTTTACTTGTTGTTTTTAATTTATGTTTATACTTGTCGTTCTTAATTTATGTGTACACTTGTTGTTTTTAATTTATGTGTATACTTGTTGTTTTTAATTGATGTGTATACTTGTTGTTTTTAATTGATGTGTATACTTGTTGTTTTTAATTTATGTTTATACTTGTTGTTTTTAACTTATGTGTATACGTGTTGTTTTTAATTGATGTGTATACTTGTTGTTTTTAATTTATGTTTATACTTGTTGTTTTTAATTTTTGTTTTTACTTGTTGTTTTTAATTTATGTTTATACTTGTCGTTCTTAATTTATGTGTACACTTGTTGTTTTTAATTTTTGTTTATACTTGTTGTTTTTAATTTATGTTTATACGTGTTGTTTTTAATTGATGTTTATACTTGTTATTTTTAATTTTTGTTTATACTTGTTGTTTTTTATTTTGTTTTTACTTGTTGTTTTTAATTTATGTGTATACTTGTTGTTTTTAATTGATGTGTATACTTGTTGTTTTTAATTGATGTTTATACTTGTTGTTTTTAATTGATGTGTATACTTGTTGTTTTTAATTTATGTTTATACTTGTTGTTTTTAATTTTTGTTTATACTTGTTGTTTTTAATTTATGTTTATACTTGTTGTTTTTAATTTATGTTTATACTTGTTGTTTTTAATTTATGTTTATACTTGTTGTTTTTAATTTTTGTTTTTACTTGTTGTTTTTAATTTATGTTTATACTTGTCGTTCTTAATTTATGTGTACACTTGTTGTTTTTAATTTTTGTTTATACTTGTTGTTTTTAATTTATGTTTATACGTGTTGTTTTTAATTGATGTGTATACTTGTTATTTTTAATTTTTGTTTATACTTGTTGTTTTTTTATTTTGTTTTTACTTGTTGTTTTTAATTTATGTTTATACTTGTTGTTTTTAATTTTTGTTTATACTTGTTGTTTTTAATTTATGTTTATACTTGTTGTTTTTAATTTATGTTTATACTTGTTGTTTTTAACTTATGTGTATACTTGTTGTTTTTAATTTATGTTTATACTTGTTGTTTTTAATTTTTGTTTTTACTTGTTGTTTTTAATTTATGTTTATACTTGTTGTTTTTAATTTATGTGTATACTTGTTGTTTTTAATTTATGTTTATACTTGTTGTTTTTAATTTTTGTTTATACTTGTTGTTTTTAATTTATGTTTTTACTTGTTGTTTTTAATTTATGTTTATACTTGTTGTTTTTAATTTATGTGTATACTTGTTGTTTTTAATTTATGTTTATACTTGTTGTTTTTAATTTTTGTTTATACTTGTTGTTTTTAATTTATGTTTATACTTGTTGTTTTTAATTTATGTGTATACTTGTTGTTTTTAATTTATGTGTATACTTGTTGTTTTTAATTTTTGTTTATACTTGTTGTTTTTAATTTATGTTTATACTTGTTTTTTTTAATTTTTGTTTTTACACTGTTCGTTTCAGGACCAGCAGGACCGAAAGGGGATAAAGGTAACGATTTTTTGCGTAGTTTTTTGTTTGTTTTAATATTGACCGTAACATACTGTCATTCTTGCTTTCAGGAGATTCTGGTCCACAAGGCCCACAAGGTGAGAAAAGTTATTTGGATCAACCTTAAAGTTGTAGAGTTTACTTGAAAAGTAAAAATGAATTTAGAGCGGGCATAAAAAGGAACAGACGATGATACTTTCCAAAATCACTCAACTTCTTATGGTAACAAAAAAAATGTTTGAACACTTTCGCTATTTCAAAAATAATTGAGGAT
This sequence comes from Hydractinia echinata, assembly GCA_030067915.1. Classification (NCBI taxonomy): domain Eukaryota; kingdom Metazoa; phylum Cnidaria; class Hydrozoa; order Anthoathecata; family Hydractiniidae; genus Hydractinia; species Hydractinia echinata. The sequence continues at coordinate 31,430 of JASGCC010000236.1, read as the reverse complement.
TATACTTTATAGGACCAGTAGGACCTGAAGGTCAACAAGGACTAGTTGGACCTGAAGGTACTTTTATATGTGATACTAATTTTTTAAAGAAATTTAGGAGTGTATTATTTGTTTATGACGTATTTGTATTTTTTTCACAGGTGCACCTGGATCACAAGGACCGGCTGGAAGTCCTGGACCTGAAGGACCAATGGGGCAGCCAGGACCTGAAGGACCGCGAGGTATATTTAACATTTTCTATTTTAATCTTCTTTATGCTTCAGTTTTTTTTCAACTTTAGATCTACTGTGCGACTTTTCTGGTGTTATTCTTATCATTCTGCCATGCTTTCCGAAAACTTGCTCTGTAAATCTTGTTGAGACTTTTAAACGTTTTTGCTGAGCTTTTTAAGAAACTTTTTCTAGTAAAATGACCTGATAATTTAAGAAATTTTACTAGTTGGTCGTTTGCTTGGTTTCTTATAAGAAAAACCCGAGTGTTTAAGTACATCGTTTGTTGTCTTCGAAGAGAAGCGTAAAATGATTTGCTAAAGTTAGATGTGAAAAAATATTAAGGCATTTTCCATAATTAAAGTTGTCTTTTTTGTTTTTATTTATTGTTTTGTTTTGTAGGGTCACAAGGTCAGCCTGAAAGTTCTTGATCTTATAATGGTAAGTATATGGAGAACTATAAATAGGCTTGCCACAGAACCTGGAGAACATGGAAAAATGTTCATTTTTTTTAAAAAAAAAGTCAGGAAAAAATGGTCAAAAAATATCAAGTCAGAGAATAATTTTCGGCCAATTAATCTTCGTTGAAGTGGTATGTATACCATTACCAACAATCAGGTTTCTCGGCGCAGCGAAGTGCGCGAAAATAAACCTTCTTAGCGCCCCTTTAATTCTCGCGCAAGCCAAGTGCGCGAAAATAAAAGGGGCGCGAAAATTAAGTGAATTAAGGTAGCAAAACTACGACGGAAATAACTCACCCTTTTTTCTTTTTCTTTTTAATCGACAAAATTGGATTGCGAATTTTATTTTTTTCTTGGAATTGCGGAAGAAAAGATTGTGAATTGATACTCCTGGCTAGAAATTGCAGAAGAAAAGATTGCGAATTTTAACCAAATTCACAATCTTTTCTTGCGCAAAATTTTTTTTCCTTAAGATAGCATGAAAGCATAGCATCGGGTAATATTTGACTACCTCTTTTTTTAGATTGTCTACGCTACGTTTATGGTTGTGTTTTTACAGTGCAGTTATTATACAGAAAATATGAATTTATAATAACTTGTTTTAAATTAAATTTTTAGCAAATTTAGATGTCCTTTTATGATTTTTGAATTTCCTTCAGTCAATCGTTGTCTTTAAATGTGTGAATTTTTAACAGCTTACTACTCCTCATAGTACTGTATTTAGATAATAGAGTTTAATTTTTCTATGATTTTATATTTTATTACTGAGATAGGTACATTTTGTAACTTTGTAAGGAGATGGTGTTTAAGTGAAAAAAAAAAAATTTAAAACATTGCTTGTTATTCTCAGAAAAGGAATTAGCTAAATTAAATTTTTCGTTCTCTCTGAAAACGGTTTTATATGATAAATCTCGCATTAGTTACTCCGCTGTAAGATAGTAGCAACTATATGCTAGTACTGTTATTCTTGGTGTTTTTCAGAACAATTTACTGCACGAACTTTTCAAAGGAAAGAGGATAAAGTTAGAAAAAGTGACATCTCGATTAAGAGATTATTAGTGCTTATTACAGCTTATTTGATACAAGATCAATTTTCGCGATTTTTGGTTATTTTTGCTATTATTTTTAACGTCTTCCGAAAAGAAAGTCAAACCCCAATATCTGGAGGAGACAAATTTTATGAGCGTTTTGTATTGTGATTTTTTTAAATCTTATTTTCTTGGTTCCTTAACTTACAGCAAAGCTCGTGAATGACATTCCTCGGTCTACCGAGATGTAACTTTTATAATAGCTTACAGAAGCATCGGCGTAATCCTGTACAAGTTAGATATCGTTCTCCAGCCATGCGTGAAGCTTTTTAAGGCAGTTATTTTAGGCAAGCATTGAACAAAAACACTAGATGTAGATGTCAGGTGGTCTTTATTTATTTTGCTGTTACCTTTCTTGTGTTGACACTTGTGGGCCACAGTGTCTTTCTGTAATTGTTTTTTTCTCTTTAACCCTATTCCGTCTGTGGTTTTTTGAACATATACTTTTGATATGCTTTTCCAAATTCAGTCAAACTCGACACACTTATACTACGTCATAAATGTATGAGGAACAAAATAGCAGCAATTAGTTTTTGCAGCACTTTTCTGTGACGTCACCAGAGGCTTGAAATACGTCCAAAATACCACTAACTGTTTAAAATTCAATTACTTTAGTTCTAAGAGCGAATTTTAACGTTCTGTTTCTGACAGTTTCTGACAGCCAAATAATGTTATTTAACATACTTTTCGCCTATAATATAATCCACATGAAAAAATGCCGAAAAATACCGATTTTCAGTTATTAATCACGTGTCCAGAATTTATAGAATGATTTCCATTGTGAATTAAAATTTTGTTGTGAGTTTCAAGTTCTAATAATCCTAACGAAAGATATTATATTTTTCCGATTATAAGAAATTTCATAGAGATTTAAGGGGTGGTTTAGAGTAATGGCCAATTTCTAAGGTTTTCTGAAACGGATGGGACCTAAAAACTTGCGGTTGTCTAACTGATAGATATAAAAGGTATCATAACCTTAAAGCATGGCAAATAAGACTTATTAAAGAAAACCTGGCAAGGGCCGGAATTTTTTTTTTTCAAAAAAAAACCTCTTGTAAAGCACAATTGAAATAAAAATGGGGAGTACAGTGAAACCTACAACTAGCGGACATCTTTTAGCAGACAACAGTTCTGTACAACGGTTCCGCACAAGCAAATGAAAAGACGGTCAAACTTTCATGAGAAACCTTTATGTAGCGGACACTAATGTGTTTCTCTGTAGCCGACGCCATTTCTAGGTCCTAATTTACATTACTTCTTAGATCTGACCCCTCTATAGCGACACACCCGGCAATGGGTGATATAAAAAAAATTATTGTACGAGGTTTGTCTATACATTTTTAAACATTTAATTGTTTTCGCTCAGTGTTTAGTGAATTCTTTAATCTGTTTAACTTTCTTGAATAAAAGATGGCATATTTACAATATACTGTATTTAAGCTCCTTTTTTCTCCCCAAACAAGCCTCACGTCCTTAGTGGTCAAAATCACATTACCCTAACACCTTAGAGCAGGCTTTTAAAGCAATATAAGTCAACTTGGACGAAACGTAGCGTATACCACTATAGCAGACACTTTTGTGATCCTGACAGTGTCTGCTATAGGGGTTCAAAGCAGAGTAGGATCGAACAACCTGCTGTTCCAATTGGCATGCCAATTCTAATGAAAGAACACCGTTACCTATTGATAAATGAGTAATGTGTGTGTAATGCTAAATTTACTGTCAAAATTGAGAGTAAATTTCGGCACTATGAACATTTCAAGATTTTGCAAAAAACAATTAGCTAAGGGAAAGAATTTTTTTGGGAAATTCATTTTGTGGAACTTATTTTTGCGATTTTGAACGCTATTTGTAAAATTAAGTTACGCAAAATTGCACTGTTTAGAGCAAATGGCACACAGATTTCGAAAAAGTAGGAAAACGTTGATTAATCACAAAAATAAGTTCTGCAAACAAACTATCACAGGGTGCCCACCCTCATACAAAATCATACAATCTCGTACAAAATGACAAATCTCCTATAATCTCCTACAATCACATACAAAACTACCTGAAAATATAATTTCTCATACAAACTCCTACTTTTTTAGATTTTCATTCAACCAAAATTTTGTTTTTAACATTTCTTCGGACCATCAAATAAACATATTGTTACCTTATTGCTTTTTGTAATTTTTTGGACATAATTGGTTTTCCTCCTGAGTTTTAATAATCCTATTTTGTCTTTTTTACATGAATTATGTATACTATACAAAATTAGCAACTTTTAAAGTGAAAGTTTGAAAAGAGTTTCCTACAATCTCCTACTTTTTTGTTACTTTTTTATCAATTTGACCGCGTAATCTCCTACAAATGAGAGATAAAATTATGGTGGGCACCTTGTATCAAGTCAGCAAAAAAATATATAGAATTCTTGCAGACGTCATGAGTAAGACAAAAATGTCTATGGAATGTATTATACTTACGTTGAACCTTGATACTCTTTTGTTGTGGTTTCCTCGTTACTAATTTTGCAGAAATTTTTCGCAAAAAATAATTTTTGCAAAAAGCAATTTTCGTAAAGATAGCGAGTGTAAAAAATATTTTGCAAAAATTAAATTTCGTGAATTTGCGGAGAATTTGATGAGAATTTCTTTTCTCGTTTTATTCTGTTTTCAGAGAGTTTTTTGTAGAAGACGTGACATAAAGACTATAATGAAGTAGAAATTCACGTATCTGTTTAACAAATAGGTAAATACTGGTTTGCCAAATCGTTTTTGGGAAGATTAGAGTGAATTTTTTTAAAAAGGAAAAAATCCAAGTTTCGCGCCAATTAATTTTAGCGAATTTTGCGAATGCCTAGTCCTCAAATAATAATCTCGGGGACTAATTTTCGTGAAGTTGGCGAAAACTCACGAAAATCGCGAATTCCTTTAGGGTCTTATTTTAAATAAAAATATTCAAATTTTCCATTCAAAGGCATTGCGATCGCAAACGCATAATCTTAATAGCAGAAATAAGTTTAGATTTTACATAAAAAATATGTACTGCAAAAAATTTGCTCTTCAGCAGGGCTTTCAATAGCAGACAAGTCTTTGACGACTGGATTTGTAGTTTTTTTAATTAAAAGCAATGGTATAGTGTATGATTGTGTTATAGAGACCATACAACGACACAACCTGTATAAAAGAGAATATAATTATTACGACTGGTTAGAGGGCTTGTTTCACGATATCAATCCGTTGCTGTATATGAATGAAGACGAAGTGAACAGATTAACTGTTAAATAATGAAAGCTTAGTTACAAAAACGTTGTTTAAAATTAAATTAATATAACTGCAATGTGACAACATATTATAATATATACGATATTATAATATGTTGTCACATTGCATATAACCTAATTAAATAATAAAAATATCATAATTTTTTAATTTCTTTACTTACAAATGTTTTTGTGGCAAAATATGAAATATGATTTTTCTTGAATTTTGATAGCTATACCTTTATTTTGGAAATTTGGAATTTTTCTCCATGCATAATCTCTTCGCTAATTAAATAATTCCCTTATTGTTTCAAAATAATACAATTAGCTAAACAAACTTAGATTCGTGAAATCAGTAAACCTGAATACATCAATATATGGTCCATGTCAACATCTTCATAGATGTTTTCTCATTGGCATTGATATTAAGACTGGATTCAACAGATACACGAGGACAACCATGAAAGGTTAATATAGTCAGCCTTTTGCAGTTTTGACTCAACGCTTTTATTCCCACATCTGTTACCTCCTGGCAGTTGCTAACTTGAAGTTCTCTTAAATTATTTTTACAATAGCCTGTGGCTAAACTAATAAGACCTTTGTCTGTGACTTTAGTTCTCGATAGATTTATGCATTTTAGAGAAGATGAGTGAGACAATGTTATAACACTTCTATCTGTAATTAATGGACATCCACCCAAGTTTAACTCTGACAGAAAGTTACTTTTTGCCAACACTGTGATGGGTCTGTCATCAATTAAAACACATCGTCTTAAATATACAATATGTAAATACTTTAGACTTTTAAACAGTTCTAAAAAACCAAGACTTGATATGTTAGTTCTTTTACCACTGATTGAATTTAAGTCGAGTTTTGACAATTTAGAGCATCTTTCAAGCTGAATTAAGCCATTATCAGAAATATCACTTTCAGTTAAGTCCAACTCAGTGACACCTTGATGTACTAACAAACCAACATTGTTATCATGCAATAATCCTCTTTTTGACATCAAGTATAACAAGTTGTTTTTAATGTTGATGGGAAGAAAATATAATTGAGAGGCATATAAATCTGCATTGACCAAAACCACTTCAGTTGATAATTTTACCAAGGACCTTAGTCCTGATAATTCCATATCCCTCGCTTTCTTTCAATTCTCTAAAGGTATCAACAACAAATGAAACTGAAGTGAAGGCACTAGATTACTTTTATCTATTCAATTATATAATCAATATGTATTTTCACGTTGGAATGCATTGCAACAGTAATTAACAATATTTTACAATTTCTTACTCCTTTCAACCCTGATCCCAGTTGTTATCTTTTTTAATAATAAGAAAAGGTTTTATTGCAAAACAGAAAAAGAAATTGTAAAATATTGCTAATTTGCGAAAACATTTTCACAAAATTTAGTGTTAAAGTTAAACCTCGTTTTGTTCCTACTTATGAATGTGTATAACAAAATAACATAAAAAGTCAACACTACAAAGTCGTTTTCTGATCCGAGGTTGTTCACTGTGCCTTGTGTCAAAACTGATGTAAATTTTGTTCCTAGAAAGCAAAATTATAAAAGTTTGGACAAAAGTGCTAGCTATATATGCGAAAAGGGACTAATCCTGAAAAAGAACTTCCTTTATTTGTAAGAAAAAGCCATGTTGTTATGGTAGAACAGCCATATATTTTAACACTGCTTTTGCTAGGAGGGGTTAACTAGCTAGCTAAATTTCCCTTTTTTGATTTTTTTTGGCTTGCAAACAGAGGGAAGAGAGGAATCAACTAATCAACTGGCCAAAAAAATACGATAAAGTTATTTTTGTCAGTCCCAGAAAGAACTAGCTAGATAAATATTTTATTTTTAAAAAGAAAAAAATAGAAATCTACAATCGTGTGCATAAACATTTGGACAACGTCCAGATTTTTATATTTTTAAGCTTCTTTTGGAATAACAGCCTCCGTCCTCCCCTATTCAGTATCGAATTTCACTGCTGTCAAAACAGTCAACATTAACATTTGGGGAAGTGGGAGACTGTTTTTCCAAAACATTTTTGCACACGATCGTATCGTGGTGTAACACAACTACTAAATAACGTTTAGTACTTATTAAATAAATTTTGGTAATTTCATGTACTTGTATATAATGTACTGTTTTAAATTTTATATTTTCAGGAGGTCCACATCAGTTTTTAAACTGCTATTGTAATTAACCTTCTTTAACAAATAAATTATCTATCTATCTTATCTATCTAACTTTTACACGTAACGCGAAAAATAATATGCCCCATCTTTTGATTTAATTTGTTGTGATGAGTCAGCACTTTTTATAGTCGTCTTTGCTCAGGTCACGGAGGGCTGCAAATTTTCCGCGTTGGGCAGTGAAATGGCTGCGTTGCATTTGTGTGGGTTTGTGTTGCATCCCAACAGCTGGAATTTTTTTCTGATTTACTAATGATTGTCAATTACTTAACCATGGGACTGGTTTTGTACGATGGCCCCTACGGCTCACTTTTCTTCCAAATTAAAAATACTTCTCTTCTATGATCCAAACAGTCCTCTTCTGTATTCTCACACTTTGCATTCTGACACTTCTCTTCTGCACATTTCTCTGCATGTGGCTCCAAACTTTCTCTTTCCAACCAAATTTAAAAAATCTGCTCCACAATTTTACACCCATGGTCTGTATATTTTTTTCACTTTTCACAAGAATTATACTTGGCCAACAAGTGCTCTATTTACCAAAAAAAGAAATGCCTTAAACGGAATACCACAATATATTTTTATCTAAAGTATGTAGCTAATGGTCCATTACACATAAAATTTTTGGAGAGTTATCAATTACTAAGAACACTTGATCTCTTTCTTGTCTGGGAGCCGGATGTCATTTATTCACTCTTCTCCCCAGGAATTTTCGCTGTCATCTTTTTATATTTTGAAAAGGCGAAAATCAATGGGAACGAGGGTGGTCATTTATTCAAAAACGTGAGTTATCAAAATCCAGCTCAATCAATATTTCGGACCAGAATTGGGTCTGGAAATTTTTTGAGTTCGGAAGAGAAGTGTTTTTTCACTTTGGAAGAGAAGTGTTTTGAATGGAAGAGAAGAAGAAGAGAAGTGTTTTTATTAAGAAGAAAAGTGAGTCATAGGGGCCATCGTAGTCTTGAACAATATCAAAAATCGTTGACAGTTTGAAATATCCCCAAGGGAAGAAAAATATGATTTATATATAAATAGCTGCCATCCAAGCACCAGATAGCTAGATAGATGTGCATATTTTACATCGCTAGCCTCCTAAATATTGAGGGACATACCCTTATATATTTTGAGCTATGTAGACCCAATTAGGTCTGTGCTCTACCAGACATCTCCGTGCAACATCCAACAGCCCACACAGTGTGCCATCTCCCCAGTCTCCCTCACATGGCTTGGGTTAAGCTGGGGCTATGGTAACATTCACTTGCCCATGTCAAATCGCCGCCAAGGGGAATCGAACCCTGGTCTCCCGCACAAAGTGCGAGTGACATTTTTTACATTGCAAAACACTGGTGCACTGCCACACTGGTTTACATGCTTGAAATTTTCTGTATCATTTCCAAAAAAAATGATCAACATATTTGAATTCAGCATCAAATTTATGAAAAGGTGCAAAATTTTTAAGTTTATATATACAACAAGTACAACTGCGTCTATTAGTAGCCAAACTTTAAATGTTCTATGAAGAGAATTGACCACGCAAATCAACTGCAGTGAAAATATTTCATAAATAAGCAGGATTTTACGTTTTACGGTTTTTTTGCGCATGCGCAGAAAAAATTGGAAAAATCGACAGCCACAAAAATGCAGATCTTAAGTGAAGAATAGTTAGTGAATGTTACCATTGCCTCAGGTTAACCCCAGCCATGTGAGGGAAATAGTGGAAAAGTACACTGTGTTGACCAATGGATAATGCTGGAAGTTGATTTGTTGAGCGCTCAAGCTCAGAATGAGCTTTATATACTTTAGGACTCCCCATCAAAGTATCCCCCATAACAGTTGGAACATTTAATAAGCACCTCCCTTCAATAAGCACCTCCCTTCAATAAGCACCACTCATGGAAGTCAAAGTATAACATAAGAGGCTGCTCTGACCTATTGGAGTCTTTGCAGTATATATTTGGGAATTAGCTGTTTTGTGCATCCTTTGCACAAAATCTCAAAATGGAAGCCACAGGGGACACATATATCCAACATGGCAGTTTAGTGACATGATTCCAGCACGAAGTATAAATCTTGTCAGGTTACATATGAACAGAAAGGAAGTGGGTGAGCAATTTAATGCTTGCACATCAAAGACTCTCAATTTATGGCCAGGCAAGGAAAAGTGTTCAGGGGTTGGATGTAGATTGCTAGAAACAAGTTGCTTAATTTTTTGGCCTAGACCCTGTTATTGTTAATGCCTTTTATAAAATGAAAATTGTGTTTTCAATCATGCATCTCACTCATAGTTTATTTTAAATGTCAAAGATGGTAAAATAACATGACCAAAACATTTTCTTTTTTAGCAATTGAAATATTGCATACTACAGAATGTTGGTTATATACTTATGAGATAAAAAGCTTCAGTATATAGCTGTAAGTACCTAACAAATGCCTTTGAAATATGTCCTGATGCAATCCTTTAGCTGGGCTAAAGGCTCAATTATGGTCCTCATTAGCACATTAAAAAACATCAGAAGTCGAAAAACAGTGGTGTTTTTCTCAATTCTTGGTTTTATATGCTTGTATATGATGTCATCGTACATGTTGCCAGCTCATCGACATTTTCATACAACCACAAAACGGGTTCATGTTACTTCTTGTCTTGACTTCCACTTGAGGACATGGTCGGATTTAATGGCAAAAAGTGATGCTGTTTTTAAAGAAATTCCAGAATCAAGAACTGAAAATAAATTCTTTCCATTTACTGGTAACTATTTGATTTATCTCAATACACAAAACAATCTAAATTTTATGTGATTTGTTGAATTTATCTTTTTTAGTGACATGTGTGTCTCGAATTGCCAGTATCTTTTTAAAATTCACTGCATGCCTGTTGGAACATAAAAATGAATATTATAATCACATAAAATTTAACTTACAGGTAACGGTTTGATTGGTTTCTCAATAAATAAAGGAAAAATGCAATTTTATGTGATGACAGAAAGTGAAGCTATTGACGTTCCATTTGTTCCTGTTATTCTCCCCGAACTTGATCATAAATTTACGTCAAAGCAGCAAGCTATCCTGTTAAATATAAAAGAAGGTATGCTACAAAGACTTACAAGTTATGTTGTGGTAAGTGATATCCTCAGACTAATTTTATAAAGAATAATTTGGTTAGTCCCAATTGGAAGGACTTCTGTATGGCAACTATTAAAACAATGTTTGTTTGTGGATGGTTGAAATAATTTGTGAATATAGATTCAATTTAATCGCATTGTGAAAATTATGGCTCTTTTAAATTTTTATTTTCAAAGTTTAAAAAAATTTGTTCGCTACTTTATATATAGACTTATTTATTTATTTTAAGAACAAGACTTGTGTTGTTGTGCAAGAAAGCTTTTACGCTCACAGAGTGCACCAGGATATACTACTTCAAGACATTGTAGTTAAAAACAGTGGAAAATTGCCTGTGACTATAAAGTTAAAGCAATATACTGCTGGCCAAAAAAGCTGGAGAGCTGCAATACAGAAAGCTAAAACTAAAAGTGGCGATATTACATACAATGTTGCCCATGGCAATTTGGACGTTAGCGGTCAAAAAGAGAAAGAAATGAAAGTATTTTCTAGTCTTTCTCATTTCCAACCAACAATCATAGTGCCACAGAAAAGTCAAAATAAACTGACTGTTTTGTCTGTCACTCGGTTCCAGCTTGTAAAGAAGTCAAAGAAAGCTGATGAAAGAAAACGCAAATCTGCTACTACTGAAATAAAGATAGACTTGTCTAATACTGTAAAGAAGCGTCTATTGGATGTGGTAGATATATCTGCAGACACTCTTATCAAACAGCATGTAGATGCGTGGAATGATATTTGGAAGGTGAGGCTAGGTAGTTTAGGTCAAGTTGCTCTTGGATTTTTCTTCATTTTAACCTTAAGCAGCCTTAAGGGCTGATTCCACGACTATTGTTTTGGTCGAAAGAATTCTAGTAGAAATAAATTTATGCTAGAAAATAATTTGAATGGTAAATTCCATCAAAAGCCCCTCTTTTCTTTCACAAGACAAAAATAGACAAGTTAAATTTCAGTAGACGAGGACTTATTCCCTTTTTCTAATCTGTCTTCAAAAGCAAATACAATGAAGTAATCAGAGATACTTATGCACGTGACTATTGCTTACTGTTGTCTATTTCTTTCCCGCTTTCTAAATGAAATGAACAACAAACTTTTTGACAAGAATAGCAATGATTCATACGGCTCATTTTTTAAATTTTTTGTTACATTCTTCAGTCTTTTTAAAGGTTATTTTACTTTTAAAGTTTCTGCAGCAGACGTTTCACAATATGGAGCGAACACCATCTTTTAAGATTTATTTTACAATATTCCTTTATCTGCAATTCTACACCTTCTGATTGGACAAAAAGATTTAAAATCAGCTCTTTATGGGTGGATTTAATAAAAAATTGATGGACATGAAAAGGATATGATTTTTGTATAGATAGAATTTCCTTCATTATCTTTACACCCGTATTGCGTGTTAATCTGTTGCTCGTGAAAATTTCTGAATTGTTAATAATAAAGTCAATTTCCTTGTAACTATATAGTTGCACTATTTGATGCCATTTTTGGTAGTTATATGTCTTGGAAAAAAATTGAAAGCATTTTTTGTAGACAAACGAATACGCAACTTCGGCCAAAACATCTAAACAGGCTGCGTCGCGAAAATTTCTTACGAAATATGTTGGAATGTGGGACATCATCGAAAGCTAGTCTCGCTATTTTTTTTTCTGCAATTTCTTTTGGGAGGTAAATAAATTCCTTTATATCACTTTCCTCCTCTTGTTTAGCTACTAATTGACTAATTGGATATATAAAAAATTATGTGATTTTTTCATCACTACTGGAATTTTATGGTACCTTAAGTTGATTAAATTTTCGCGAAGGTTCAGAAAAATCCATTTTCGCGAATCGGTCATTTTAAGATATTTTGCGAAAGTTTTGTTCGCAAGTGAACTATTTTAGGTTTTCTTGCGAAGAATTATTTTCGCGTATCTGCTTGTACTTTTTTGCAATGAGGCGAAACTTAACTTGGTTTCGCAAAAAAAAATTAAAGTAGTTAATTTTTTTATGTTGAATTGTAGGTTGGAGTCAGTATCGGATCAGATGGAGATCCAGACTCTCCATCGTCTCTTCATGTCAATTTAACTGAATATTATATGTACTCATCATTAACGTACAATCGTTCAGAACCAACCCACAAAAAGACTGAGTGTTATAAAGGCTCTCCCACGATACATAATGCTGATCTTTGGGTCATACCATCTGGCGTTAAATCGCTATATCGCCAAAGAACAGTGTGGAGGAGATTATTCGAAACTTCTGGTTGTATCTCTGGTACAACTTTGTTTTTAGTTAGAGAGTCAATGGTGTTAAGTTTCCTTGGGCTGCATTATCATGACAAGCAAATTGAATTAGCAATGAATCCACTGAACTTGGTATCCAACATTTCAATTCGAAGTTTGTCGTTGGAGCAATTCCATTCTTATGATGTTCTTGATATTCAACTTTACGTTAATAGAAAAACTTCAGACCGGACATTGCTTGTCGCATGTACAGGGAGGCATAAACCGGTTATTTATGGCTGCTCGACAGGATGTGATAGGGTTGTCGAACTTGGTAACACAGTATTAAAATTTCCTGTCCATACTACCGACCCTGTGACTCCACTGTTTTTCATATCACCTAATCGAACACGTCTAGAACAAATTGGTACAACGGACTTCATGAAGAAAGCAATACAAAATGCTAAAACAGCGCACCAATCACATTTAGAGGTTCATCATTTAAAACTGTCGCCAAAATTTTGGTTAGCTGTTGTAATATTGATAGTTAGTTTCCATGTGATTGTTGTCAAGATGATTTATAATGAATGTAGAAAGGACCGTGGACCCGGAAGAAGACGGCCACCATTTTCCAGCTGATATTTCCTGTTTATTTTTATGTTCTGTTTTTAATATTTTTTTTAATTTCAACTCATCAACACTTTTTTAGTTTTTTATTTATACTTGCTCTTACGACATTTTCATTGTGTAACGATTAGAGCGTTTACTGAGAATTATTCCTTGTATATTTTAGTACGTCTGGCGAATTAATATCTTCTTTCTCAAAATAAATTATGCTTAAAAAACGCACCTGAATATCAAGTGGGAAATGGTTTACATATATTTCGCCATTTGCTTTTTTCCTTACAAATGAAATATCTACAATGCTATAAATAGTTTTTTTTTTAATTAGTTAAGAACTAGAAACAAGATTGGACTCAAGTTTAAAAATACATGAGGCATCACATGAAAATAAAAGGGTGGGAACAAAGCTTTCCCGCCATCCAATACAAAAGTACATCTTTAACGATCATACACCATCAGTTTAATTGGAAACGATTTATTGAAACGCAAAATTTGTGATAGGCAAAGATTTTTTAATATTCAGAACCGTTAAACTTTTTTCATAAGCCTCAATGCTCCTTCCCAGGGTTTGTTGCCAAGTCGCACGTTAAAAAGACGAGGTTGAATACATCCACGTGGAAAATTTACGTTAGGTTACTGAAAATCAGGGGTACAGTAACCATCAATGCCGCAAAAAAATAGTCCGCTATAGAGAAGTGTTCGCTACGTAACGATTTTCCCAAATACCCTTATGTTGCTTCAAAACCTGTTATCGAGCGGATTGCATTAAATCGGATGTAAAATTTGTCAAAAGGCAAGCTTGAGAAACTTAAGGGCCTTTCCTTGACGCCCCGTTAATACTCTTTATCTACACCAAAGTAAGAACATCGTTAAAGCAAATGTAAATTCGAATTACAAAAACATTTGAATTTTTGAAATAGCATTTAAGGAAAGCGCTAAAAAATAGTTACGCCAAAAGTTGAAATGTGTTAAAGGCTTAACAGGGCACGTTGTTTAGGCTTAGCGCTTTTAAGTTGTCACTAACTCGGGGGCGTTAAAATATTGCAAGAGTTAAGGCTAAAGGCTGTTTTTCATTCGCGAAATTTTACGGCGGGCGGGATATTTAACTCCGGCACAAGGGATTCCGAAGACAAGTTATACAACCTTATCCTCAAAACTAACAATGGCGTAACTCAACATTTTTTACATTTAAACCTTGTATCCTAGTTTGATTAATATTTTATAAAAAAATATATAAACTGCAAATAGCTCAACTAACGAGGGATGGTGATGAGACGATCCGCGGGCAGAAACTTTCGCGGTTTTTGGAACAAATTTCGCTTTAGCGAATCGAAAAAAAAGGTTATTTTCGCGTGAACAAACTTTCGCGAATGAGCTAAAAAAAAGATTTTTTTTAATTTTTTTTTTTAATTTTTCTTGCTTTGTTTGAAGTAAAAAAATAAAAGTAATTTTCATCAACTTCCCACTCAGAATCAGTGTCGTCATCTTTTTCTCCAACTTCACCAATTTACCGCTTAATTTTGCTACCACATAGCAATTCAAATTCTTCTACAGTGACATCACAAACGGTCAGTAGATGACTATTATCATCCACTTGCCTGTCATTATCACCCAACATTGGGTCGATTCCACGGAAATGATCGATGGATGGCATCTTCTCTGAGCCGAACTTAATAGCTTCAAAGATTCTGTAACATTTCCAACCACCATCGATAGTGCCTTTTCCTTTCGTAGAAAGAAGTCATGTGATTGTTGTAGAACACTCGACCAGTAGGGATGGGTTTGATTGAATCTTGTTAGCTGCAACCCAACTTGAATATCTTTAATATGAATATCATATAAATTTGTAAACGAAAAAGGAGAAACTGTAGGACATTTACCTAAGGAAATTTCAAGGGTAACCAAATACCTTTTGGAACGTGGTTTCACTATGTAATTATAAATTATCTTCGCGGCATTATCGTCCTTCACCCCTAGTACTAGGAGGAATTACCTCGCGGAAAACAATGCTACAATCAAGGCTGACTATCCGCTATATGGAATTGGTCATGGCTCTTTACATTGAGCCTCTGCAGAACACAGAGCCGCTGGCAATCTTTTCAATTTTGTAATAATGACTTTACCCCCAGTCGTAAACACTTCACCTGTTACATCGCACAATAGAAAAAAGAAGAAAGCTGAAGAAGTACTGGAGGAAATAAAGTTATTAGAGAAAAATAAAGTTATTAGAGAAATGTTTAGCATGGCAAAAAAAAAGAAAGAGACAAAAGTTATTGTAATATAGATTGATAGACTGAAAAAAGGAAAAGATTGTATACTATACGTATTAATAATATCCATCCATGTGTCTTTGATTTCAGGGAGGGGCCCTTCTAACTTGCTTGGAAAATAATATTTTTTTTCGTGAAAAACTTTCGCGTTTTTGCTGTTTTGTTGTGTTATTTTTTCGTCTCCACCATCACATTCACACACAGCAACATTTAAGGCGGTGATACACGATCCAATTAATCGAATTCGATTTGTCGAAATTATATTGAACATTAAAATAAAGTTGAAACTTGGACAGGTGATAAAGGCGATGATACACGATCCAATTAATCGAATTCGATTTATGTAAATTATAATGAGCATTAAAATAAAATCGAAACATGACAGGTGATACACGAGAACAGATTTTTGATATATTTCTTTTAATAAAATGTCTTCAGAGAGCGAAGTTGAACTCGCTGCTGTTGAAGTTATTATTTTAGCAACTAAATATTTAAGAAAACATTAGAAATGTCGTATGTGGACGAAAAAATGCTGCAGAAAAGACCTAATTTGGGGGGGGGGGGTGGGATATGTTATTAAACAAATATCGGTTTAGAGCAAGAAGATTATTGATTTCCGCCAGCGAAGGCGGAATCTTTAAAATCGCCTGAGGAGATAGAGAGATAGAGAGATAGATAGAGACAGCGCAGCTAGGCTGGACGCCCGAAACTTATCCAGGCTAAAGATTTTTTTCTGAGAACGAGGCTAAAATGAGTTTTAAGCCAATAAGAATCCTAACAGTGCAACAGATTGTTTTATTATCCAATGAACAATACTTTATTTTAAAGTTTATATGCTATCGAAAGTTAAAGCTCGTGCAGTGTAGCATAATGAAGATCGTCTTATAATGCGCCATCTTTGATGTTACGTCATTTCTTTCTGTACAATTTTTCAAGCACGTAGACTAAATCTATATTCAGCAGAACTAATTAATTATTCATGAATTTTATTTTTTATTTATTGAGTTGTATTTTAACATTGCAGGTTAGTTAAGGCCAGGATACACTTGTATAATATCATTAAATATATTCTATAATACAGTTATAATTTTTCTACAATATACTTATAATTTGTTAAAATATCGTTATAATTTCATTTAATTTCATAACATCGTTGCCACAACAACGCTAGCAGATAATAGATCTATTGTCACACAAACAAAAGGCATTCGAAACCAGATCACCAACAATATTATTAAAATCAAACTCGTTTGATTTTAATAATATATAGCCATGCAGCAAATTATGAGGTCATGACGCACATGTCAGGTGTTGAAATTATACATATTATAGCTATATTATAAGAAATTATAAGAAATTATAACTCTATTTTAAACATATTTTAAGAAATTATATTGATATTATAAGTTATATTTCAGTAGAATACTCAATGATTTGTTTACCCCATAATTCTCCGTTTTCAAGATCAACTTCAAATTTTAAAATCTTTTAGGCTAATGGCGGAAATCTTCAAGCCCCTGGGCTTCTTGTTTTAATTTTCTTTGGATGTCTTTCTGCTAATAATAATAAGCTCCAGAGCGCTTTTTCCAACATCCATCATTCACTGATAAAAAATCTCGTTAAATTCTCTTTTATCTTTTTTTGAAGACATGATGTTTTTAAACGTCCTCTATAATGTTATTTTTCATATAGAAACTCACATTTTTCTGCCGAACGCACATTTGATGTAAAGCATTTTGATTGGTTAAAAACCTTTCGATTAATCGAAAAAGTTAAACTGGTCCGACGTTTTAAAAATCGAATTCGACAAGTCTGAACATGCCGAAAGCATACGATTTTTACATGATACACGATCCAATTTGTCGAATTCGACGAATCGAATTCGATTATTCGGATCGTGTAATCACTGCCTTTACAAAAACCCTTTATACCCGGTAGAAGAGTCGGTTATTCCGATTTCCGAATCAGAATTACTTACTGGTGCCCATTCCCCTTGCACATGTCAGAAAGATTGAAAGCAAGAGGAGAGCGGAGGCGCCATTTTGGGTTCATTATTTTGTGATTTTTCTGATCTGTTATGTCACGACGTGGAAAAACAACAACTTCTGTTTACGTCCGAAATATACACCATGACGTTGTGTAAGTAGATATTTATATACTTCCTTTTTACCTAAGCCCTTGATTCTACTTTCAATTTTAAAGGCGCGTAAATCACCTTGTGGGCAATCACCTTGTTCCCCAGTCAGGGAAATCCTCCTAATTAAGCTCTACAGCTTAATTTGGATGTCAGCTTAATTAGGATGTATGATACAGTCTAATTAGGCGTTTTACAGCTTAGTTAAGATGTACAAAACTTTGATCGTGGAAAATACACATTTAACTAAATGTTAGCATCTATCTAACTGAATAAATCCAATATTTACGTGCATATAAACATCTCCAATACATTAGTTTTTTCGTAGCACCCCGGAGATCCGCTAAATTTGAAGTTTTACAAATGGCCAGCTTAAATATAGGCTGTATCACGGGATGTGACATCCTAACTAGGATGCAGTACAGCTTAAATAGACTATCGCTACAATGAACCATTGTTTATAGTCCATATCTTTTGAACCCGGGGTGCTGGAAATACCATTCTTTTTTTATAATGTAGTGGTCAAACTGATGATGAAAGAGCTGCAGCAGTGATTCTGCTAAAATTTACATTTTTCAAGAAATCGTGGAAAAACTTTTTCTACCTTCTAATTTAGATGTATGTCACCTAATTAAGCTGTATGATATAGCTTATTTAGGAGATCTCCAAATTAAGCTTTACAGCTTAATTAAGAGGATTTCCTTGACTGTTCCCTATTTTATTGTAGCTAATAAACTGAAAGATACAGATGAAAAACATTATCCTGAAGTTTTCATCAAAAACTGAAGATCAGAAAATGTATTACTCAAATAGCAAACTCACCCTAATTTCTCTTTGCCTACAAAGCTGCCATTGCAATTCATTTCACAATTCACATGATCATAAACGCATGGCAAAATCACTTGCATGTCATTTTAATCAATGAAGGAGAACATGTGTTTCCATCGTAATGCTTTATAAATATATCAACAAAGTTCTGACGATAAATCAATCAAAGTTTCTGTGCTATTCTATGAGGGTGCCGATAAGCCGCATACGCCTTGAAAAGTGCGGGTGTTTTCGGGCGAGTTCGACGTTTTAAAAAAAAATTCAGCTATTTGCCCGAAAAAACCCGCATAGTCCCGAACAATGCCCAAGAAAAAAAAGATTTACCACAAATGACTCTCGAAGAATTAGTTAAAAAAGTATAAAAATTAAAATGAACTAACTATGTGGTAGCGAAG
This sequence comes from Hydractinia echinata, assembly GCA_030067915.1. NCBI lineage: Eukaryota > Metazoa > Cnidaria > Hydrozoa > Anthoathecata > Hydractiniidae > Hydractinia > Hydractinia echinata. The sequence goes on along the minus strand of JASGCC010000236.1, from coordinate 12,663 downwards.
TTCTTAAAAGAACTGTTTTTTATGATTTTTGATAAGATTTACTTGATAAATAACTTATATATAAACTTTATTAACTCCTTTCCCTTCAAACGCATTCTTTCAACTGTCGTCCGCCATGTTTATGTTACAAGGTGTTGCATTTCGGGAATGTTCCGGGTGTGTTAAAAATAATAATAAATATTTAAAGTGGCTAGCCCAGAAAATCACAAAAACCTATAGTTAGTGGATTGTTTCCACTGGGGGCCACTAGAACAAAAAAGAAACAAAAAATGATAAACCTTAGACTGCCTCAGCTCAATCAAACATAGTAACATTTATAATCTGTGAAAATTGATAAGAAAAAGAATAAAAAACAAAAATTAAAAAGTTAAAAAGTGATCTCCATTAGAATTTGCCAAATACATTAGAGATGGAAGTCTTAAACGAAAGCAGACTTCCATCACAGGTCACTTGGTCTGGAAGATTATTCCACACTTTTGCAGCTCTAAATGGGAAGGCTTTTTTGCCAAATTCCGTGTTGACCAAGGGAAGTGTGAACCTGTTTTTTGAAGCTCCTCTTGTTCGGGAAAGTGCGGGCGGTTTCGGCGGACAACCGTCAATTTAATTCGAAAAGTCGCCCGAACTCGCCCGTATATATGCGGGCGTTTGCGGCTTATCGGCACCCTCTAGCTATTCTATATAAATTAAGCGTCTTCATGTTGTTTTCAACAAAGACAACTTTGCCTCGTTTTTGTCTTATTTTTTGATGGTGTTTCTTTGTTCAAACAGTTAGTCCCTTTCTTATGGAGAAAATATTTTCTGTAGATTTTGTTTTCGAAATTTCCTTTTTACGCTTTAAAATTATTTATATACCTCCATAGTTCTTAACTTATCTTTAAGTCTCACTTTGAGCACTCTCCCCTGTTTAGAGATTTGCAAAAATTATACAAAAAACCTGGCCATACATTTTAATAATAGAAGAGCGTGTGATAACCTTTGATAATCTTTCAGCTCATCTAACTTTCGTCTTCATCGAGGACGCCAGCGACTTCTTCTGCTGCAACATTTGACCTGAAATGAAGGTCAGGGAGATAAGGAGTATCTATTCTTAGAACAGCCAGTTCCAGTAGTTCTTTCCGATCCTCAATTTTCAGGATAGTCATAACTCGTCCTGGAATTTTATTTTAAAATAAATCAAAAAAATGTATATGTTAATTTTTTTTCGATATGGGTGATTGTGTGCCTTTAAATCTTACTATCAGCTTCTTTCTAATTCAAAACAACTTAATCTTAAAACTGCCGACTAACCCCGCATCCATTTTATATATTAAAAAAATAATACATTTTTGTTGTAGCAAAGCATCAATGCTTTATCTTGAACCCCACGGGAACTTACTATGTCAGAAAACACAGAGTTTATGTCAACATTGCTTTGTCTATCAAAACAAAAATTGCGTGGGCTTAACATGCCTTTCATAGTGACAGGAGTGTTCATTACCAGTTTATACAGCAGGACATCAAACCTTGTATCCCAAAAGTCCTGCACATAGCTTCGATGGAAAACATAATGGCAGATATATATACTGTAATGGCATCACAAGCAAACCTTGTTGTAAAATTCAGCAGGGGAAAACTTTTAAAAAGGCTTTATTTGATACAATTTGATCGATGAATGTATATATAGCTAATAAATTCACACAATTTTGTCGAAGATTGCCTTTTTTTGTGGTTGAGTCAACCAAATTGAAAGCACTGTTTTACATTACGGTTAAGCTCAGGAGTTATCAGCGAAAAATGTGAATTTTATTCAAAAAGTTCCCTGACCTGGCCCTCTATATCGTGGCTTTTCAGGGGAGTCTGCACCCTCATATATGAGATCCAGCGTAAAGCAAATATCAAAGTATTTTTGATGACCCTCATTGGAACAGGGAACTCATAGAAAAGTTCCTCGTAAATATCAACCACATTGTTAAAATTTCAAATTTTCACATTGGATTTCTATCTCGGGTCTCTGAATTTTTTTTTAGCCCAATAGGGTTTTGTCTGTTAAATTTGTAACCCCTTTTCAAAAAGGGGTAGCCTTACATGCAGGTGGGCCTATACGTGGATGGGTGGGCTTATCTTCAAAAGAATATGGTATCAGTTGTTTATCCACAAAAAATGTTGAAAGTTGTGATGACAGCTAAGACGTTTTATTTAACCTTGTTGTTAACATCTTTGTGTTTTTTTTTAGTTCTGATGATCTACGGAAAATGTTTTCCAAGTATGGTCCACTAAGTGATGTATATGTACCATTGGATTACTACACAAGAGAACCTAGAGGTTTTGCCTATATTCAATATCTTTTCATTTAATTATTAGATTCTGTTTTTGATTATTTTTTATTCATATGAAATGCTACCACTATTTAACTAATATTTTCAAATGGTCTTTTAGTTTAAAAGATAAAGACTAAAGTGAAAAAGCAAAGAAATATAAACCAAAGAAAACGAAATATAAACCAAAGGAAAATTCATAAAAAAGAAAATATTTAATAATTTGAATTTGAAGGAAAAGTTTGCTTTAATGGATATGTTGAACCAAAAAGTAAAAGTATTTTCACAGGTACGGTGCTTTGCACGTTTAAAAACTAACAAGTAACTCACTTGGCACGTTATATTTGACTTGTTCAAATTTTTAGCTGATAAAGATAAAGAGATCAGCATGGTTAATTCTTACAAAGATCTCAAAGATTTTGTTAGTGAAAATAAAAGATTACAAATAGCCACAGAGAAAGACAAAGAATTTTCATAAAAGAAATAAGTTAGGGGTTAAAAGACAAAAGAATTTGCCAAAAGAAAAGGGTTAAAAGACAAAAGAATTTGCCAAAAGAAAGGGGTAAAAGACAAAAGAATTTACCAAAAGAAAGGGGTTAAAAGACAAAAGAATTTGCCAAAAGAAATTAAAGTAAAAGTAAAGAGCTAGAAGGTATGCATGTTTAAACTCTTCGCTGTTTATACCCTAAAAATGCTTTAAGAATAAAATTTTTTTTGTCCCTGCACAACAAATAAATAAGCATTAAAAAGATACAGGAATCGTGCATATAACCACATTCTTTATTAAAAAGCTTGCTTAAAAGGTAATAAACAGAAAAAAACAAAAACTTGGCACACTTTTACAGACACAACAACCAATCTAATACCACATATGTTCTAAGAAAACTTTTTATCTTCTGAGCTGTACTGCATGGCAGAATACGTTAAAAAAACTCCAAAAATAAAAGATGGTCAAATTTTGCAGCAATGATTTATTAAGGTCATTTGGTATAATTATCATGTGTATTGGCACATCCATTTACTGTTACTCTACCACTGTATGACATTCTTCTAACTGCAAGTGTAAATTCGTAGCCATGTCGGTTCAGGTCATATTTAGACGTCTTTTGTGATTGAACATCTAACTTAAATGCTGTTCATCAATTCAAGATTTCAAATGTGTATTTGTGAACAAGTATTAATCAACACCATTGAAAAATTTGTGTCAGAAAACTGAATATTTATTAGTGAGGTCTTAAGGCCCGAATAGACGGAACAATTTTGCAGTGTTAAGCGCACCAAATCCTTACCAAGATTTTATTCCCGTTTATAAGTGCACCCTCATAAGCGCATATAGGGAAAAGAGATATAGAATACAATGTTTGTTTCACTAATGCGAGATTTTTTCTGCTTTAATTTTGTTACGGATATAGTTTTTATAGTTACGGATATATGAATTCTTGCAGCATATATATAAGTTCCATCCCTCCTCCAGTGACCCAAGTGCCTTCAGGAACACACGCTTTTCACCAGTAATGACTCCTTTCATCCATAAAATTCGCCACTCATTCATCATTGGATACAAAAGATGGTGTTGAGTACGAACAAAGTGATGTTCGTTCTGATATTTCTTTTGGCGATTCAAAAACTGATAAAGATTAAGAAATATAAAATGTACAAAATGATACACAAAAAAGAATATACATCATCGAAAAAATATTATTCAATTTTTCTTTCTTTCTTTTCCTTGCACTTTTTTATACTCGTTTATAAGCGCAACCGTGGATAAGCGCACCCTCAGATAAGCGCATCAAAATCTGGCTATCACCACTGATAAACGCTGCGCTTGATTTTGGCATTTTATCATAAATTAAATTCAGATTATTCTTTATATTGTATCCTGTATGTATACAAAAATATTAATCAATTTAAGAATTGAATAATTATTGACCTAAAATTTTTGCGTGTATTTTTTTCAACAATATTCCGACAAATATTATTTATCGAAAATTGTTCCGTCTATTCGGACCTTTACATTTTATTTTTAAAAAAGTTCTACATCACACTTTTAATAGACTGAATCTTCATAACTATATGTCATATGTATACACTATTATCATCGTTTAACAACAAGCAAATAAATCTTCAAAATTATTTATTAGCGAGGCCATTGATGACGTTAAGTTGTTCTCTTTTTCTTTTAAAATTTGTAGTATACAGTTTCCCACAGGGCTTGCAGCTACAACTATGCCTAAAAGTAATGTGATGCTATGCTGAATGAAAAACATCCAATTTTCTTTCTTTATATGATTACTGCAGTGATGTTAATTAACCACGTATTTTCTCACTCTGACTTTTTGGATTCTCAAACTCGATATATTCAACATATATTAAGTGCGTTTCCAAACCTGGAGAACCTTAAAATCCTTGTTATCAAACTAAGTGTCTTTAAAACCTTTAAATATCCATCCATTCTCTAGAACATTGAAAACCTAGAAATATAAACATTTCCAGACGTTCTTAATATGAATGGCATTTTCGGGTTGTTTTTTGTTGTTGTTGTTGTTGTTTTATTTGCCTCAGTTCAACCTAAATGTTTTTCTTGTGTCTGTGTGCTTAAACATGGCAAGATTTTATACTAAAAAACTTTAAAAAGGCCAAAGAAAACCCTTAAAGCTTAAGTGTAGTGACAGGTACTTTAGGTTTAATCTCAATTCGGTAAAGAAACTTTTTAAAAGATATCTTTACGTTATTATAAGCTCTTCTTAACTCACACTGTGTACATTTGATTATGTGGAGGATGCTGAAGATGCAGTGCATTATTTGGATGGTACAACTTTAATCGGACGTGCTTTAGAAGTACAAATTGCGCAAGGTGATCGTAAAAGTAAGTGTAAAGAAGGTTCAACTATGTGATGCGAAACAGTAGTCCCAAATCTCATGATTTTTCTTTATAGAAAATTTATGACTTTGTAGTCTCTACGAGATTAAGTGTTATTATTTTTAGCAATATTTGATAAAACTGAACTCCGAAATCATTTTTAAATATTTAATATTTAGCACCTTCTCAAATGAGGTATCGTGGAGGCGGATCAGGAGGACCAAGGTATATGATAAATAATTTTTATACTGCTACACCAATAAACTTATGTAAGCGTCTTTTGCGACACACAACTCTGTTTTACCAGGGCGCAGGCAAATCTGGTGAAAGTGAGGATGAGAACCTGGAAAAAGAGAGAAAATTAGAAGAACTGGACCTTTCATGCCAAAGTCTTTAAAAAAACTTGCAATAAACGGTTTTCTCTAACAATATAAGTGAATTGTTGAATTGCTTAGAATGTAAAATAGTGGGACTGTTCAATCGCACTTTATACATTTAAACTTAAAAGAAAATAATTTGCCAAATAAAATCATGGCTAGAATCACAGGGCTTTCAGGGAAGTTAAAACTGTGTATAGATGAGAACCGCCGTGCACGCTAAGGAGATCTCTTACTAGTCTAAATGGCAAAAAATATGTTGTCCAAATTTAATCTGGTAGGAAAGAGCAAGAATAGAGTAACATATTTAGCATCGTGTAGTAGTGGATTTGTAGCCCCTTTCGTGTAGTCAAAAAAAGATTTTTTTGCCTGTTTTTAAAAGATACTGGTGTTTTTAAAAGATACCGTTTGTTTCAGACGCGGCCGAAGAAGTTTTTCACGCAGTCGCTCCAGGTCACGAAGCCCGCGTCGTCGACCCAGACGTCGTTCCTACTCACGTTCAAGATCTCGTAGTCCACCGCGACACGCTAGCAGAAGTAGAAGCCCCCCACGAAGAAGTAGAAGCCCCCCACGAGGAAGTAGAAGCCGATCGAGATCTCATTAAAGTATTTTTAGCATGTTTCTGTACATAAATATTCGTTGTATGTGTACTCGACGTGTAGTGTTGACCATGTGTGCGAGTGATTTTTAATAAGGAAAGACATTTGATATTATTGTTAACAATAACTGTAACAAAAGTAACATAGAAATATTATTTTATAAAAACCACCTCTTCGGTTTTACTGCTTGATTTATACCACGCGATATTTTGATTTCGTCACGGACTAAAGTATTCTTCGGGATTTTTTAGGGTGGTTTCTTTTTAGTTGCACGTTAGGGTTGAATATCAGGTTAAAACAATAGGTCTATTGTTTTGAAAAATAGAAAAGTAAGAATATGACCAAATCTGATTATAATTTTGATATTCTTTTAAAAAAGGGCAAGGCGTGTGACATGAATCGCTATTGGTAAACTAACTTTGTAACATTGTGCTCAGTTGTTAAATTATTCTGTAGTCTATTGTTAAGAAAAGTATAAACTCATTTTCAATGTTGCGCTTTTCGCTCTGTGCATATAAGTCCTCATCTCCCTGCCACGACGGAGAACCTTGAAACAGTTTCGCTATATGAGGTATGAATTGGAATGCATTCGAAGTAATTTCTATTCCGCAAATTAAATGTTTGTAACTCGTGCGTTTGACTGATGACTTTTGGTAGTATTGGCAGTATTGGTATTCTGCGTAACATTTTTTCGCCAATTTATTATTATTAACCTTTTTACATTCCTTCGCGTTTTTTGAAAAAAAAAACTGGCAAAATGTCTAATGAGGTTTTAACTATGAGGAAGGCTATGGCAGAGTTTAGATACCTCAGTGCTATCACTGCTCATGTTTTTTCAAACGGGGAGAAATTTTATGTTCTTCAGTTGTCTAGTTTATCCAAACAAATCATTAGGCGCGGTTGTCACAACACAGAACGTTTTTTCAGGCATATGTAGCCAGGAAAATTCTTATTAACCACCGGGAAATCGGAATAGTTAAGATGGGGAAAATTACGCTGGGTCGCAAAAGATTTTCCTCAGGTCAGAATACTGGTCCGTGATCATTATTAGGGAATACTTTGTTTTGAGAGCAAATGGCCCACTCACCCGAACAAATATAATTAGTTTTTGTATTATTTACGAGGGTAAGATGTGATCACGCCGAATTGTGCTTATTGGTAGATTGTAATTCGGGGTTTGCTATGAGGTAGATTTGAATTTTAGGGATTTGCTGTGACATTTGTTTGCGTCTAAGCTTTTGTTTGAGGAGACACTGAATTTGATATCGTTGACGAAAGCTTAGTTAACTAGGCTAAAGAAATAGAGGCAACCAGGAAATAAGATATCAATACTTCTATATCAGTGGGTCTGTCGGAACTTAACCAAAACATCGTCCTCCACATTCGTAATGAATCTTCCACAAGCTTATCACCTGGCAAATTTCTCAAGTCTTGGCGTTAAAAAGTTAAAATTATATCCAAATCAAAATTAGCTCCGACCAGTGAATTTTTAAGTTTTAGTAGCAGTGTATTTTTTACTTGTACTCTTTTTAACATATACTTTATATCTATCTTATCTTATCTTATATATTTTCAAAATAACACAAACAATGGCTCTAGGGTTTTAGTTTTAGATCTAACTGCTTTTTATTTTCTCTGTCCTATTCCCGTCCCCAGAGCTCTTTGAGACAAAACCTCGACAATAGGTTTCAAAGAGCCCTGGGGTCGAGAATGTCTCTGTCCGTTTTTCAATTATTCGTCGCAAATAGGAGAATCAAAATGACAATAAATTAAAAACAATTGCTGTTTGTTTGAAGTAAACGACAATCTATTGTTCTCAAAACCAGACAGTTTACAGTCTCGGATTTCATATTCTGTAACATGGAGATAGCGGAATCCCATTTTAAAGTTGCTTTTACATTTCAAGAAAACGCCAATTTCTTAGGGGGTAAATTAATTTAACCCCAGTTGACTGACGGGTTAAATGTACTACGTGTGCGTGCTAAAGTAAGTGCATGCGACGTGAAGAGTCCTGGGAACAATAACGTCAGAGATGAAATGTGACACTCGCTTGAGTTGATTGTAAACAAACTCTTAATAAAATGACAACTTTTTCTATTCAATTTTTTGAAAACAATCCACTTCACAGCAAGAAAAACTTTGAGCTTTCAACAAAAAACAACACACTTATGTCAATTTCTTTTGTATCATTCAAATTGTGAAAATTGTCGAATATTTATTGTGTTGACTCAGTCTACTGTCGGTGGGAAGAAGAAAACAATTTTAACCGAAATACTAAAGGTAAAAAAAAAACTTGCTGAAATTTTGCTTCTAAAGAGAAACTATAGCAAAGTTTACAAAATAAGAATTAGTAGTAGCAAAATCTTTATAAAAATTCTTACGTGGTTTAAATTTTATGTCTAATAAAAACTTTTGTAGTGAACTGTACGTTGTATATACAAAACGTATTACGGGTTAGAAATTGGCATGTCTTCGTTTGTTTCCAACGGCAACAACAGTCCAAACAATATATTTTTTTTTACCAATTACATCTATTTTTAACTTAAAAAACGTTTTTTTTTGGTGGTACAGGGTGGTAGCTAAACAACTATTCAAAATGGCGCCGCCAGATTTAAAGAAGATGCTTCAAGTGAACATCAAGCCTCGTCAAGATTCTTACACAGATCAATTCAGTCGAATTTTTATGGTGAAAATGATGATGTTGACCTCAGCTGTGACCGCCATCTCCTGGATGAAAGATAAGGTAAATCTTTTTTGTGTAAAAATAATCAGACAACTCATAGTCACAGGTGACTATGGACAACTTAAGAAAATTCAAATCTTTTTAAATTAAACACTGACTTTATTTCCGTCGTAATACTTGTAAAGGCTGGGAAAAGGTCGAAATAACTTGATAGAATTAATCCACTTAATTCCAGTCCCTCAACCTCATTCTCATGCCCCATGATGGAAATTAGAAACAAACAGAACCTTATGAACAATGTTTTCCAAATAAAAGGGCTATGTTTTAGCATGATGGTGATATTAAAATGTTAGTTTTTTGTCATTTAAAAATATTTTTGCTCACAATAAACTCGTTTTCATTAAAAATAAATACAGGACAAAACACACATGAAAATTGTATCAAATTTTGGGCCTTTTGATTCCCAAAATTATTTTTGCCCAATATTTGTAAATTAAAACTGTCTGTTATATAAAAAAGCATGGTAAAAATGATGGTGACATTTCGAAGTGTGGCAAACGGTTTTTAAAGTGAGATCAACATTTTTTTTAAGCGACCAGTACTTTAAAATTGAGGCCAGCATTATCAATGTGAGACCAACATGAGATCAAATCTTACTACCAGCGCGTGTCGTCTCTTTTTTTTTAAACGGGATAGAAAGCGTAGTTCTGATATGAAACACAGACACCGTGAACAAGGTTGAGCAAGACCAATTGGGGAAAACAACATTTTTAAAAACAGGAACTTTAAGACAAGCATTCACCTTTGTTTTCCTCTGATTTTACTAATAAAATCATTACTTAGCAAAAAGAAAGCTTAGCCCAATACAAAATATGCTGGCGGTGATAGTGATGCTCAATTTCTGGACAACTTATTTCATTATTGCTCAAATATTGTGAAAACTACCACCATACGCCAAGCATCACAATGACATACAGGTTTTTGATTTTTAATGACGCCAATGAGCATGTTATTAAAGGTACTTCTTCCTCAACTTTAATTACAAATATAGCACGCACATTTTTTTAGTTGAACTGCATCGTTCCCAAATCTCATGACATAAACGGAGGTTTTGTAGCGAAAGCATGCTGGATCAATGGCTTATACGTTTACCGAGACGTCCATCCAAAGGATCAAAGCTTTTATTATGGAATTCCAACAGATATCGGCATGAATGGTAATTATTATCTTATATTAATTCTCTTTTGAAACAGTATTGAGACATTTTCAATGTTTTTTCCTGAAATATTACCTGTTACTTTTTCTTCTCAAACAATGCAGGTTACAATAAGTATGGTGATTTGTGTAAATCTAATGGAGCTAGCTGTCAAGAGATGGAGAGGACATTCTTTCTGCAATACCAATGGTTTCCAATTGGTGTAGCAGCTCTTGCATTCTTGTACTATCTACCATACCTACTTTCCGTCTCGCCAATGCGGACATGCAGGGCTTGAAAGGTTTAATCGCTGGTAAAACTGTACCGGATGTGGATTTCGAAAAAGTTATTCAGAACTATTTTCCCGACGTTCCAGATCAACTTCAAACCAAACTATTAGAGTCTTACTCAACATTTTGGTCAAAATACTGTATATTGTTGCAAATATAGCTGGTTTTATTGTCATTGATAGCGCTATCAATAAAGAGTTTATTAAATACGGAGGGCGTTGGTCAAACTGGCTAGGTGTGTACACTTCTCATTGAAATGTGTTATTAACTTTCAAGAGACACAGATACTAAAATGCTCTATTTACATTGTTATATGATTGTTTACAGTCTTCGATGTGCCGTTAGAAAGAACTACTTAATTATTTAGGCAAAACAAACGAAGGTCGTCATGACTACACCAAACCTGACGAGCCTAAACCTGGCCACCATTTGCTTCCTGGCTTTGGATTGTGCGAGTTGACATCAGTGGCAGCCGACAATGTTCAGTCTGTAGTAAATGTACACACATACGTCTGCGAGCTGACTCAGCATATTTTGTACCAATACATTCTTATTGTGATGGGTGATATATTTTTCATTCTGGGTATTGTGATTCCATTGTTGGGTTTCTTAAATATTTTTTCGATCTATTCATGGCATCCAGCACATCAGAAGTCGAGGGAGAAGATCTGAAAGTATTGTTTCGTAACTTGACGTCACGTGAAAAAGAATATATGAAGTTTGTGCGAAGAAAAAGCATGCCAATTTTTGGAGAGCTTCTGCAAAAGTTGAAGGAATATAACTCGGGTGGGAGCACGGGTAAGATTACATTCAAAAATTTGTGACTAATTTTAGAGACAACCTATCTTATTTCTTGGGAGAGTATATATTCTTGGGTTAATGCTTTTATCGAATTAAAGCGCAAGTGTGCAAATTGCAGGTTGGATGTAGAAGTATAATGATTCGATCTAGAATACAACAAACGCAAGGCGAGAAACAAATCACTAAATTAATAAGTCCGTAGTCCTTTTCCTGTTTATGACGCAAAGTTGATCGTGTTACGGAAACACGAAATGCATAAATAAAGGACGGAGAACCCGTGGATTTATCCACGGACTGACTTGTATATAATATTCCTTTTTTTCAGTGAGACGCAAGGTATAGCTGCTCTAAGGTAGTTTCCACAACCCGTTGATGCACGTTATATAATAAACTCCCGTGTTGTGTTTTCTAGCCATCCACAAGCAACCGATCGTCATACGGTCCACCTGAAAAGAAAGCATTAGTGGATTGAAGTTTATATTTTTTAGAAGAATTTTTTTTGTCTTAGTGTTACGTAGAGAAGTTGAATGTAATTAGATAAGTTTCTCCAAGTGTGTCCTGGGTATAGTACATCTTGAATTACTTTTTTTCTTTGTAACTATGAAACTTATGTGGAATAGTTTTTGTGTGTCTAACGCAAGGTCCACCTGTAAATCGTAATTTTATATGTCACGATACTACTAATAATCTTAATTAATATGAAATTTTTACATAGCCCCTTTTTACATATGCAAGTTTTTTTTTTCGTGTCTCATTCAGATATTTCAACCTGAAAGTTAAAGACTTTATTTTGTGGTAGACATGTACGTTTAAGATTGTGATTTTATATTTGGAATAGAAAAGAGAGTTTGGAATAGAGTGTAATTTTTCACGTTGAGAATATTTAACTGATAACTTTTTATAAATTGTTATATAGAGTTGTTGTTATTTTTCTCTTTACTATTGAAGATCGACAGTTGTTTAGCACGAAGCTAGAAAGACAAACTCAAAATAGACAAAAGTAAGGATGTTTAGGAGAAAAGGGACGATCTTTTGCACTATTCATGAGAGATATATATAATGCGCAAAGAAAGTTTGTCAATGAAAGGAAGATGAGAAAATAAAGAATAAGAAAAATTTAATATGAATATAAGTCGAAAACAAGCAAAAAAAATCTAAGTAATGTGTATGAACAAACTTCACAACGAGAATAATTATACAATGCTAATAGACCAGATAATAAAATAGAAGGCGTGGTAGGAATTTAATATTTTAAAGTTTAAACAGTGGTCGCCAGGTATTGCTTAAACTGTCTCAAGCTAAAACTAAAGTTAGATTCAAGAAAATCATTTGTATTTTACAGCCTTTTTATTTTCACAACTTTCATTCACGCCATTATGTGAACAAGAACATCCGGCAGCTTCGTTGCATACGTCATTGTCAAAAGATTACCACAGATCGAGGATTGAGTCTGAACGAGAGTGTCCTTTAACTCCGAATAAATATACTGAAAGTAAAATTAAGTCGCAATTAGAGAAAATATAAAATATTTTTGATTTTTTTTTGTTTGATATTTTTGAAGTTG